>JAOQMP010000005.1:37812410-37828627 GCA_027563575.1 Erythroxylum pedicellare
TAAATAATATAATTAATTAAAATATTGTAATTAATTAATTAAAATATAACTAATTAAAAATAATTATTCATTAATTAAAACATTGATATTAATTAATTATAATATAATTAATTAATTATTATTAATATTTTAATTAATTATAAACTAACCATTATCAATGGTAATGGTAATAATTTCTTCTTCTTAACCAACCATCATAATTATAATGATAACATCCTTTCTCATTCCTCGCTATATTTATTCTCATTTTTATTATCATTTCCTTATGTGAACCAACCGCCTGTATTTCTCAAGGCTCTTCAAATAGTTTTGATATTTCAGCCTATTGGAAAAAAAAATAAGAATCCCCAGATAGATGAAAGGTAAACTATGTATCCTCTGGCAAAAAATAGGTTGGAGACTTTCATAACTATAGGTATTAGAAGAAAATTATATGTTGCTCTTACTAAAATTGATGTCCAATCCAAAGAGCCTACCAAAAATCAAGAGGGAGTGATGCATAGTTGATATGGATTCCTGATGTGTCCCATAAAGTAATAGATCATTTGCAAAACATAGTTGAGTAAGTGATAATTCTCTGAATTTATGATGAAAAGAGAAATTTGGATTCTTGGAAATGTTGTGGGAGATAATTCTATCAAGAACCTCCATAACTATGGCAAACAGGTAGGGAAAAATGGGGTCTCCCCGCTTGACTCCATTGTATCCGTGAAATTTTACCGGGAGGAACCACTTATTAATATGGAGAAGGTTGGAATGGAAATGCATGCATGAATCCATTTGACAAATAAGTCGGGGAAGCCCAACCACTCTAAACAAGTGTGAATGAAATCCCAATGAATTATGTCAAAAACTTTAGAAGAATCAATCTTTATAGCACAACTTTTGATGTTTCTGCCTGAATTACACTCTTTCATGAGTTCTAGGAAAAGGAATCTATTATCTAAGATGGTTCAACCTGGAATGACGGCTCCTTGAGAACAATGGATGCAGTGAACCAAGGTCTCTTTAAGTTTGTTATAGTAATTTGGATAAGACTTTGTAGATGATGTTGCACCATGAAATAGGCCGATAATCATTTAGAAAATTGGCATTGAGGTGTTTAGGAAATAAGAAAAATGAGTGAAATTCAATTCCTTCAATATTTTTTCAGGGTTAAGAAATTGCTGCACTGTTTCTACTAGAAGACTGCCAGTTATAAGCCAAGTTTTTTGAAAAAAAAGAACATTAACCCCATATGGACCTGGGGCCTTTAAGGGATTAAGGCTGAATAAAATGGACTTGATTTCCAGAGAAAAAACAGGAACCAACATCTTGTTTACAACCTCCTGAGGAAGAGTATTATAGGGGCTTATGATGCTTTCAAGTTCTGCCAGGAATTGGAAAGATCATAAATGATTGGAACTCTTAGCAGATTTTTAAAGTAATTGAAGACCATTCTCCTCAGATATCTCTATCTATAATCATGTTCACATATTTGTATCTGCCAGGATGGAAGGATCATAGAATCCTTGCCAAGACTGAATTGTGGAAAAATCCCCTGCTTTGAGCCGCACTGTTCTTGCTTTTTGCATCAACAAGGTATCTAGGTGCTTCAGTATACTTGTCAAGCTTACACTTCTCAACATTCCTCAATTTATCATTATCACGGTTAAGATCAGATCCTTCCCGAGCACTCCTCAACTCCATTTTGGCCTCTAATAGCTTAACAGAGGTATTAGAGTAATTAGAATTGAGAAGACATTTGAGCTTACCTCAAAAAAGCTGAAGTTTCTTCATTAGTTGGTATGCTTTGCAGCCTGTAATTCTAGAGCTCCAGACTTTTTATACAAGATCCATAAAACCATCCTTAGAAGTGAGGAATTTGAAGAATCAAAATGGAGATTTTATAGGGGGTAGAGAATTGAAATTCAACACCTCTATACTGGAGTAATCCAAGCAAGGGGGCAAAATGTTCATAAGATTCTGGAAAATTGTTCAACCAAAGATGATTGAATAGAACCCTGTCTAGGTTTTTTTCTAATAAGGTAATTCCCTACTTGCTTATTGCTGCAACTATATAAATTTTGAATTGATCTCAAATTTGTTACTCAAGCTTGGAGATAGCATTTCCCAGTTCCTTTCCAGCGTTGGAGAAATTAACTCTATCCCCCTAAGCTTCAGATGGATGTAGAATACAATTTAGATCCCCAACTAATAACCAAGGACTGTTGCCCAGAGTTTGATTGTCTGGAATTCTAAATTAGATGCATATATAATAGCAATAGCAATTTAAGCACCTGTCTCATTTAGCTTGCAACTGAGGTGGACATACTAATCAGATAAGCTGATAACAGAAGCATGGATTTTAAGAGGGTTATAAGCGAAAATGATTCTGCCATTGAAGTGAGAATCATGGTTAACCAAAGTTCCAGTGTTTCCATAAAACTTTCATGACGTCATTGAGCTTATGGACTTTAATTCTAGTTTCAAGCAAATCCACCAGAACTGGGTTTTTTTTTTCCTGCAATAAGTTCCTAATTGCTTGGCCCTTATAAGGTTCTTTAAAGCCTCTGATGTTCCAAAAAGCATAGTCAAGGAGTTGGTGTCACCAGCCCCCTTTGGGCTTCCTTCTCTTCCTCCCATATTTCCCAGTAGAAACAGGACTGACCTCAACATTCAGCTCCAATCTCTGTTCAGTTTGTGTGGTATGTTCCTCATCCATTTCTCCATAGGCGATTCAGTAGTTATCCCCTTCTTATATGATTCAATGTTAACAGGATCAACTATAGCAGTGGTATTTTGTTGGGTGTTCAAGCTGACTTCTGCAGCAGGTAGGCTATGAATCTGAGCTTCTGGTATATTGGTAGAAGGATTGTCATCAATTCCCGTAAGCTCAATGTAACTCCTAGAGGAGAATAACTTCCTAATAGGCCTCTATTCTTGCTTCCCCAACACTAGTTTCCAATTATAACTTAAACTTCGGTCTTTACAAGTTCATTAGCTAAGTTTAAGTTTCATAACAGATAGAACATCTGCCAGTGGCTTCTTAGGATCAACCTCTACACAAATACCATCATGATTGATCTTTTCAAGCTTAGAGGTTCCTGAATCGAGTGTCACAAGTTTACCAATTGTTCTTGCTAAGAAACTCAGCCCATCTAAAGTCCAATACTCCAAAGATCTATTTTGGAAGTTAATCCAGATTGGGATGGAATATATGGTGTTCTTGTCAAATTCCAGACTTGATACCCATTGTTGGATGAACATTGGCTACCCACCAACATGCCAAGGAACAACTTCCTTGATTTTGTCAATGTTATCACAATTTGAGAATTTAGAAAGGAACGTACCATCTTTTATGAGGAAAATTTTGTCCAATCCCTTGCTTCCCTACTTGGTTAATGCCCAATTTTGCATGCAAGGGTAAGCAGGTCTCTTACAGTGGAAGAAGCCAACAAGTGTGTTACTCCCTAACTTGACCCCTTCCTGTAGCAGATCGAAAGAAGATACTATGCCATCTACTGTAGTAGAAGTGAAATGGTTAGGCTTATCTTGTGCATAATATGGAGAAACCACATTGCTCCAAGAATTTCTAGAAGTACCCGCACCCCCAGCCTTTCGCTTATTGAGGTGTTCGTTGTCTAAAGACACTTGTAGAGTTGGAAAAATAGCTTATCCATCCCTTTGGGAGAGGAATCTCGCTTGGGACGTGTCAAGTACTTACCAGATAAGGAAAGTTACCAAATTCTCAGCTGTAGCTTGCCCGAATTGGGAAGAAGATACTGCTCTGGAGCTGTTCACGTCACCGTAGATTAAAATTAATCTACAGTGTATCGTGTAGGTCCTGGCAACACGTTCCACCTCACTTTCGACTTGCTCTTGTCAGGCTCATGCTCAAAGTGTCTCACTCGAGGTGTATCACTCTCTCGCTTGCGGTCATGGTGTCTCTCTCGCCAAACTTGCGCTCTCAACTGGTTACGGTGGCTCGCTCGTCAATCTCGAGGAAGCCACAATTTTTAAAGGAACTGAAAAATTTATTGATAAAATGTGATCCTTGTCTTGCGTAGAATTATAGAGATTAGTGAATTAAATACATTATCTTTGGAAGATACATCATACAAAGATTTATGCAATCCATTACGCTTTCTTTACCATATGTTTGGTGTCTTAATTTTGAGATTTTAATAAATTTCCTAGTATTGACCTTCTTAAACTTAAATATGTTTGTCTTAACCTCCATGTGGGAGTATTTCTACACTCATACTAATCCTAGGATATGAGTAATTGTAGCTTAAGTGAGATGTGTTTTATGGTGGTTTTAGGTGTTTAAGTAGTCTATCCTTGTCGTGTTTTTCTCTAATATTATACGTGGAGTTCTTAACAGGTTTGCCTGGTGGGATTTGAATATGCCTAGATCAGTCAGTTGAAGCGCATAATGTCCCTAAATTCGTTGCTCAGAATCCTTATTGTTAACCACCAATAACAGAAACAAATCCTTGGTGGAGTTTTTATCGAAGGATTTATAAGTAATTGGTGCTACTACTACTCGGTGTAATCTTATTATTGATTCAAACGATCACATATGCATCTTATTAACCTAGATAATTTTTCATTCTAATAATGCAAACAAAAAATATTGCACTGTTATCCCAAATTGACACTTGTGACACAGACTTTATGACTGCATAAAAAAAATACATTATAATTGACTAATGTTTGTATGTATATTTTTGAGAATAGTACGTAATATTGCATAACAAAGGAGAACATAAAATACATCATTATTGAACAAGTTTTAAAGTATAACCACCATTGCTAAATTAGAGGCAGTGTAAAGCAAAACTCAAAGAAAGAGAAACAAGTTTTTGTTAAACTTACTCTCTCATATTCACTTTTACTCTTTTATATACATCAAGTGAAAGATAAAATAAAATAAAAACTAATTCTATAGCTTGGCCTCAATAACTAATAGAAATAGTTGTCATCTAATGATAAATAACAAATTTTAACAAAGTTGTAGTCAAAAGAACTAATTATTATACTAACAAACAGGGATCATTAATTTGTACAATTATCATTTTCAATGCCTATGCTCACGAGGATCAATCTCACGAGAATCAATCCCTTCTTCATCATAGAGATATTTATTGAGGCAAGAAAGGTGTTGGTGGTGGCTCATACCTAATACCTGTTTCATCTACTTTAATTCGAAATTTTGATCCTTCTATAATTCTTGCATCTCTTTAGGTATTTATAGGATCCTCTTTTGGACCTTTGAATGTCATCTAAAAGTGTTTGGATAGGTGGCCAACAAATGTTCGCATTTGCAAATGCATCTTCCTTATGGTGCTATAGTGGTTGATAGATGGTCCTATCAACATTATCTTCCATCCTTTGGTTATTAGTATTGAACTCTATATCTTTCAAAAACATGTAAATCATATTCTTCCCTAACCACTTTAACAATCTTCACGTGGCACATAGCTTTGATGTTAAGGATGGGCATTGCACATATAATGTTCATATGAGGAAGCATATTAAAAAAAAACCCTTAAGTTCTTTACTAAGTAAGTCCCTCCATATATTTCACCCTTTTTTCTCTTCAGAATTGTCTAGTAGTTTGTAAAACAAAAAGTAATATTGCAATGGTGACCCTCGACAAAGCATCATAAATAGAACAAATCTCGTAGAGTCACCAATTCCCTATTCTCCCTCCTTCTAGAAATGGTGTGGATGACTGTGTGATTTAAAAACTACAATACCAGTAATTTAATTTAGGAGTCCTTAGTTTGTAATTTAATGCAGGAGTTCTTAGTTTTTTTTTTAGGATTATAGTCATAGATTCCATCGGAGATTTTATGTAAAAATTTCACAACTGTATATACGTCCCAAGGAAGTCAAATTTGGAAGTTAGATATCCAAATGTTTCCACATAATCTTTAAAATAAACACTTACTAAATTTGAAGATTAACATCGCAAAATCCGCAGCTCTTGTCTAAAACTTGATATTATTAGACTCTTCTATTCTAGTATCTCTATTAAAATCAAAATTTGTAAAAAATTGACGTTAGTTCAATCTAGGCATCTTCATATATTTAATATTTTTTGAAAATCTACATTATCAACCATTACAAAATTAAACATATTTGTATCAAACCATATGAATGGATTAAACTATTTGGTTCGAAATCCCTTTTCTTTAGGATTTCACACATTTTAAAAGGAAACCTTTTAGAGAACTAAAGCATACGGTGTTTAGAATCCTATCGTGCTTAACTTTTAGAAGGTGCACCTTCCCTTCTTTCCCCAATGCCTTGAGAGTTGTTGGTGTATGGTGTATCACTCATTGATAATTGAAATCACCCCATTTTGGAAAATCTGTGACCTTTCTAATAAAATCGTTTAGCAATAGAGGTTAAAAAATTAAAAAAAGCCAACAGATAGATGCGTGTGTATGTATGTGTCTTAAGTTGTATAGGAAAAGGCGTTGGTTAATTGCTATATGTCATCAGTAGACAAGCATACTCGAAATATTGGTTAATATATATAATTCAAATTTATATTAATGTATTTAATAGGGCAAATTAGTTCCATATTAGAAATAACATAAACAACATGTTAATCTTATTATATTATATTAGGGATTTTGTTGCTTATGAGATAAGAAATATGGACCTTGAAACTTTATCATTGCATTACATACTAAAATTCATGATGGCTTCACCCAAGAAAAACATTCATGTTGTTAAATATAACACAATAGGCTTTAAATTATCACATGCCATGCATATAATATATTATTAGATATTAGTGCTTCTCACATATTTTTCTTAGCATTGTCCTCCCTATTATTAGAGCCAAATATCGTAATATACATTATTTTCATAGAAACGTAGCAACATCACCAAAGATAATTGTGAAGTATAGGGATGAAAACTATAAAAAAAATTTATTAAACACCATTTCATTTTCCATAAACCATGTTTACATGTAACTCAAAGAAACTAATAATAATACATTTATAAAGCTAGTCATACATGTATCAACGTTAACATCCAATCCTTTCTAATAATTCTTGAATACTTTGAGAACAATATACGAGAAATCAAAAAAGGAAACAAATTTTTTCACATTTTCATCTAGTATTCAGATTACATCTGCTTAATCATATATCAATGTGATATTCAAGTCTTTTATAAAATTTTTAATCAATAACTTCAAAACCAAATATGCCAACATTACTTGCTACAAATGTGGAGTCCATTATATACCTGCGTAGATAAACCCCAACAACCTCTCTAGTAACAAATTAATAAAAATTTGCTAGCAAACTATTATATAGTCATATATATACATATATATATGATATAACCCACCATGTTTCCTATGCAACTACCATGCCTTAAACATGTAATGAGATAACTCAATGTGGGTCCAAGCTTAACATTCTTGATGAGCTCACTATTGATACACCTATGAAAATAGTTCAACTAACATAACTAAAAAGGTTAAACAATCTTCACTAATATGCCCATTATTAGTAATTAAATTATACTGTAACAACAATATTAGCTTATTTTTTAATCATCTTTTCTTCTGAGGAACTTAATGTACATAGATTCAAAAGCTGGAGTTCTTTTATGAGATGTAGATTGTTTCCTACTTGCCAATAATTTTGTATATGTAGTAATGCTCATGATTGCTTGCATTGTAGTATAATTTTCAAAGTACTTCAAAAATATATTCCCTATCTAACAAAGCCTTTCTCAATATATATCATTTGCTTCACCTTCTTCTTCTTCCTCTTTTGAGTCACAATCTCCTCTTATCTTCTTCTACCCTCACATTTTTTCTTTATTCATCATCGATATGTGCCTCGAGACATCTTTAAAGGTTCAGGTCCATCAATAGATCATCTTCATATTGTAAGATCAGTAGTCAATATTCATCTTCATCATCGACACCACCTCATTTCTTAGGACTTCTTCTCTTCCCTATATGTTAATAACTATTCACATACAAAATAAATTTGAAATATTCATATAATAAACCAAAATTCTTGATGAACTCATTACTATGTCTATTGTCACCCACAAATCCTTTCTTATTTTTCTAGCAGCTTTTTTGTCACCACAACACTTCGTCAAGTAAATATCATTGTAATTAATTCTTTACATCTAACAAAAAATAGTAGATATTAATCAATTTAACTATTTTAGTTTAGTTTATTAAATTTTGAATATAAATTTTTTAATGTCATCATTACCTTCAACTTTTTATACACTTCTTCTAATACCCTATCAACATTTAACACCCTATCGATACTCTCATCATCCTATGCCAAATCCTTTCCATCTTCCTCCAATTAAATGTTTAGTCTAAGCGTAGCCTGTCAAAATAATAATTCTTTAAAAAATGTATACTTCGAGTCAACTTTAATTAATTACACGACATGCATACCTCAACCTTTTAACTAACAATAATCACTTTTCTACCTTCCATAACTCGCCGTCAATACAGATATGCATCCATCCATTGAAGGTGCAACACATCTTCCATTTATGATTTGTGAAACCTATGAACATGCTTGCAAAGAAGGTTGATTGTGAAATGTCCCGAACCAAGTTGCTCATAGTCACAATGATATGTAGCAGTTATATGATTGTACTATAATTAGCATTAGGAAACAAAAACACTCAACACATATAGGAGAAATTTCTTCCATAAACATTCCCTGTCTACGTACGCTCACTTTATTGAGCACAAACTTTACAATATATATGAATCATAAACTTTGTACTCTTTATGAAGCCTAATCATTTTAGCCTTGTTTGCTTTTGTGTATACCAATTTTGATTAATTTGAAATCCTCATTATCTATGTCACAATATCACCACTAATCTCATCTACTTGATTCTTTATTATTCTCAATAATAAGCCATCATGATCAAATTGTGTACACAACCAGTAACACGCATCCTTCATAACTCTAAACATCTCAACCTCTTTAAGTTTATTGACTTCCAGATCAATGACATTAATTCAAACACATTCTTAGAATAATAGTGCATTGGACAACTATGCAAACATTCAAGTTTAAATAATCACAATTATGTATAATAATATTACTTTATAACTACACCATATTAATATAATTTTATTAAGTATAAATTTAAGACTTTTTCCTTCACTCGTACACTTTGCTTATTTTTCCTCATGGCAAGAACATCGTTCCTGACTAACATTTTCAAGCTTCATATCAAATTAAGTTTTCACACATTATTTTTTTAGTTAAAATTGTTATTACCTTTCTTTTTACCTTCTTGACCTTTTTCTTTCCTTCCTATAGAGGAAAGAGTGTTGCAATTAAGACTTTATTCTTCTTTTATAGACTTTGACAATTAAAATATTAATATCATCCTTAGCAAAAAGAAATTATCACATAACACACCCATTACAACAAAATGATATCTACTAATAAAGCTTCACTAGAATAGGCTACACGTAATATATGTGTACGTAATACTGCCACAAACTAATAAGAATATATTGTTACCATCTCCACATCTCAACAACTTAGTCATTTTCAATAATCTCACTAATTCCTATAAAACATGTCTAAATTCATCAGTAAGAATTTATACTATAGCAACAATATATAGACTTATAAACTCTATTAACATAGTTAGTATATGGGAGTGACATTATCTACGTACCATGTCGACTTTTATTTTTCAAACCAGGGTATGCAACACTCCAATAGCCTTACTTTTCACTAACTAACATACAATGCATAAGAATGATTATGAGAGAATTGGGTTGCTTATTTTGGGATTCTATTATGCACTAATAAATGAAAGAACTAGGAGTTATTGACATATATAAAAGAAGCTTTAGATAAAGGAAATTACATCAATACCCTTATATAATGATATTTCCTGAAACCTAGTTGTGGTAGTTAGTGGTTGGAGTTTTTTTAAAGCTTTTTAAGTTAGTTTCGTATACATTTTACTTACCTTCTTACCCTTAAAATTATGAGTTACTATAATTTGACATAATTTAGTGACTGGCTGTGTAGAAATTTGTGTATCATAATCTAGTCCCATCAATGATTCTAACAACGTAATTAAACACATGACCATATAGTTAATAATGTCAAACTATATATTATTTCCATATAGTTTGGTAAAATATATTTCTTTTATATTGTTTGGTTATAAGTGTTGACAAGAACACGTTTGACCATACTGATGATCAGAGGTTAGTTGTGTGTAAGTTTTAATTAATAACCCTCGATAACCCACAAGCGTACGGTTTGTTAGCGTAGTGAAGGGAACTAATCTAATCCTAAAATCTAAGGCCAGAAACAAATCACAAAAATTCAAAATGCAGCGAAATTAAAAATGAGATTTTAATTCAATCACTCAAATTAAGAATCAAACACGAAAATACTAATTACTAAGCAATTGTAGCACACTCAAGAATCAACCGAAAGAAATTACCAATTGAGAGAAAGGGAAATTGACCTATTCTTAATGCTAACCTAACTGATTATGAATCATCGGATTGTTGATTCTAGACTATCCTAAGGTTGATTACTCTCTCTTGAGTTATAACCATTAACCTTAAATTATAAACCCTAATCAGATTATAGAGGTTACAATTTCTCAATTCATAACCTATCCAGAACCCTAATTAGCTCTGAAGTTATCTAATAAACTATCGAAAACCTATGCAAAATCTTTCATCACACAAATTCTTGATCTAATTCAATTCATGTTTCTATTAAGTCACCTAATTCTCGTTAGTCCAATTTAATCATTTTCATTCAATTCATCCTCTCAGTTTATTATGAAATTATGCAATCACAAAATCAAACCGCAACAAATCCCATAATCCCATAAACAATCAGATTTTCGTTAAATCAAGAATAAAATTCCAAAGGTGAGTTTAGAACATCCTTGACATTCTAGATCCTTTCATCAACTATTCATTCCAATTCTATAAATAATAAAACTGAAAATAAACAGGAAATATAATCTAAATGGATGATGGGAGGCAGTGATGTCAAAAAGCCTCTTCATTTGGGAAGTACGTCGAGTCAACTTTTTCTCCTTTTCTTTCTTCCTTCTTCTCTTCCTCTATCTCTAGATGATTCCTTTTTAGGTTTTCTCAAGCTGGTTGATGCAAAACCTTTTACTGCCTCTTTTCTTCTTCTATAAATATCCTCTTATGTAGGCCACGCTTGTGGGCCAAATCTGGTGCCTCTTTCACGATCGTGGGCTGACATGCCATGATTGTGGGCTGTTGTTTCAGCCTGAATGTCTTCGAAACTCCTCTGTTCTTCAATGTTGACCCTGAAACACTAGCAAACATATTAAGGTACGTTAAAAATATAATATTTAAGCTCAAATACCTGTACTAACCCATAAAACACTAAAAACATAAATAATTAACAAACTAACACAATTTTAACATAAACATATACTAAATGATTAAATTAACAACTAAACACATATCAAACTTTACCCTAAAACACGATGCAATTTACAATTATCAACATTCCCACATTTAAACGTTTACTTATCCTCAAGAAACAAAACAACAAATATCACAAAATCACAAAGCACATAATGCAGTAATGAGACAGTAGCTTCAACTTCATGAAATAAATTTAACTTTAAACACAATCGTTCAAATTATTCTAGATCATTAACATGCAAAATCCACATTTAGGAGTTTTGGACTAAATATACATACTAATTAAGACCCAAATGTCAAGTTATTCACCCTTTTCAATTGCACACACATATTAATAATTATTTGGTCATTCAACCTCTGTAACTACTCCTAAGTATGTTTTCATGAAAAGTCAAGTTATTTATAAGTTCGGTAGGTTTTTATTAACTTTTTGTGGACATGGACCTAGTCGTTTACACGGAGGCAAAAATTGATAATGAATGTCGATCTAGTTACTCACTAAGTCATGTTTTTATTAAGCTGCTTAGTTAGAATGCCATTATACCCTCTGACGTAAATGCACACATTTGTAATGCATGTCGATCTGGTTACTCAACTATATCACATTCTCAACTGGCTACTAGCTTTATTTATAACTCGAAGGTCAGTAGAATAGTTATTTATTTAAAAATTAGCAAACATTTTTTTAGAACCGACTTTGTTGCTTTAACTACTCGTTTTCATGAAAAATACTAGCAAAGTTACTTAGTCGAAAGATCTAAAATTATGAATGAATGTAACAATTTAGAGGGTGACAAACTAACACTAAATCCTAATTAACTTGCATATTTAGCCAAAGATCTCTGATTACTAATTTCGCGAGCTAATGACTCGTCACAGCCTAATAGATTATGTTCAAAAATTAAATTGATTTCATTCCATCTAAGCCATTAATACATTGACACAATTCACAATATGCATCCTAAACAAACTATTATACAATATGCAAAATTCACATTCAAGGCCAAACACATAACCCTCCCCACACTTGAACAACATATTGTCCTCAATGTGAGAAGGAGTCAAACAAACACACATGGTGAGAAGTAACATAAAATAGAATAAAACAAAAACAAAAATAAAAATAAAAATAAAAATAAAAATAAAAATAAAGACTAAAATTTAAAAAAATGTTAGACCCTGCTTCTGGAGCCCAACTATCTAAATGTGATAAAACGTGAGTGTGCGTATTACCTTGTAGGATTATTTCCATAAGCTCTCATTATCCATCATCGATTCATCTTCATTCTTATAACATCCCAAAAGTTTCCTATTTGATCAATATAGATCAAAATATGCTTAAAAGCCAAAGTATGCTCATAACCAAGTCATGCTCCTCCAATCGATTCCCTCACTTTCTTTCCATTAGTCTTTTTCAAACACTAAAGGCTACCAATTCTTACAGACAGATAGAAAAATTTGTTAGGAATCTATTGGTTCAATAATCACTTCATTTGGAGGTCAGAAGATGAAGTTATGGACAAAAGAGTCAATCATGATTAGGTCCTCAATCATATTGTACCTATCTTGGGACAATTGGCATAACTTTCAATAGAGATATTGGATTGAGGTCGTTTTAGAATGGTTTCTAATAAGACTTCGAGATCTACAACTTTTGTGAAGAACTCAAAGAGAGATTTTTCCATATAGAGGGTCAAAATCACAAAATTTTGAAAGTGTACAGTGTACGTTCGTTAAACGAACATACACCTCTATCTAACAGACATACATAGGGTCTGAGGTGTCTTTCACAGGTTTGTTTAATAGAACTAACGTATGTTTAACAGACATGGACTAGCTTGGGGACATTTTCAGACCTGAGAAGGTCTGTTTAACGAACCTAAAGTCCGTCTAATGGACATAAGTGAGAGAAAACTCCCTCCAAAGCATCTCTAATGGTTCCTACATCCATCCTAACATCACTTTCACTTATAATCTTCCCAAATTCACTTCTTCTAATGCAATATCACTCCTTAAACATTCCATTTCAAAATCTATTTCATTTAAACTCTCAAATCTCAACTCAATTGATTCATCACATACAACTAATTCTCATCTTTCACTATAGCCGTCCTATATGCATCTTGTGCAGCATTACTAACTTATAAAGATCATATATCCCAATCCCAATATCCATAAATTTCATACTTTATATCATTAGAAAGCTAGAAAGATAATCTACAAATTCTAAGAGACAACTTTGTCTAATTTAGCCTATATCAATCTAGTTTTGCCCTAGAATTTAGAACACAAAATTTTAGCCTTATGAATACTTGAAAATGCAATGTATAAACTTTGAGAGTCATGAGAAAAAACACAATCATATTTCATTATCATCACGTTTTATAAAGCTTTAATGGGCACTTCATGCCAAAATACATCATAGTCCAAAAATACATAATTTACACAAAGTAGAATTGCTCAAAATGCAACTAAAGCCTTGTTTACAAAAACTAACTTAAAATACAAAATAAGCATAATCCAAAGTAATGCCTTTATGCTCGATCACTCGATCTTTTACTCATTAGATAAAGATGGGGACGAACGAGGGGTGAGCTCAAAGCTCATGGGTAATAATTTTATAATCGGTAACCAGTAAAAACCGTTGAAAAATTCACAATGAATCATGAATCACATATTTCCCTATTCTCAATTTATCAAACAATTTATAAACAACCCAAATCATGCATTCATTAAACTTGTCAACTCATAAGCACATCAAAATGGTTTGGGAGGTCCATAAATAGAATGATCTAACACATTCGCACAAAATGGTCTTATGTAGTCATGAACAGAACGAACTAACACAATCCCACATAGTGGTTTTTTGTATAGTCGTAAATATGAGGGAGTCTATGAAGGAGTTCCATGCCATTAGCGGGTAGGCGGGAGAAACCTTTAGTCGAAGTGCACTTGACATACAGAATGAACTAAACCAAACCCACATATCATGTATTTCATAACTTGTAAATTTGTTGCCCAAAATGACACTTTTTTCGAAAAGTGATTTCATAAACATAGTATCTTTTTCAAAAATCTTTTTCATATTCTTTTCATAAATCATTGATACAAAATTCACATACCAAACATATAGCACTTCCTCAAAGCATTCTAAAAGCAATAAATACACATTTATAACACAATTGAAAACATTTAACTTTCTTGATTTGGAAAAAACATTAATGACTTATTACTCAATTATAAAAATATAACCCACCTTGAAATCCTTGCTCATAAATTTGCTCTAAGAAACCTTTCCCGTTGCTCCTCTTGCCTTCCTTGATTTCCTTTAACAAAAGTCAAAAATTTCATTCAATAAGAATTCCAATTGAGAACCCATAAGACACATTTACTAAAATCGATTCTAGAATACTAAAACTTAAACATTTCTTAAGCTTTATAAACCAAAACTCTTCCAAAAATCCAAAGGATTAAAATCAAACTTATCTTGAATCTTCACTAAATAACAAGATTGTTGGCTCAAATGGAAGCTCCTATCTCTCTCTACCTTTTTTCCTTCTTGAACAACCTCGAAACCCCTCTTGAAAACTAAGAAATGATGAAACCCTAGCTTTTCCTCCTTCCTTTCTCTCAAAACCGAAACCTCTCCTTTCTTTCTCTCTTATTTTCGTATTCTCTCTTCTCCTCTCGCACTCACGTTTTTCTCTTCTTAACAAGCAAGACAACATAGTCTTTTTCCAATCCTACCCTTAATAAGCATAAAATGTCCACTTTGTCCCTTCCCTCATACCTTATGTCTTAAAATGCTTTAGTGAATGCCAAATTTGCCCTTATACATATACACTCTTACAATTTAATTTAACTAACCAATGTAATAAAATCCTACTAATATTTACATAATAATTAACTCCAAAATGTATCTATCAAAACCTCATAATTCATTTAAATCATGCTTAACTAGAAAAAAATCCGGAGGCCAACAATAATATTAGCATACACACATGAATTGTGATTTAGATAATTTACACTCAATTGACATATTCCAGGGTATGAAACTAAAATGAATGTGACATGAATGTGCAATTCAAATATATTGTACTTCGGATTACCAATGACAAGAATTGATGGACTATAATTGGAAACTTCGAATTTATTTGTTACAATTAAGAAATTGATGAATTAAAAAGTACATTTGGCATAAGTAATTAATCGACAAGTGGCAATAATGATTGACTGATAAATGGTTTGGATAAATGAGTGATAAATGACAGTATAGTTGTTTGACAAATGGTCTAGTATAATTGTGACAATTGGCAACCTTGTAGAAGAACATGTGTGCTAGCTAGGGAGAGGACATGTGGCTTGTGTCTTTATGTAAAAAATGTTCTTAAAGCGTCTCTAACATTGGCTTTGTTTTCTGCCGCTCACTTTATACTATGGTTCATCTCTCTTCTCCCTCTCACCACCAAAACTCACTTCTCCTTTTTAGCTTTGATTTTGTCCTTTACTTCTATTCATAATCACTTTAAGAACTATACAAGATCCTACACAAAGATAGCTAAAATTAGTTATCATCTCTTTGCTTTTACTGAAACCATAATACTTCCATCTTGTACTTAGATGATCCTACACGTATGGAGGGATAAGTTAGACTTGATGAATTAGTGTGGAACTTAAGATAAATAAGTAAGTAAAAGATTGATATTTATGGCATGTTATAATAGAGAATTTATGATGATGAAATTGGGATGAA
>JAOQMP010000005.1:37828727-37842858 GCA_027563575.1 Erythroxylum pedicellare
TTTAAAGAACTCTACAATGGAAGTTTATGATCATCCTCCATGTAACTTCTTGTCTCCAAATTTATGCTCTAATAACAACAAATTGCTATAAGAGCTTTCATCTTCAGAGATATGTGAGTTGAATGAAACCGTAATAAAGTTTGACATTGTTGAAAAGTTGACTAGGATTGCCTAAATTAGTGGGATCCAAAATCAATTTCTAGATTTTTAATGATTTCTATTTATTTACTTCCAGATTTCTAGGCCGATCTTTCTAGATATTCTTTAATGTAATCCCTTAATTATTTCTTACTCCTATATATATATTTGTAGAGCATGATTAATGAAAGGTGTGTAAAAGATTATTAACATAATCATTTATTTTATGGTATCAGATCACTAGTTTTCCAGCCCCCTAAAATCTATCAACCGCCAAAATTTTCCTAGCCATTTGAACTTTCTCTTTCCTTTGCTATCATAACTATGGCCGAAGTAGCCTACCACCATCAACTGAAGAATATTCCAATGTTACTTAAGGAATACCAGTGGTGTAACCTTGTCTTCACCAGACGTGAATCACTCACTACAAATAACCTAACACAAGTTGAATGGATTAAATTTTCGTGAATGGTTCCAATTTGTGTTGTTAGTTGTTTGAGGGAAAGGGAAAGAAAGTTATCTTACCAGTGAACTATCTTCTCTAGCCAAGAATGATGCTAGTTTTAAGACATAGGAAGCTGAAAACTCTATTGTTATGGCTTGGTTGATAAATTCAATGGAGCCTCAAATAGGACTCACTTACCTATACTATAAGATAGTATCGAAATCTGGAGGGAAGCAGAGGAAATGTATTCAGAATTTGGAAATATTTCTCATTATTTTGAAATTCGATCAACTCTTCAAAGCACAAAGCAAGGAATAAAATATGTAACAGAATACTACAATAGACCAATTGAACTTTGACAGGAAATGGATTTATTTTACTCAATTCCATGGAAGTGTATAGACAATGGAGTACTCTATAATCATGTACTTGAAACGAACCGAGTATTTGATTTCCTTCAATGTTTAAACAAAGATATAGATGAAGTACGTGGGGGAATTCTGGGAGCAAAACCCTTGCCATCACTCTGAGAACCCTTCTCAGAAGTAAGGTGGGAAGAAAGTAGAAAAAAGTTGATGATGAGCACAAACATACTGTCAGCCATTTAAAAACATGCATAAGGTTCTACCCTTACTATAAATCATTCAAGTTCTTCTAATACCCAAGATCAGAAGCCAAATGAGAGCAAACCATGGTGTGAATATTATAGTAAGCCTTTTCACACAAAGGAGATTTGTTGGGATCTTCATGGGAAACCACCGAATTAGAAACCACGGAGTAAAAGAATAAGCAAACATATTGCCAATGTAGTTGAATCTACTGCAGAGACCAAGAAAACTGGCACTACATCATTTACATTAGAACAAATGGAGATCTTAAGGACCCTTTAATTTGGACCTTTTTGTTCTTACCTTTGGAGGTCAAATCAAAAAAAATAATTCCAAGGATTGCAATATAGAATGCAACCTCAGGTTGTCTCACTTAATTAGAACCTAAACGAATGGATCTAATCTAACCTATGTGTCATGAAATGTAAGCTAAATTAGCAAGGAAGGGGGTTTTGATCTTTGGAAATCTTGACAAATTAAATAAATTGTAAGAAAGGTGTGTAAAAATAATTTTTTTAGATTTTGGGAATAGAAATCAGAAAGATGAAGACAATGATCAAATGTGATAGTATCCTCTTGAAAATGTGCTTGGCTTTCATAGTTCGAAATCAATTTTTTGATAGGAGTAGAAATCACTAAGTTTCAAATGATAAACCTTAAAGAACTCTTTAAGTCTAAGGTCTTAATAAATGAATTCCATTTCTTAAGACCTTGCTAAATGCCCTTAGTGTGTGTAATGGGTAAGTCAATATAACAAGTCATTTTGGGATCTCAAATCAACTCAATATCAAACACAACTATACAAGATAAAAGAGATCCAAAAAGATCACAAATAGACATATATGAGGCTTCATATATTTAAGATCAAAGTTCTTCATCAACAAATCCCAACAACATATTGAATATCTAACACTTAATTAAACTCTAATCAATAATGTTCAACTACAAATTACAATTCCTAAACCTAGGAGTTCATAAATCATAGCCAAACATAGATTAAGCTCTCCCCTTTTAAGCCCATTAAACTCAAGCCATCGCTACATCTTTAAGAGGAGAGAGGTGTACGGCCACATATATCTCTAAGAGACTTCACAACCGAGAACCCATCGGCATCCATGGTAGTAGTCGATGGTGGAAAGAAGAAAACAGTGGTATGGATGAGAGAAGATGATGGTATGTGTGTGTAGAAGAGTTGTCCGAATGGTAGAGAGAATGAATGATGGAGAGATATCTGTCAGCTCTTGTTGTAACCTAACCTAAAATAGGTAATTTTTACAAATCGGGTTATGGGGTTGCACAGTGGGTAAACTTTCGAAAATGGTTCGACAAACTTTTCCTGAAAGGTTTTGCTTGGAGTTTTTGGTTTCTTCACCGCAGCGACGTGAACTTCACATCACCGTAAAATTTTCCTAAAAGGTCTCTTCAATAATTTGTCGAGTTCACCGTGGCGATGTGAACTCATGCTGCGGTGAAATTAAGCCAAAGGGTTTCTACGTGAATTCTTCATACTTCACCGCGACAAAACATTAACTTTCGTTGTGGCAAACTTTCCTATTGTGCTATTGACTTATCATTTTTAGCCTTTACTCCTTGCCTCTACTTCTTGAGTCTCCTACAATGAACAAATGGTAGTTTGTAGTATCAATTGTTTTAGAAAATTAATTTAGTGCAATTACTAATTATTTGTGACAAATAGTACTCTCAAACTACATAAAGTAAAGACAAGCACTCAAGAGTCAAATTAAGCATAAAATCTAAAAACAAGAGCCAAGAAGTGTAATAAAAAACATAAAAATGTCACCAATTTATATAGGAAACTTGGGTTCAATCAATGAGCATTGAATATCAATATTTGGCTTATAAATGTGCATTTTTGGTATATGGATAATATGTCGAAGCATATTTGCAGTATGTACTTTGTTTAAGTATGCCATCATTGTTTACATGCATTGAATATCATTGTTTGGTTAATGAATGTGAACTTATAGTATATGAGTTGTGATATTTCTGAATGTGTGTGCTTGGCGGATGACTGCTGTGAGTAGTCATCTAAACTAAGTGTTTTTCCTATTAAGCTTTTAAGCTTAACAAGGGTGTTAATCCATGTAGTTCCAAGTTATAGAAGTGAATAAGGCCAATAGATAGAAGAAAAAAGACTTTTGGAATATGTTTGTACTTATAGATGATTGCACATATAATTAAGGAAGGAAATTGTATGTTTTCATTTAGATTACCATGTAAATTTAAAGATGTATTACTATTATTAAATGATAATGTTAAGGGTTAGGGACTTTTGTAATGTGTAAATGTATAGCATTAAATAGAATTGTATATCATGAATGCATATGCAGGAATTTGGTGGATGGTTGTAGGTTCCGTATAGGGGGTGTACATTTTATGCTATCAGAGCATAGTTTAGGTGTTTCTGACTAATAAGAGTCTAGTAATGTGTGATATGATTTGGTTTTAGTGTTAGCCTAATATAGATGTCCCTATTATCTTATAAATAGAAGAGATGGAAAGACCTCGTAAAGCTAATAAGGAGTCAACTTATAGTGTGCTGGGGAGAGACCAATTAGTTTCAGGTCTTCCTAAGCCTCCAAAAAGTGGGTGATAGAATGTTATTAGTAGATCGACTAGCCTATGATATGCATGTGATTAGTCCATTGGGCCATAGTGTATACATGAATAAAGTGTATAGAGATTGCCCTATTTTGGTCCATAAGAAACAGTTGGCAACTAATCTGATAGAGTTACTCATCCATGAATTTGAATTAATCTTGGTATGAATTGGTTGTCCAAAAACCAAGCTATAGTTGATTGTGGGTTGAAAACAATTATGCTCAAAGATTCTGATGGTTTATAGACATTGGTGCATGTTATTATATCTAATCATTTGACTAATGTAATATCAGTCATCCTAGCAAGACGACTGCTTAGAAAAGGTTGTGAGGCATATTTGGCTTTAATACTTGATTCAAAAAGGGAGAAGGTGAACTTATGAGACATACCGATAGTAAATGAGTTTCCTGACATGCTCCTACAAGAGATACCAAGTTTTCCACTTAAGAGGGAGGTAGAGCTATCTATTGATATTATATCTAGTATTACTTTTATTTCAAGGGCACCTTATAGAATGGCTCCTACAGAGTTAAAAGAGTTGAAGATTTAGTTACAAGAGCTTCTAGACAAGGTTTTATCTAACTCAGTGTATCACTAGGGGGATACTGTTGGATTGGGAAAAGAAAGTATGCCATATTTAGAGAACCAGTAGATTTCAAAACATTTTAGAAATCTTATTTGCAGTAGAAGCAATATATCCAAATCATCATGCCAATTTATACATGATATGGTATAAGGATAATAACAAACATAAACAAGATAGTGATATTATCAACTCCTTCGCTACAGCTTTAATTCCTCACTGCACTGTCCTCTCCTTCTTCTTGTATCCAAAGCCTTTTCTTTTGAATCCTTTTCTTTGTCAATCTATCCTTTCCTTTTTGTTGTATCCTCAACCAATTTGATTTACCTCTTGTTCTTCCAGGACAATTTGGTTAACAAAATCCTTTGGTAGGAAAGGAGAATAAATGTTTGGAGGAGAATTTTCTTAGAAGAAATGAACCAAAAATGAGACACTTCTCATGCAAATTTCGGCTCACTAATGCATGAAAAGAGAGAGAGAGTCAAACCATGCAAGAAAACTTTCTTACACACTCAATTTCGGTTATGCATGGAATGGAAGAAGAGAGTAACATGCAATGCATCACTTCTTACTTTAATCAATCATAAAGTAGCCAATAAATGAGACTCTTCTCATTTATCTTTAAGATGGCTATATGAAAAGACTATTAACCTAAATATAACCTACCAATTTCGGTTTTGGAAGATGGAAGATGGAAGACGGTCCATCCAATGCACATCTTTGTTCTTTAATCCAATGAATGTTAATAGGATATATGCTAACATTAAAAGATAACCATTAAACCATTTAATGGTGAGTTCATAACTCAATTTAATGACGATAAACCATAATAAAGACCAACTTTATTTAGCAATTTATTGTCAAATGTGCAGTTGCACAATCAGTCCATTAAAACAAAAATTGCTACTCCTTTCTTTAAAAAGTTTGTTTTAATATAATTAATCTAATCAATTACATTAAACCAAAGTCTAGCCCATTTCTAAATGAACATTTGTGCTTCTAATTAACCATTAATTAGTTCAAGCTGAACATTCAATGGATTAGCAAGGTTTTACTCTATGGGAATCTTTACCACATTCACCTCACCACGTTGTATTATCTCCCTTATGAGATGATACTTTCTCTCAATATATTTGGCATCTTTATAGTTCTGAGGTTCTTTAGAATTAACCACTGCTCCACTATTATCACAATAAAGTGTAATGGCCTTTTTTGCCTTAGGAACTACCTCCAAATCATTCAGGAACTTGCAAAGCTAGACAGCTTCTTTTACTACTTCATAAGTAGCAACATACTCAACCTCCATAGTCAAATCATTAATGTAAGATTGCTTGATACTCCTCAAGACTATGGCTCCACCTCTTAAAATAAATATAGAACCAGAGGTTGATTTCCTTGAATCAGCATCTGATTGGAAATCAGAATCTGTATATCTTGTCGAAATAAGATTACTTTCAAAGTAAACAAGCATTAAGTTCTTCATCCTACAAAGATACTTTAGTATTCACTTAACCACAGTCCAATGCTCCATTCCTAGATTGGACTGGAATCTACTTACCAGTTTCACTGCATAACAGATATCCGGTCTAGTTTAAAGCATAGCATATATTAAACTTCCAACTGTCAAAGCATATAGAATGTTATGAATGCGTTTGACCTCCTCTTGGGTCTTAGGTGCTTGCTTCTTTGAAAGTTTGATTCCATGTCTAGTAGGTGTGAAACCCCTCTTGGAATCTTGCATGGAAAACTTATTTAGCATGTTCTTAATGTAGGTTATTTGAGACAAGGCTATCAGTTTGTTCTTACAATCCTTTATAAGTTTGATCCCTAAAACATAGCTAGCCTCTCCTAAATCCTTTATTGAAAACTGTTCGTTCAGTCATCCCTTAACTGTAGATAACATTCCTACGTCATTGCTAATTATCAGAATGTCATCGACAAATAGGATTAGGAAAGTAACCTTGCCTTCTTGTATCCTTTTATAGACACAAGGTTCATCTAGTTTTTGTATGAATCTATAGGTTTTGATAGACTTACCAAACCTAATGTTCCAAGACCTAGATGATTGCTTAAGTCTATGAATGGACCTTTGCAATTTGCATACCTTATGCTCATTACTTAGCTCAATGAATCCTTCTAGTTGGCCCATATAAATGATCTCCTTAAGATCCCCATTAAGAAATGAAGTCTTGAAGTCTATTTGCTATATTTCATAATCGAAATAAGCTGCTATGGCCAAAAGAATTACGATGGACTTAAGCATGGCAATTGGGGAAAAAATCTTCCTATAGTCTATACCCTCTTTTTGAGTATAGCCCTTAGCTACCAATCTAGCTTTAAAAGTCTCTACCTTTCCATGAGTTTTCTCTAATTGTTAAATCCAGTACTCCAAGTTTATGCACTTTTGCTTGATCATTTGTTCATTGTAAGTTGTTTAATTTAATTTAATTTTTTAGTTTATATTTATTAAAATTGGTTCTCAAACGAAGAAGTGTGAATTAAGTAGCATCTAAACACAATCTCTAAAGGTCGATATCTATTCTTTACTACAAGTTACACTTTGTATACTTGTAGTTTTGAACGTAAAACTAGTGAATTTGTTTTGCAATCAACAATAGGTAAAGAAGCTATAAGTAGAGGAATTTTTTAGCATGGGTGAAAGAAGTAGGATTAAAAGAAGATAAGTTATGATTAGTTGTATTACAGAACATAGTTAGTGAAGTTATGAGGAATACGACTGCAATCGTGCATATGTGAGATCACAGGATGTTATAGTGGAAGGATGGAGGCTGGAGTTGGATGTGGAAAAGATGATTGACTTGTAGGTGGATCAAGTAGGGAGAGAGGTAAAAGAAGAGCAACAATAAAAGGTGGGGAGAAGGACTCAGAGTGGAGTTTCTATTATAGAGAGAGGTCTTCGATAGTGTGAAATATAAAGACTCTATATACCCTTTGTATTATAATGATAACCAAAAAAAATAAGTTTTTTTTTGGTAAGTTTGTGAATATAAAAGGAACCAAGAAAGGGAAAATAAGTACACCTGAAGACACGAAGTTGAGAGAAGTTAATTATAGTGGGAAAAAAAAGAGTTTGTATAGAGATTTGTTTTGAAGGATAATAGTGGGAAGGAGATTAATAAGGTGGAAAACAATTTTGATAGTAGTGTAATGAGATTCTCAGTGGTGATTTTGAAGTTTTGAACTTTTAAAATAAATAAGTTTTAAAGGTTTGCTAGAAATAGGAGTAAATAAAGAGAAAAGAAGATGGGTACTTTTTCTTAAAAGGCATAGGAATAAGGCTTTATTACATGGAATTTTTTAAAGAAACTACGAAGCATTAGAAAAGATACCTTGATATGGATGAACAAGATATTGATGCTGACGATTAAAAGAAGCATGAAAGGATACAAGTTGTTGTGGATGTTATTCATAAGAAGTGAAATTCTAGTCATAAGATCCTTCACAATATAACTAAAGGAGTAAATTCAATGAAGCATAAGTTATTTATGATAAATTTGACAACAGATAAAAGATTAGTGATAAATTAAGGTACAATTAAAAAATTTTAACATGAAGTAGTGGTCTAGTGCGTGTGGCTATTTTAAATTTTTTGTGGAAGTGATGGGAAGTATATTACCATTACCGACAATCAATTGATCGGATCCTTGGTACAGTATCATAATTTCTCCTAACTATTGATTGATACTACTGTGAGCAAAAGTATCAAGAATTTATTTGATAATATTATTTAGGGAGCAAGTTCTTAGGCTGTTCTAAACAATTTAAAAATCATTTTGTATAACATGTTCTAAAAATAGATAGGCATAACTTCTTTCAAGGAGCAATGATTAAAGATCATAGGTATAAAGAAAGGACAAGTTTTATTTACCTCCTTAAGCAACTTACCATGAGTGAAGGATTCTAGGACAGCTTCAGTCACTATTGTCTTTACAAAGAGTTAATATTTTTAAAAGAAAAGACATTCGTCCCATTACTAAGGAGTTAAGATGTATATGATCACAACTATGGTTTGGTAAGGAAAAGGTCAATTGGTATTAGTGTAGCCTCAATACTAAGGAAATAATGAATAGGATCAAGGCCTTTTATATAATAAAAAAAAGAAAAGGTACTGTTAAGGTCATACATAAGAGATAAAATGAAGGTAGGTAAAGAAGCTATAAGTATGATGTAATGCACAAAACCAAGATATAGGGAGTGTGAGAGGGAATAAACTGTATAGAGAGAGGTGTCAACTTTAAAGGGAGGGAAGTCAAGTTCTTAAAGTTTTTAATTTAAATGATGAAACTAGGCACTAGGAATTTACGTAAGTATATAAAGGGCTTTATGAAGATGATGACCATAATTTGGATGATGACGATTTGCAAGGATAGGGGACTGAATCATGAAAAATAATTATCGAAGATTTTTATGAATGAAAGTATTGTGGACATTAAGTTAATGAGTGGACTAAATATGAATGAGTAAAAGAGTAATAATGATGCAGATAACGATGGGCATTGGCAATAGAAAAGTATTATTGTAATCTATGCTAGGGGATGATGGTACCCCTTGGTAACAAGGTGAGCCTTGAAGCAATTAAGAGAGTCATCAAGTTTTCATTTTGTTCAAAAGGCCAATTCAACAATTTTAGCATGGGTTGGTGGAGGAACAAGATTCAAATTTTGATTTTGAAGAAGAGCATTAAACTAACCAAGTGTAGCTTATCATCAGTAGATAAATTTTTTAGCATGGTTGAAGGAAGTAGGATTAAGAGAAGATAAGTTATGATTAGTTGTATTATAGAATATAGTTAGTGAAGTTGCGAGGAATATGAGTGCAATCATGCATATGTGAGATCACAGGATGTTATAGTGGAAAGATGGAGGTTGGAGTTGGATTTGGCAAAGATGGTTGACTTATAGGTGGAGCAAGTAGGCACAGAGGTAAAGGAAGAGTAACAATAGAAGGTGGGGAGAAGAAGAAGCCAAAGTGGAGTTTCCATTATACATAGAGGTCTTCAAATATGAAGACTTTATAAGTAAAAGGATAAAGTCAATAATAGCCTTTGTATTATAATGATAACCAAAAAAACATAAGTTTTTTTTTTTATTTTGGTGAGTTTGTGAATAGAAGTGGAACTAGGAAAAGGAAAATAGGTAAACCTGAAGAATAAAAAGTTGAGAGAAGGCAATTATAGTGAGACAAAAAAAAGTTTGTATAGAGATTTGTTTTGAAGAATAGGAGTGGGAAGGAGATCAATAAGGTGGAAAACAATTTTAATAGTAGTGCAAAGAGGTTCTAGGTGGTGATTTTGAAGTTTTGACGTTGTAAAATAAGTAAGTTTTAAAGGTTTGCTAGAAATGGGATTAAATAAAGAGAAAGGAACATGAGTATTTTTTTTTTCCTCGAAGGCATGAGCACTAAGGCTTTATTACATGGAATTTGTTAAATAAATGACAGAGGCACGTGAAAAGATTCCTTGATATGGATGAACAAGATATTGATGTTGACGATCAAAAGAAGCATGACAAAAGTGACATGATTTGTGAAAGCTAAAGGAATCTTTAAAAGATGCTTGTTGTTAAGGATGTTATTCATAAAAAGCAAAATTCTGGTCATGAAATCCTTCACAATATAACTAAAAGGAGTAAATTCAACGAAGCGTTAGTTATTTATGACAAATTTAACAACATATAAAAGATTAGTAATAACTTAAGGTACAATTAAAAAAGTTTTAACACATGGCTATTGTTAAATTTTGTGTGGAATGGATGGGTAGTATATTATTATTACCGACAATCACTTGATTGAATCTTTGGTATGATATCGTAAATTTTCCTTAATTAATGGGAGCAAAAGTACCAAGAAGTAATTTGCTAATATTATTGGAAGTAAACTGGGAATTGTGGTTAAGTTAAAGGTTGACTATTATTGCAGTCTGTCCTTTTTCCAACAATATGACGTGCAGAGACTTTTATGTTATTCAGCCAATATGATGGATTTGGGCTATAATTAGACTTATGGACCGAAGACAACTGGGTAGAAGATAATTGGTGGGTTGAATGAGATAGGTTGGGGTCTAGCCCAATGAGTCAACTGACTTGAACTTATCTGTTAAATATTCCCCAAGTTAGGAATCAGGCTTGTATTAATGTCGTGAAATGCTACAATGTCGATTGCATCCATAATAGCCACCTTCATTTCAGTCGCCGAAGAAGGTATTCACAGTAAATGCAGCTTTTGGCGATGTTGCAACTTATTGATACAAGACCAAGAGGCCCTTTTTATGGAGAAAGAGCTTCGTCGTTTTTAGTGACGGGATCTCTAATGGTAGGGAGATTTTCAATCGTGGCCGAGAGAGTGTAGAGATAATCAATAATTGCTAAATCTGGTTTGCACGAGATATGAAGACATTGGCAAAGCAAGGACCATCAAGTAGTCTTTTGTTACAAAAAATGATTTTTCATGGTATTCCAAAGGCTTCGGACATTGATGCAGCCAAGTGCCAAACGAATCATATCAGAGGCGAAATTGGGGTTAAGTAATAGTCAGCTTAACCGCTATATAAAGGGTGGAGAGTTGTAGCAAATAATTGACAGTTTCTCTATCTGTTTTTCAATCTTAGTTCTATAATTAAGATTAAAGTTTTCTGGCTACTTGTTGCTGTCACAAATAACAAACACTTGATATCACCATGCGACAACGAAACCCCAAGTAGTTTCATTGGGCGCTCAGCTAATCAGAATTTTGAAAATCTTATTGGTCCCTGCCAGTTTATATGGTCCTAAAAGGTCTAGCCCATAGCTCTGTTTCCTTTTCACATTCATTGTAATCCTGGAGATTTATTTTGTTCAATCAAAACCACGTGGCCGGTATACAAAAAGTGTAAAACACATACATGACTACTTTAATAAAAATAAAAAAAATATTTGAAGTATGATTATTTGTAAATGATAAGAGGAAATTCTGAAATTGGAGCCGAGTTAATTCTTTAAGATTTTGCGTTAAAACTCACAGTTCTTTTGAACATAAATATTCACTCCAAATCATCCCAACTCAAAATTTTAATTTTCACTTATTAATTTGTCAAGCACTTTATGTTAGGATAAATAGTTTGTTATAAAAGTTTTGCAAGTAACAATATAATACCATTAAAGATCCAAATAGAATTACAACTTTCATCTTTCTGCTCCAGAAGGACCAAAACAGCTAGCGTTTAACTTCAACTATTACACAAATAATCAATCACTCCTCGTCTAACAGTGTCTCCTAGAGAAATGATTTAGGACTTTTCTTGTTTCTCGTCTTCCATTTCCATGCATATGGGCAAATGTATATTACAACCGAGTCATGTACAAGTCTCTCTGGTTAAAGTCTAGCAGCCTATTTAAATGTATTAGCCCATTTTTATATATCTCATCTCCGTAACTAATTTTTCAATTCAGGTGAAAATGGCAGATT
This sequence comes from Erythroxylum pedicellare, assembly GCA_027563575.1. Lineage (NCBI taxonomy): Eukaryota > Viridiplantae > Streptophyta > Magnoliopsida > Malpighiales > Erythroxylaceae > Erythroxylum > Erythroxylum pedicellare. The sequence goes on from JAOQMP010000005.1 coordinate 37,840,585, forward strand.
CATTAAAAAATGTTGCTGAAAGTTGGAGGTTGCTTCGTCAAAAGACAATATATATATATATATAAAAAAAGGATACAGGACTATCTATCTTTGTGCCTTTGAGTTGGGTGATCCTTTCGGTTCCAGGACTGCCCCCATTTAAATAAAGTCCACCGCTCTGTTGATTCTTCAGGATCACCGTATATGGCTTTTGCCACATTATATTATTTGTATGTACATAGCAGCAGAGATTGTAATAATTCTACCATCAACAACCATTGCCTTACTGGCCTCCTCTTCATCGACTATCCAAGCTGATGGCCGAATCATCCAATTCTCTGGCAGGAGATGAGCCCTCAAATGGCGGTTCCAATGTTGATTACTGGTACAACATTCTTGTCTCCAATCGAAACGATGCCCCCACTGAGCAGACCTCCAGACTGTACCAGGAATGGGGCCATGTATATAAAGAGTCGCAGAAGAAGGATAAAAAAAGAAAGGGCACGGATGTAGGCAGTAGCAGCACTGTAAATAGCGCAAGTGATATTTCAGAGGCTCTCTCTTCTATATCCAAAGACTTTAAGTCTGTCTTCGTCTTCCCGTTCTTCAAGTAGTTCTGGTAAAACAGATGAAGACACACAGAAAGACGACTTAAAACTTCAACAGGTCAGTTTCCCGTTATCACTAATCTTTAATCATATTCGTAACTCACTAGCTTTTTTCTTGCACATCCAGGATCCTTTCGACACTACAACTTCTCAACTGAATTGTCATTATGAGATATAATTATCGCCTAGTACCTGAGAATAGAAAACCAAGCATCCTAGATTTCAGAATTTCCTTTTCCGCTTTTGTAGTTACTTGCTGAAAGTTTCATTAATAACTTAGTCTTCCACCAAACTATAGTATCTACACTTGGCCGCCGGGAAAATTGAATCAGACCTTTAGAAATCTGTCTGTGAATACTCGAGTTATTATAGCCTTGAAAAAGCCCATAAGATAAAGCTACCTTTCTGGTGAGCAAAAGCTTTGCCATGAAGGTTCTGCAAAGAGTAAGCAATGGAAAATAAGTGAAATTATGTTTCTTGAGATCCCACCATACCCAACCAGAGTACAATAACTCTTTTAAAAACTTGCTCTTTATCAGCTTAGTTAGGTAAGAGAAATGGGCTTTTTGTAAATTGATGAATGTGAGTGCACCCGTGAGACTTCCGAGTTGCCATTATTATCGCTCCTTACAAACTCTTCTGAAAGCCCAAATGCCTTCTAAAAACCTGTGGTTTAAGAAATTGCGTCAAAGCTTTCACTTCAATTGATGCGGAATTGCTCTTTCTACTTGATGTAAGATTATCCAATGGTAGATGACAAGAACCATGTTTCATTTTATTTGAAATGCTTCCTTGTTAACGCATGTTGGCAGTTCATTGAACTCTGCAACTCTAGTTTTCTATTTTCTGTCAAGTTGTGGTGCTTTGATACCTGTCATGAATACATGAATTATATTCATTAGCCCTTGTTGAAACAGGGGGTGGATGCTGCTGAGAATCACAATCTGTCGTTAGATAATGATTTGGTTCATGGAAGTTCAGTACCTAAAAATGAAAATGAAATCCAGACAAAGGGTACTTTCAATGCAGAAGAAATTTCGCAAGAGCTTTTTGTACCTGTGCCAAAAGTTGGAATGACATTCTCTTCTCAGGAAGAGGCTTACGATTTCTATAAAAACTATTCTAGAGGAATTGGTTTTCAAGTAAGGAAAGCAAAAGTCCAAAGATTAGCCAGTGGAGCAATCAGAAAGCGATTCTTCTTTTGTTCAAGACAAGGGTTTCGATCAGAAAAGCAATACGACAAGAAACCAAAGTACAAAAGAAGAGAAACTAGAAATGGTTGCGAGTCCAGGATCCAGCTCACAGTAGAAGATGGAAAATGGGTAATTTCCCAATTTGTAGAAAGGCATAACCACTCGCTTAGTGCTCCAAGGAGTACAATACCATTATCCAAATCACTGGAGGTGAATGCCGACAAAAAAGATGGTAAGGCAACAAAATCTGTAGAAATTTACAAGATGGGTATCGTATCGTATGTGCAAAAGAAGGAAGTAACTAACCTACGTTTCGAACAGAGACGGAACCACGTTATAGGAAAGGGGGGCCATGGCCTGCCCTTTCAAAAAAATTTTTAATAAATACAAGGAATAAAAAAAAAAGGAAGTCACGCAAAAAAAAAAAAAAGGAAGTCACGCAGAGAGAGCCAAACGCAAGAGCAAAATGAATTAAAGCAGGCACGTGGGATGAG
>JAOQMP010000005.1:37854381-37866032 GCA_027563575.1 Erythroxylum pedicellare
TTGGCTTCAAGGAAGGTTATCAAGCAAAGTAAAAAATATAAATGGCGGTTTTAAAGCCCATGATTGAATGTTGAGCTTGCACTAATTAATTGTTAATTAGAGGCCCAAATGAACTTTTAGAAACGGGCTAGACTTTGGTTTAATTGATTAATTAGGTTAATGAAATTAAAACAAAATTCTTAAAGAAATGGAAGGTGCAATTTCGGTTTTATTAGGGTTGAATGTGCAACTACACATTTAGCAGTGAATTTCTAAATAAAGATGGTATTTATCATGCTTTATCATCATTAAATGGATTAATGATCTTACCATTAAATGGTTTAATGGTTGTCTTTTAATGATGGCATGTAATGTAACCTTTTAGCAATCATTTGATTAAAGATGAAAAAGGTGTATTTAATGGATGATCTTCCTTCTTTCATCACCGAAACCAAAATTGACAGGTCATTTTAGGTTATTGGTCTTTTCATATAGCCATCTTAATACAAATGAGAAGAGTCTCATTTAATGGCTTCTTTATGTTTGATTAAAGAATGAAGTGATGCATTGGATGCTCTTCTCTTCTTTCTTTTCATGCATAACCAAAGTTGACAAGGTGTAAGAGAGGTGTTCTTAAATTTTTGGACTCTCTCTCCTTTCTTGCATGTGTTACCCGAAATTTGCATAAGAGGTGTCTCATCTTTGGCTTCTTTCTTCTAAGAAAAATCTCCTCCAAACTTTTCTTCTCCTTTCCTACTAAAGGTTATTATTAACTAAGTTGTCCAAAAAGAACAAGTGGTAGATCGGATTGGTCAAGGATATAATATAAAGAAGAGGATATAATAATGAGAAGAGGATACGTCACTTAGGGGGGGATATATTGTTGAGGATAGGATAGCACAGTAAGGAGTTAAAGCTGTAGTGAAGGAGTCGGTAATATAATCTCCATCTTGTTCTTATGATAATTATTTTCCATATACCGTATCATGTATGGCATGGCATGATGATTTGGTTATCTTGCTTCCACTGTGTTTTGATTTCTAAAAAAGTTTTGAAATCTACCATTTTAGCCAAATCTTATGTGTTCTATTTTCAGATCCAACATTATTTTCTCACTGGAGCATCTGGATGTCTCCTCTTAACATGTCCAAACCACATAAGTCTTATCTCTCTTAATTTGTCAATAATATTAGGTACCTTTAACTTGTCCGTTACCACTAAATTCCTGATCTTATCTCTTATAGTAAAGATGCACATCCAATGAAGCATCCTCATCTTCATCACCATTAGCTTATGACTATACACTTGTTTGATGGGCCAAAATTTCGTCCTATAGAGCATGATCGACCTAATTGTTAAAAGATAAAATTTAACTTTAAGCTTGAGTAGTATCTTCTTGTCACATAAAACTCCCGATGCACTTCTCCATTTAAGCCATCCTGATCTGATCTGATGAACTATATCATCATTAATTTCTCCGTTGCTCTAGATGATAGATCCTAAATATTTAAAACACTCCTTTTCCCCGTATAACTTCTGAACGAATCTTTGCCTCCACATTGGTAACCACCCTATGTCCTGAAAAGTTACACTCCAAAAAATATATATATTAGATTGCCTCCTAACTAGCAATTCTTTATGAGTCTTCTAACTAAACTTGTTTACAAGTACATCATTCAACCTGAATCTACAAGTAGTAGCTTGTTTCTAACCGTCTTCCGAAATAAAGGATCATTACCTTATAAATATTCCGTGTTGTAATAAAGTAAGGATATATGGCATCAAATTAATATAACTAAGTAAATTCACTAATTTCCTTTTTATTAACAAACGACCAATATAACAATAAATAATAAAATCCTCTACATCTTCAATTGAATTTGATAATTTTTTCTATGGGAAATAAGAGCCCTCGATACTTAAGATGATTCTCGACAATTCCTCAACAACCTCCTTTTTTAGCTCCCTCTTTCTCTTTTTCTTCCTAAACAGTAGCCATTTCTTCCTCTTCTTTATATTCTTCTTCAAACACATTTTTTCTCTTTGGAGAGAAGTTGAATGAGTTATCTAGTTAAAAGTTCTATGTTATGGATGGAGGCAAGATGCTTTTCAATTCTTTATAAGCAAGCCTCAGTTGTAGTAATGATCTTCTTAGCTGACTCCTTAAGATGTTGCCCCTCCTCTTACTAATATTATTATAGAAATTTAGGTGGAGCGTGATCATTCCATGCAAAGGTGGGATAATCTCTCCACTAGGTTATAAGTACTAATAGAGGAGATGTTTAGAGGCTAGTTCCCTATAACATTTGGATATTTATACAGTTCCCACAAATTATAAGGCATATATCATTAGTGATTAGGGTGGCTAACAACACATCACCAATATTGGTTGAGCTTCCAAATACATGTTAACATATCTGTTATTCGAAGCTTCTAATGTCACTATAAGTGACAGTATATTGTAATCTCCTAGATAATACTATCCCTTCCATCCTTTCATTGTGCTTGGTAGTTATAGCAATAAATACCCAAATCCTAAAAATATGCTATAAACATAAGGTCGAAATAAAGAAAGGTCTAAGAATAAATAAATATATATAAAAAGGAAAAAACTACCTAGGTTAGTAAAAATAAAATGAAAGCTTAAATAACATGAAAAATGATTAGATTAATAAATGGGTTAATTACTTAAAAAAGATCAAACTTTCTTCTATTTTTCAATTATAGCCCAAACTTTAAAAAGTTGCAATAAAATGCCTAAACTTCTATTTTTTTTCAATTTTAGCCCAACGTTAGTCTCATCATTATCTTTGCTGACATGACACCACGTGATGACACCCCTCTCTAATTAGACGTTTTAGCTGGTTTAGGTGAAGATTGTCTAATTAGCAAAACAACGTCGTTTAGCTTTGATAGAAAAACGAAATCTTTTCAACTAAAATCAAATGAAAAATCTTCTGCATCTCTTCTCTGTCTCTTCTATGTCACGCAACGCTGAAAACTTTGTAACCCAAAATCCCCCAATTCCTCCAAAGTTGGTGCTTCTTCTATCGTGTGTTGGTGCTTCTTCTATATCTGTGATTTTTTCGTCGGGCAAAAACTGAAGAAGCAGTCACCTGACTTCCTGTGGCACCGACTAGGGTATAATTGGTCCTCTCTCTCTATTCTTCTTTCCACTTGACTAGATTAACTGAATGCATAATGGTCGACTTGAATTTCATCTTGTCCATAAATGACTTATGTTTCTAGAAAATTGCATTTGTATTGTATTAGGGTTTCGAAAGCACAAATCCAATTTTTTATAATAGGGTTTCAAATTGGATTTGTGCGTCCAGAAACTTTACTTGTATTATGCTAGGGTACTAGGGTTTCAAATTGGATTATGGTAAGGTACGATTTGTTTGTTATTGAAAAGGATGATTGACTTGTATTCGTACATAGCAAATTGAAGAGAAAAAAACCTTGAATACTCATACGTTTGGTTTTCAGTATGAAATGTAAGTCGAATAAAAAAAATTAGCTACACTAAATGCATGATGGTCAATTCATACTTTGTTTTATGCTGTATACAGAATCTATACATTTTGGTAATTACTGAAAAAGTGACATTACATAGTCCATAGCCTAAATATTCAATTATGTAACACTTCATCCTGATTTACAGGGAAAAAGCTTCCTCTCTTTCATTTTGTAAATGCAATAGTAGTTTAGCTAAAATGCTAATATTGGGGATATTATGCTAACATTTTGGAAATTTGATTCTTCTTTTGGTGAATTTATGAAAAGAAATCATAGTAGTGTTGCACTTAAGGTAATAATTAAATATTTGTATAATGATATTGTAATAGGATAACCATTAATAGGCAGAAATAAAGTATATGAAACTTTCGTTGGGCGTGCACCTGGTATATATTTCACATGGGAAGAGTATCAAGGATTTGTTAATGGATTCAAGGGTGTTATTTATTATTATGTTGATAATGTTACAAAATTTTGAAGGATATATTCTCAATTTTGTGAAGAGAAAGCATTATGTTCAGCGGTAAAATAATTGTAATATATATTATTTGTTATATGTGATAATTTAATTATATTCAAATATAATTAATATTGATATTTCTATATATAATACAGATGTTGAATATTAATTACCCCAATTGTAATGCCTTGATGAAGTTACAAATTTGAAATGCTAAGCCTAATATTGGTCAACATTTTTATGAATGTGTTAATACGAAAGTAAGTAATTCAATTATTGTTTGTAGCATAAATTAATGGTAATCAATATTAACTAATAAATTAAAAAAAAGTATTAAAAGAATGTGAAACAAGAGCGATGTGAGAGTAGAGAGCGAGTGAGAACAGCAGTGGCTATTACTTCGCGGATCGCTGGTGAGTTGTGACCCCCCTCTTCCATGGCGTCGTCTTCTTCTTCTCTCCCACCCTCTTCTAGTAAACCCCTAGTCCAAACCCTTACTCCAACAGCATCCCTCTTTTGACACTTTTTCCAAATTTGAAAATCTCGACCTTAACTTCCCCAACCTTCCATCTATCAAGGTACCCCTATCCTCCCATAAAATGTTTTAATCCCATTCTGACCCAGAGATCCCTTTATCCAACCACAACCACAAATCACGCAAAGCTCTTCTAAAAACCTGGAAATCAGTGGTTACTAACGGTGAGGTGGAGGCTTCCAGTGTCTAGGCTCTGGCGTACTACCCCCAAGAAATCAAGGAGGGCCAAATTTTAGTCATCCCCCCGCTAGAGTTAGCAAAGGAAAGAGTCAGGAAGTTTCAACATACCCTAATTGGGTTCTTCATTAGTAAGTTCCTTGCCTTCCCCATAGTTTAGAGAGCCCTGTCAAAGGCTTGGTTAGCTTGTGGGTTAATTGAAATATTAGTGACTAGTTCAAACAAGTTTCTGTTTAAATTTGATTTTGAATGTGGGATGAATGAGGTGTTAGAAAGTAGACCTTGGCATATCTAAGGGAAGCCCTTGTTCTTATGAAAATGGAGCTTAAATGTGGGGGAGCTTAAATGTGGGGAGTAGGAGGATGATAGATATGCACTTGTCTAGATCAGATTCCACAACACCCCCTATGATTATTGGAATACTGAGGGGTTGGGTAAGATTGCTAGTGCGGTAGGACAGCCTTTGTTGACGAATTCCCACATAGCCAAAATGTCTCGAATAATATATGCTAGGATGTGTGTAGAACTAGATCTGGAAAAGAATTGGCCTTCTTCATTTCAGCTGGCAACTTATGATGATGAGGGAAAGATGACATTTAAAGAGATGACATTAGAATATGAATGGAAACCTGAGAAGATAGCTCAAAAAAAAGAATGGCAACTAACTGGACGTATGCTTGAAACTGGGACTCAAGCAAGGTTGGTAAACGATATTAATTCGAAACCTGCAAATGGAAGCATATAGTTGGGAAGAAGTCAGGAGCAAAGCCCTGACAAAGTACGAGATAGTCCTAAGGAGAGCAGATTAGTTGAAACCCTAATTGAGCAGAGTAAAGGTAAGGAATTCCAGCAGCAGCAAGTTGAAACCCTAATTGAGCAGAGTAAAGGTAAGGAATTCCAGCAGCAGCAAGATGATTCTCAAGTTAACCTTGAAGCTACTGTCAACCTAATTGAGCAGAGTGAAGGCAAGGAAGGGCAGAAAAAGCAGGATGATCCTAAAGTTACCCTTGAAGATGTTAACTGTCCTGGTATGGGCGAATCAAGTAATTCTATTACCTCTCCTAAATCTGATGTGGTTCCTGATAATGAAGTCCAAAACTCGGGTTTGATGGAACGGGCAGAGGGGGATTTTATCATTAGGGGAGGTAGGAAAACTAGGAAAAATCATAAACAGTAATGTCCTTATGTCTTTAGTTATGGATATAGGTTTTGGGAATGTTAGAGGTCTTAATAACCATAAAAAGCAGTTAGTAGTGAAGTCCTTCTTTAAAAGGTTGTCAGTCTCTTTTGTATGCTTGATAGAATCTAGGATTAAGTCTCTTAGCCTTTTGAATAATATCTGCACTTCTATGTTTCCAAGATGGCATTTTTGTAGTAATTTAGACCAAGCTTCTTATTCTAGGTTAGTGGTTTTTGGAATCCTGATCGTTATATGTGCACCCCTATTTTTACCACTGACCAATTGATCCTTTTAGAAGTGTCTGTTGTGAATTGTGATTCAGTTTTCTTTGTTACTTGCATTTATGGTTCTAATAACCTTAATCATCGGAACAATCTTTCAACTAACCTTTCAAACATTAAACTCATTGTTGGGAACAATCCTTGGATTTTGGTGGGTGATTTTAACTCCATTATGTTTTCCCACGAAGCTGATCCCCTTAGCTCCTCGGCTATCAGTGGTATGAGAGATTTTAGGAAGTGTTAAGAGGATTGTGATGTGTATGATCTCAACTCTAGTGGTCCTTCTTTTACTTGTTTCAATAAATAATCTGGTGATCTCCACATAGCTAGAAAACTAGATAGAGCTCTTATAAACCCAAAATGGAGTACCTAATTTCCTAGATCCTTTGGAGAAATCCTCAACCCTAATATTTCCGATCACTCTCCTATAATGATAAGGAATGATGCTTTCCTTAAGAGAAGATCCTCTCCTTTCAGATTTTCAAACTTCCTAGTCTCTCAACCCAACTTCCTTCAGATAGTCGCAGAGGCTTGGACCACCTATATTCAAGGTACCCCTATGTTCTGTGTTGTGTCAAAACTCAAACTAGTCAAAAAAGCTCTCAAATCCTTAAATTCTATTCAGGTGGGTGATATCAATGACAGAGTTGAAAATTGTCAAACTTTATTAAATAACATCCAAGACCAAATGTGGTTATTGCCTAATAGGACTCATCTTGTTACCGAAGAGCATGAGGCTATGAACAATTTTTTTAATGCTTTAAATGATAAAAAATCCTTTTATAAACAAGCTTCTGCATTAAATGGCTTAGGAACGGGGACAGGAACACTAGGTTTTTTCACAATTCCATCTTGCCAAATAGGAATAGAAACACTATCCACTCCTTACTGGTGAGCATTGGCCAAAGAATTGCTAACCTAATAGAAATCCAAAATTCCTTCCTGAGTTTCTTCCAAAATTCTCTTAGTAAAAAGAAAGACCTTGCACTTGCCACAGATTATATGTCTCCTCTCTTTCCCCATCCAATTCCTGAAAACATTAGAACCAATCTTGTAGTTGAAGTTACCTCACAGGAGATTAGAGGAGTTTTCCTTTTCTTCAAACCGAATAAGGCCCCTGGCCCGGATGGGTTCAATGGATTCCTTTTTAAACATACTTGGCCTGTTATTGGTAATGAGATCACTAGGGCAAGTCAAGACTTTTTCCAACATGGGAAGCTCCTTAAAGAGCTTAACTCAACTTTTATTACTCTTATTCCCAAGAAGAACCAAACTTCCACGATTTTGGACTATAGACCTATTTCTTGTTGTGACATGATTTATAAGGTGATCAAAAAAATAATTTCTAATAGAATTAGACAAAAATTTGCCCTCATCATTAGTTCAAACCAAACTGCTTTCATTAAAAATCGTCGTATAGGGGATAACATTCTCTTAGCTCAAGAGATTTTTAAGAACTATTACCTTTCAAATAGCCATAAGAGATGTGCTTTTAAAATTGACTTGGAAAAAGCTTATGATTCCATCCAAATGGATTTTCTCCTCCAAGTGCTCCTAGTTGTAGGATTCCCTCCTATGTTTCTTAAGTGGATTGAAGAGTGTTTAACCTCTCCCTCATACTCTATCCTCATAAATGGGTTGCCTATGAAATTTTTTCGTGGGAAATCAAGATTAAGATAAGGTGATCCTCTCTCTCCATACCTATTTATTATCTGGATGGAGGTCCTTTCTAGGAGCCTAAATACTTCGATAATAGGAAATCCATATTTTAAATTCCACTGGAGATGCAAAACCCTCAAACTTTCCCATCTTTTGTTTGTTGATGACTTGTTAATGTTTTTTCATACTGATCTGACCCCCGTGACTATTTTGTTTAATTTCTTGAACACTTTCTCTCAATTCTCTAGTTTGGAAATGAATATCAACAAGAGTCAATTCTTCTTATCACCTTATATGAATCATTGGTCCATTCAACTAGAAACTCTTACGGGTCTCCTAAGAGTTCAATTCCCTATGAAATATCTAGGTGTACCTCTCTTAACTGGTAGATTGCCTAGAAGAGATTGTATCCCCTCATTGGACAAAATTGACTCCAGAGTTAACAAATGGACTAATAAAGCTTTGTCCTATACTGGCAGGCTCTAGTTGGTGATTTCTGTCTTGTCCACCTTTCAGGTCTATTAGGCTAGCCATTTCATTCTTCCTACCTCTGTTATCAAAGATATTGAGTCTAAACTTAGGGATTTCTTATGTTCTGGGAAGGTTGTGTCAAATTCTCATACAAAGGTAAACTGGTTTGATCTTTGTAAGCCAAAAAAGGAGGGTGGTCTGGGGATTAAGCACTTATCCACTTGGAATAATGTCTTGTTAGGAAAAAGAATCTGGGTCCTCTTTCATGATAGGGAAGCCTTATGGGTTAAATGGGTGCACATCATTATCCTTAGAAGAAATAATTTCTAGAGTGCTCAGCCCACTAGCAATAGCTCTTAGAGTTGGAGGAAACTAACTCATGTCAGGAATATTATTGGGAACTATTTCAGATTTAGGATAGGGAATGGTGTTTCAACTTTCTTATGGTATGACCCATGGAATCTTAGAGGAATACATAAGGATCTCTCCACCCCAAGAATTATCAATGGTTCAGAACTCCCAATGAATGCAAAAGTATTTGAGGTTATCAGTGAAAATGGCTGGAACTGGCAAGATGCCACAATTCAGGCCATTCGTATGTTAGAGTCATTAACATACCAACCCGATAGACTGATTGCTAGCCCCACTAAAACCTACACTAACGCCTCAGTTTACACTTTATTGAGACCTTCTTATCTAAGAGTGCCTTGGTGTTAATTGGTGTGGCATCAAGGTACCAACCCAAGGCATGAATTTATCTTGTGGTTAGCTTTCCTTAATAAGCTACAAACTAGAGATCAACTTCTTTATACCTTCGTCCCTAACCATTGTTCACTCTGCTCTTCGGAAAATGAATCTATTCAACACCTTTTCTTTGAATGCTCCTTTTCGAAATCAGTGTGGTTGCATTGCCTTAGGTATTTTCAGATCAACATTCCAAACCTTTTCAATCTACAAGCCATTCAAAATTGGTTCAACCAAACCCCCAGCCAGAGAAACATTAACCTCAACACCTTTCTTATCTTGCTATCAGTTGTTGTCTATAACATATGGTCCAAGAGAAACCTCAAAATCTTCAAAGATAAAGCCATAGAAGTGGGGAGCATCAACACTAAAGTGATCTTCCAAGTAATGGAACAAATTTGCTCAAACACCGAGAATAGGTAATTTGTGATTCTGGTTTATTGTCTTCTATCTTGTAATTACAGGTACTGGGTGAGAGAACTACTTCGAAAGCAATAGGGAATCTAATCCCAGGACAAGCCCATGTCTCCAGTCAGTAAAGCTTGGAATAGGCAGATAAATGACCTCCACAGACGCATCAAGATGTTTACTAAGATACTCAAAAACCAAAATAGTAGGAAGCTCATCCTTCGGATACTTAACCAAAGACGTGGGGCAAAACTGTTAAGGATAAAAGGGCAGAGTAATATAAGGAGCAAGGACAAGATCTGCACCTTCAAAAAAATGGCAATGTAGCAACGAGGTTTAACTTATGCAAGGTAGACATGAAATTATGGCCTCAAATGTGGAAATGTTTGTGAACTACTGGTTTCTACTGAGTAAATGATAGTGGGTTTAATGTATTTTTTTACTTTCACTCTCTATAAATGTGTGTATTGTTGGTAAGATGTGCCTTCCCAAAAAGGCCATCTTGATTAGTATAGTCGTATAGGTAGAATGTTGTGGTTGGTGTGATTCATAGGGTACTATATTTAGAGTTCTTCATGTTCTTAGGATAGGTTAACTGTTGGATGTGGGAGGGTATGGCTTTCAAGGCAATCCCATGGTTGTACATAAACCTTTTTCAATGTATTTAACTTCTGATTTACCAAAAAAAATGTTAATCAATATTCAAATTGAAGGTAGGTACTTAGTATTTGTGAAAGAGATGAAAGTTTGTTTTTGTGGTAAAATATGTCCAACAAATCAAACAAATTTTGTTTGATGGACATATTTTACCATATTAGATATGGATAAATAAGAAACCCTATCTTTTTCATATGAAAGTTTGGGGTTGTCTCACTTATGTGAAGCAGATTCAGTCAAATAAACTTGAAGCTAAATTTGACAAGTGTCTATTTATAGGATGTCCTAAGAAAACTATAGGATATTAGTTCTAACATGTTTCGGAACAAAAGGTGTTTGTTTCAAAATATGTTGTCTTTTTAGAGAAAGAGTTTTTTCTAAGAGAAGATAGTGGGAGCAAAATTAAACTTGTGGAAGTTCAAGATGCTCAAATAGATGTAGATCAACTACCTGGACCCGAGACTCTTGTTCATGAAAATGAAACAATAGTTCAACCTTTTGATACATAAGAAGTTTATAGGTCAAGTAGCATATGTCATGTTCCCAAGAGATATAGATTTCTCATAAGTGAACTTAACGACGTATTGCTCATAGAAGATGATGAGCCTACTACCTATGAATAGGTTCTAAAGAGTTTAGAATCTGACAAATGGCTTCAAGCTATAAAATCCAAAATGGATTCCATGTATGAAAACCAAGTATGGACTTTGGTTTACCCACCTAAAGATAGGTTGCAAATGGGTTTTCAAGAAGAAAACTAACATGAAGGGTAATGTAGTTACCCATAAAGCTAGGCTTATAACTAAAGGTTATCGTCAAGGCAAGGTGTTGACTATAACGAAACGTGTAGCCCAATAGTTATGCTTAAATCCATTAGAATGCTTCTATCCATTGTCGCTCATTATGATTATGAGATATGGCAAATGGATGTGAAGATGGCTTTCCTTAATGGAAACTTAACCGAGGATACAACCTGATGGTTTCATATCCATAAATAGAGAAAAGGTATGCAAGCTTTAGAAATTCATTTGTGGATTGAAATAAGCATCTAGGAGTTGGAATATCCTATTTGATGAGACAATCAACGAGTTTGGTTTCTCAAAAAATCCGGATGAGCTGTGTGTGTATAAGAAGGTTAGTAGTAGTGCAATCGTATTCTGCGTATTATATATAGATGACATATCACTAATGGGAAATGATGTCTCTACTTTGCAATCATTCAAAATTTGGTTAGCTAAGAACTTCTCTATGAAAGACCTTGGAGAAGCAACTTATATTTTAGGGATAAGGATCTATAGAGATAGATCTAAAAGGTTTCTTGGTCTTTATCAGTCTACATACATAGATAAGATGTTGGCCCCCGAATTTTTTTCTTGATGAATAAGCATGATTAGATTAATTTTGGGGTTTTTCCAGATTAATTTATGTTGGAATTAACTAGCATACTAATATGAGTAGGATTTCATGACATAGGTAAATTGAATTAAAGTGTTAAGGTGGTAAGTTGCATGAGGGGCATTTTTGGAAGATTACTTAAGTGGGAAAGCTTTAAGGCATTGAAGGAGGGGCAAAATGGGAAGA
>JAOQMP010000005.1:37881418-37895296 GCA_027563575.1 Erythroxylum pedicellare
ACATTTAGCATTGAATTGCTAAATAAAGATGGTATTTATCATGCATTATCATCATTAAATGGAGTAATGATCTTATCATTAAATGATTTAATGGTTGTCTTTTAATGATGCTATGTAATGTAACCTTTTTAGCATTCGTTTGATTAAAGATGAAAGAGGTGTATTTGATAGATGATCTTCCTTCTTTCATCATTAAAACTGAAATTGACATGTCATCTTAGGTTATTGGCCTTTTTATATAGCCATCTTAGAACAAATGAGAAGAGCCTCATTTAATGGCTTCTTTATATTTGATTATAGAAAGGTGTGATGCATTGGATGCTCTCTCTTCTTTCTTTTCATGCATAACTGAAATTGACAAGGTCTAAGAAAGGTGTTCTTGCATTTTTGGACTCTCTCTCCTTTCATGCATGTGTTAGTCGAAATTTGCATAAGAGGTGTCTCATCTTTGGCTTCTTTATTCTAAGAAAAATCTCCTCCAAAGTTTTCTTCTCCTTTCCTACCAAAAGATCTTATTAAGCAAGTTGTCCAAGAAGAACAAGTGGTATATCGGATTGGTTGAGGATACAATATCGAGAAGAGGAAACAATAACAAGAAGAAGAGGATACATCACTTAGGAGAGGATACATTATCGAGGATAGGATAGCACAACGAGGAGTTAAAGCTGTAGCAAAGGAGTCAGTAATATAATCCCTATCTTGTTCTTATGATAATTATTTTCCATATACCATATCATGTATGGTGGTATGTGGATTTGGTTATCTTGCTTCACTATGTTATGATTTCTGAAAAAGTTTTGAAATCTACCGTTTAACTAAATCTTACATGTTTTCTATTCTAATCTACCATAGAAGTATTGCACAAGATCACTACTCACAATATTGAAAGTAATCCAGCTTTTAAATATCACAAAAAATGTGATAAGATGAATCTTTTAAGCCTTGACTTTGCTGATCATTTCATGCTTCCATATGTTGCATGCTTTCTATGATTCTTCTTCTTTGTGTTCCATTTTTTGTCTTCTCTTGTCTTTTAAATTTTTTCTTCTTAATACATAAAAAGAAGTGAATATTAATCTTTAATAAATGGCTCATATATCGTGCTTTTGACTCACTTTAACTTCTTTTTTTCCAAATTGTGCCTAAAATCACTAATGAGTCAAAGTGAGTCTTAAACATTTCTAAGGCATTAATCACTAAGTGTAGCATATTAAATGAATCAAAATTTAGGAACATATCAACTTCCCCCATATTTAGTCTTTCACCATTCTTGGGCAAATTGTTAAAATGAAAATCAAAATCACAAACCAAAACTTTTACTCATTTTTCACATTTCTTAAGAATAGATAACTATAAGTAAAGATGAATGACTTTCAAAACCTATAATAAAAACTCAACATTCAAAGCTTCTACTTATGATAAATGAATATTCACCACCCTTAGAAACTCAATAATTTAGAGGTAGACTTGGACATAAAGTGTTTAAAAAAGATATTTCCTTGGATACACTCAAACACCATTCATGATCACAACAATCCATAACTTTGCATATCATTTCATTTCTCCCCCACTAAAAGTCATATGCTTAATCATAAATCAAAGGAATTTTCTAGGGTTATAATATAGGTAAGGATAAGATGGGATGTATTTTATGTAATGTAGCGTAAAATCTATTAAGCAAGTGAAGAAAAAGTAACACTTGACGAGATATCAAATGCGCAAGTTAACATTCATTCAAAACTGGGTACCATTAGCCGTGGAGAATGAAACGACTATATTTCACAACTCAATTTAGCTCTCACACCATAAACCACATTAGCATAACACAAAAGGTGCTCCATGTAAAACAACATTCACCTCATATTCAATATATTCAAACACCCAATTAATATAGCTTAAGGAGGATAAACTATTAATTAACAACTGTTCACATCAATTATATTCCTTGCTCATACATTTTTTTCAAACTCACATTTTTTCTTTTCATTTTTTACCTTTTCATTTCTTTTTTCCTTTTCTTTTCAAAAGTAGAACTGATAGAAGCTATATTAACATGGAATTTTAACAAATATAACCAACTCACATGTATGCATATTCTTACACTTAGGTTTTTGTATAATAACGTTAATCAATGTTGGCCCTTCAATTTTTTTTATAACTAAGCATGATTAAATTGACTCTGGGGTCTCGCTAGATTTATATGTTTTGGAATTAATGAGCTTGCTAATGTGGGTAAGATAATATGACATAGGTTAAGGGAAATGAAGTATTAAAGTAGTAAGATGGTGTAAGGACAATTTTGGAAAGTCATAAAGTTTAGAAACAATAAGGCCTTAAATGAAGGGCAAAATGGACATTGTGAAATCATTAAGGGTATAAAAGGAGAAGATGAAGGGTGGGCTTGAGTGGGAAGAAGCCAAAAACGTGATTGGAGAAAAGAGAGAAGAGTGAAGCACGAAAAAAAAAGAGAAAAAGAAGAGAGTATGCTAGGTTTTGATTTTTTGTAGTCTTAAAGAGTGTTTTTAAGGCTATGGAAGAAGGGAAAAAGGTAGAGCAAGATAAGAGCTTTCTTTTGAACCAAACATCCCTTCATTTGGTGAAGGTTTAAGATAAGAACATTTTAATGCTTTGGATTTTGGAAGGGTTTTGGTTCATGAAGCGTAGAAAATGCATGGGTTTAAGTATTCTAGGACCCATTTTATGCATATATTTCTTTGGGTTCTCATTTGGAATTTCTATTGATTTTGGGATTTGTATCATTTTTGAAGAAAATGAAGGGAGGCAAGAGGAGCACGAAGAGAGGCACATTTAAGCAAGTTATAAGCAAGGAAATTCAAGGTGGGTTTCACTTTTATAATTAAGTAGTAAGCCATTAAAGTTTCTGTCAAAAAATGACAATAAATGATTTTCAACTACTTTATTCATGTGCATTTATTGTTTTGTACATGTTGTAAGAATGTGCTACATGGTTGTGTATGCAATTTATTGATGATTGATGCATAAAAAGACTTTACAAGTGATTTCTGAAAAGCTACATGTTTATGAAATCATATTTTCGAAAATGGTTTCCAAAATATAGCAAGTATATGAAAAAGCAAGTTTTTAAGAAGTGTCATTTTGGACAACAAGTTTACAAGTCATGAATTATGTTTTATGTGGGTTTGTGGTAATTCCTCAAGAATGTCACGTGCACGTTGACCAAGTATAAGCTTCTCCTGCCTGCCTGCTAATGGCATGGAGCTCCTTCATAGACTCCCTCAAGTTTACGAATACACAGAACCATTATGTGGAAATGTGTAGTGCGTCATATTTTTGGACCTACCTAAATCATTCTGTTGTACTTATGTGCTTATGTCATGTTAACAAGTTTGATGCATTCATGTTTTATAACTTGTGAGTTTTTGGCTGAAAATCTAAGAAACAGGCATTTTACAAACTCATTGAAACTTTTCTATGACAAAAAATATTCTCAAAACTTTTGTTTATTCTTGTTATAAAATTGTTACCCACGGGCTTAAGCTCACCCCCCTCCATTTTTCCTCCCCCACATTTAGGTGATGAGCGAGATATCGAGTAGACAAGGGTCAAGGCATCACTCCAATTTTTGTATATTTTGTATTTGAAGCAAATTTTGTAAAGATAGGCTTTAGTTGCTTTTTGAGCAAATCATGGATTATGTACCTTTTGTATTTTGGAACTTTAAGATATTAATGTATTTACGGCTCGAAATGCCTAATAAAGATTTGTAAGACTTTTATCTTTTGATGCAAAATGGAACATAATTGCATTTTTTATCATGACTCTCTTTTAAGTTTGTACATTGCATTTTTAAGTTTCCATAAGGGAAACGTTCATGTTCGGACTTCAAGGAAAGGTCTATATGAATCTAGGTTGATTTAGGAAAATGTGCCTTCTGAGTTGTAGGTCTCTCTTTTAGCTTTCCAATGGTATATAGTATAGAATTTTCAGACTTCTAGGTCATAAGTTATGGTCATTAGAAGGGAGATGATTAGGAGTATGCATTGGTATTGTCTATAAGGAGATATCATCTGCAATGACGTCATATCGTCTGTGATGACATCATTTGTTTTAAGAGATGCATCATCTTTAAGACGTATCGTCTATAAGATGTATTGTCTGTGATGACATCATTCATCTTAAGAGTCATATCGTCTGTAAGGACGCTTCGTCTTAAGAGGCGCATCATCTGTAAAGACATATCGTCTTAGGTTAACTTTTGCTAAACTTTTCCTCCTATGTAACCTAAAATTTTCCTCCTGTAAACTATTCGTCTGATGCTATCGTCTGCTCCATTTTTGACCCTTCAGATGATAGAATCCATCTTCGAGGTCCTCATAGAAAATGTAGGCCTTGAAGTCTTCCTTCAAACCGTCTTAAGATGGTATTAATCTGATACCCTAAAAGACGGTTATGCAAATTACCTCAAGATAGGTGCAATAAGATTGAGGTTTTCCAAAATAAATATATCCTGAAATAGGAGAAGGGTGTTGTTTCGATGTTTATCCTAGTGGGGGATTGCCACCCTTGTGGAGCACGCGTTCAAACATCACTTAGGATGTTGGACACGTGAACCACTACAGCAAGATCCCAACACTTATGGTATCAGAGAGACTAAGTTTAAGAGTATCCTAGCCACGAAGTGGGTAGTTTAAAGTATAGAATGAACATACACTGTTTTAAAGTGAATAACTTGCATTGTTTTGAATTATTTTACAAGATTTGAAATTGTTTTATATGATTTGAATTGTTTTACATGATTTGAAACTGTTTTGAATAAACTAAATATTTTAAATGATTTTAAATTGAAGGAGTGGAAAATGCCACCTCGAAAGAGACTTCAAGGAGTTGTGACTCGATCTAGCTCTCACCAAGGGAACATGGATAAATCCTATGTCCCGCAAGATGTTAGGACACAACCTGCTCCTGATTCTGAGGAACCTAATGTACAACATGAAGTGTCACCGCCTCCTCCTCCTACGCTTTCTATGGACCCGCGGTTCTTTCAGGCCTTTGCTCAGGCTTTCACATATGCCATAAGCCAAGGGTCATAAGTGTCGGTTCCCGCTTCAGTATATAGAAATGGACAGTATGATAAGCTCCACAAGTATGGAGTTATGGATTTGAATGGGACTATAAATCCAAAAGAAGCTAAAGCATGGTTGAAGAGGACCGAGAGGGTCCTGCTTCAAATCAACTACTCCGATGAAGAGAAGCTGGATTATGTAGTTAGCTTGCTGAAAGGGGATGCACTTCATTGGTTGGAATCAGTGCCCCACAGTCAAGTTATGCCTCCTGTGCAGTCATGGAGGGATTTATTGGAAATGTTCAGAAAGAAGTACCTTTCCAGGGTTTATGTATAAGAGAAGGCCAGGGAGGTTCTGAATCTCAAATAGAGGGATATGAGTATGAGTGAGTATGAGCTGAAGTTTATCCAGCTGTCACGATATGCGGCCAACATTGTTGCGAATGAGTAGGAAAAGTGTCGCAAGTTTGAGGGAGGTCTCCATTTGGGGATCAAGGAGAAAGTCTTAATCCATAATCTCTGTGACTACCAACAGTTGGTAGATGCCACACTCCAAGATGAGAAGCTGGAGAATATCAAGTATGAAGTGAGTAGTAAGAGGAAGAACTGAGAGCAGTTTTCCAAGAAGGGGGTGAGTGCTCCAATACCTAAAAGGGGTGTGAAGAGCTGTCGCACACAGAGTGTGGCAGGGAGTAGTGCCTCTATTAAGAACAAGCAAGCAAGGGCAGTGTCAGTGCAACCCTCAACAGTAGGAGGCAATAGCAGGATGGAGAAGAGCAGGAACATGAACCCCCAATGTGAGCATTGTGGAAAGTTTCACAGAGGAGATTGCTTCAAGTTAATGGGAGCATGCTTTCGGTGTGGAGAGAAGGGACATATGCGGGGACTGTCCCCAAGTAATAAGGCAGGAGGGGTCGCAGTTACAAGCCCCAGGGAGAGTTGAAACAGTGGGAACCCGACCAACCACTGAAGTGGGCAATTCTGGAGCTGTAAAGAAGGATATTCCTCTAGGAAGGCCAAGGGGTCAGGCTTAGGCCAACGTATTTACTATGACTAGAGAGGAATCTACAGCCACATCAGAAGTTGTCACGGTTATGGCTCAGTTATTTAACTCTACAGTATATTATTGATTGACTCTGGCTCCACACATTCATTTATTTCTGCAAGCATGATTTTGCATAATGTCAAATTGGTGCCTATGGATAGCCCTATGATTGTTAGGACTCCCTTATGGAGAAAGGTGATAATAAGTCAAGTGTATAGGGATTGTGAATTGTTTATTGAGGGTGCTAAACTTGTAGTAGATTTACTACTGTTGGAGTTGAAAGGCCTAGATGTGATACTGGGAATGGATGTCATGGAGAAATATTGTGCAAAATTAGATTGTGGGATTAAAGAGGTAGAATTTGATCTTGGTAATGATGAGAAGGCGATCTTCAGAGGGGACCAAAGGACACCATCTCCTAAGATTGTTTCGGCTTTGTTAGCAAACAGGATGATGAGGAAGGGGTCTGAAGCCTTCTTAGCGCATGTTGTGGACACTGATGTGAATGAAGGGAAGTTAGAGGATTGTCCAATTGTGAGGGAATTTCCAAACGTGTTTCCAAAAGATCTACCTAGTTTTCCACTAATGAGGGAAATCGAGTTTGCCATCGACTTGATTATCAGAACTGCACC
This sequence comes from Erythroxylum pedicellare, assembly GCA_027563575.1. Classification (NCBI taxonomy): domain Eukaryota; kingdom Viridiplantae; phylum Streptophyta; class Magnoliopsida; order Malpighiales; family Erythroxylaceae; genus Erythroxylum; species Erythroxylum pedicellare. The sequence goes on from JAOQMP010000005.1 coordinate 37,888,140, forward strand.
CATTTCTATACCACCGTATAGAATGACTCCAGCTGAACTGAAGGATCTTAAGGAACAATTGGAAGAACTATTAGAGCAGAGGTACATAAGGCCAAGCTCGTCACCATGGTGAGTGCCAGTTCTATTTGTTAAGAAGAAGGACGGAACGTGGCGCATGTGCATTGATTATCGAAGACTTAACAAGGTGACTATTAAGAACAAGTATGATCTGCCCCGGATTGATGATCTGTTTGACCAACTACAGGGAGCAAGGCTCTTCTCCAAGTTTGATCTCAGGTCAGGCTATCATCAGCTCAGAATTAGGGAGTCTGATGTAAACAAGACAGCCTTCAAAATACAATATGGGCATTACGAATTTTTCGTTATGCCTTTTGGACTAACCAATGCTCCAAATGCTTTTATGGATCTTATAAATAGGGCCTTCAAAGAATATCTGGATCAGTTTGTTATAGTGTTTATCGATGACATTCTGGTGTATTCTAAGAGCGAAGGTGAAAATGAAGAGCATCTCAGGATTGTATTACAGACACTAAGGAAGAGGGAGCTTTATGCTAAGTTCAACAAGTGTGAGTTTTAGCTTCATGAGGTAATATTCCTTGGATATGTGATTTCGAAGGATGGGGTACATGTTGATTCGAGAAAGGTTGAAGCTATGGTAAATTGGTATGCACCCAAGACAGTAACAGAGGTAAGAAGTTTTCTGGGTTTAGCAGGATATTATAGGAGATTCGTTAAGGGATTCTCTATGATAACAGCTCCGATGACAAAGTTATTGACGAAGAATAAAAAATTTATCTGGAGTAAGGAATGTCAGAAAGCTTTGAGGAACTCAAGCGCAAATTAACAAGTGCTCCAGTTTTGATTTTTTCGACAGTAAATAAGGGTTATACAGTGTACAGTGATGCCTCGAGAAATGGTTTGGGTTCTATATTAACGTAAGGAGATAAGGTAATAGCATATACCTTGTAGTAGCTAAAGCCTTACGAGTTAAATTATCCAACCTATGATCTGGAATTGGCAGCAGTGATTTTTACCTTGAAGATTTGGAGTCATTATTTGTATGGAGTTCAGGCGAGGATCTTTACTGACCATAAAAGTCCTAAGTACTTATTGAGTCAAAAAGAGCTGAATTTCAGACAGAGAAGGTGGATTGAATTGTTTAAAGATTATGATTTGTTGATTACTTACCATCTAGGAAAGGCAAATGTGGTAGAGGATGCCTTGAGCAGTAAATCCTCAATAGCCCATGTTCAGACAATTTATCTGCCATTATTGGAAGAAATGGATATGCTTAGAATAAGTTTGAAGCAGGAGGAACCTGGTTGTATTGTTGTTACCTTCAGAGTGAGACCAATACTCAGAGAGAAGGTTAGGGAGTTACAAGCACAGGATGTAGAATTGAGGAAGCTCCGAGAAGAAATTCAGAATTGCAAGAAGTTTGAAGTGGTAGTAAGGGATAATGAACTCATGACTATAAGGAATAGGCTTTATATCACAAATGTCAAGGAAGTGAAGGATGAGATACTGGATAAGGCACACAATGCACCTTATGCTATGCACCCAGGTAGCACCAGGATGTACAGAGATCTGAGAGAGCATTTCCGTTGGAAAGGCATGAAGAGAGATGTAGCAGAATATTTAAGTAAGTGTCTAGAGTGTCAGTAAGTCAAAGCTGAACACCAGGCACCTTCAGGCAAGTTAAGGCCATTGTCCATTCCTGAGTGGAAGTGGCAAAGGATGACTATGGATTTTCTGATGGGTTTGCCCAAGACCAGTAGGAAGCTTGATGCCATATGGCTTATTGTGGATTGTTTGACGAAGTTAGCCCATTTTCTGGCAATTAAACAGACTGATTCTTTGCATGTGCTAGCAAAGAAGTATATTGATGAGATAATGAAATTACATGGAATTCTTGACTTTATAGTTTCTGATAGAGATCCTCGGTTTACTTCAAGATTTTGGGGAAGCTTACAAGAGGCTCTAGCAATCAAGTTGAGTTTTAGTACTGCGTTTCACCCTCAAACAGATTGACAATCTGAGAGGACCATTCGAGCCTTTGAGGGAATGCTCAGGACATGTGTGATGGATTTCAAAGGAGCTTGGGACGAGCGTTTGTCATTGGTCGAATTTGCTTACAATAATTCGTACCATTCAACCATTCAGATGGCTCCTTATGAAGCACTGTATGGGTGGAGATGTAGCACTCCTATATGCTGGGATGAAGAAGGAGAAAGGAAGCTAATAGGACCAGAATTGATTAAGATGACAGTTGACAAGGTCAAGTTAGTTAAGCAAAGGCTTGAAGTGGCTCAGGATAGAATGAAAATCTATATTGATGCACACCGAAAGGAAATGGAGTGTAAAGTCAGTGAGAAAGTCTTCCTTAAGATATCTCCTTGGAAAGGAGTTATGAGATTTGGCAAGAAGGGCTAGTTGAGTCCGAGATATGTGGGTCCTTATAAAATTCTTGAGAGGATCAGACCATTAGCCTATAAGTTGGCATTGCCACCCAAATTATCACAGATTCATGATGTCTTTCATGTTTCCATATTGAGGAGATATAGATTAGATCCCTCTCACATCATTCAGACCCAATACTTTAATCAATCAATCCCCAATTCAGTCATCATCAAGTTCTATTATTTTATATCAGAAGAGATCTATATTTTACCTTCTTGATTAGCTCAAATAGCTCCTCAATTATCAAGCTAACCTAGCCTTCCATACATGCAAACACAATTCCTAGAATAAGATGGGAGTAGAATGATTTCAGCAAGGGCAAAGAGCTGATAACAGATTATAGCTATCTTTGTGCAGGATCTTGTATGGATCTTGGAGTGATGATCAACATAATTAAAGAAAAATTTCAAAGCATGCAGGGTTATGTGTGTGTTTAGAGGGAGGAGAAGAAAAAATCATACAGAAGAAATAACCAGAGAGAAACATGACTTTGCATTTTCATAAGTCATTTGGTGCAAGGTGTCTTTGTTTTAAAAGGACACATGTGATACAAATGGAGTAAGCTACATGTCTTCTTATGTAGCCACCAAATGTTTCTTATTTTCCTAGGCCATTGCCACTCATTTGTTTATGCCATTTGTCACTTAATTTCTTATTCCAAATGTCACTCATTTTATAGGCTTAGTCATCCTAGTTTTCCATATGTCAACTTGTCTTACCAATTGACATTTTTCCTAAACTAAATGTACATTTTAATTCATCACTCTACTAATTGTAACAATTAATTCCAAATTCCTAATTGTAATCCATCAAACCAAAATTTAAGACATAAACAATACACACCGAAATATGTCAATTGAGTTTTTTGCAATAATTTCCAAATTAACATTCATGTGTGTATATATGCTCATGTTATGCATGTGAATGAAATGCACCTCATTAATTCTAAAATGATATGACTCAAAAGTCTAACATTCTAACCCTCAATGAGTTTTGGAAACTAGTTATTATAATTCTCTTCCTTAAGAAATTTCGTCCTCGAAATTCTTACCTAATTGACTAAATAGATGGGGTACTATTTCTTCATATATTCCTTAGTCTACTATGTAGCTTCTTCTCTTGAATGATTTGTCCAAAGGACTTTAACTAAAGGAATTACATGATTTCTCAACTATTTCATCTGGTATCCAACTAATTTGATTTTCCTCAATATAACTCAAATTTGTTATAATCTCAACCTCCCGTGCTAGTAATACATGTGTTGGGTCTGATCGATATCTCCTGAGCATATTAACATAAAACATATTATGAATCTGAGACATCTCTGGTGGTAATGCTAATTTATAAGTTAATGGTCCTACTCTATCAGTAATCTCATAAGGACTAATGTATTTAGGGCTTAACTTTCCCTTTTACCAAACCTTAACACTCCTCTCCAAGGCGACACTCTAAAAAATACCTTATCTCCTACTTGATACTCTGTATTCCTCTGGTGCTAATCTGCATAACTCTTTTTCTTGTCTTGAGTTGCCTCAATCCTACTATGGATCAATTTTACCTTATCAACGATATCTTGAATTAACTCTGGGCCTTTGACAATCCTTAGGCCCTCTTCATCCTAATACAAAGGTGATCGACACTTTCTGCCATATAACGCCTCATATAGAGCCATACCAATACTGCCATGATAATGATTGTTGTATTTAAATTCAATGAGAGGTACATATTCATCCCATGCTCCTTGAAACTCCAAAACACAAGCTCTAAGCATATGCTCAAAAGTCTGAATAGTCCTTTCACTTTGTCTGTAACATCCCGTTCCCATACTAAAGGTTAGAACCCTAAAATACGGTACATAAAAGAGAACCCTAAAATATGGTACATGAAAGATCAATAAGAGATGAGGAAAATGTGTCTCATGATCATGTATAATGTTAGCATGCACGCACATGAATCTGAATTTTTGCACACATTAAAATGACTGTATATGCATTCATTGACATTCCGGGTATAATTGATTATAAATGTTCTTATATGAGAATTGTGAATTATTTGTATCGAAAACCGAATTGGAGAAGTATAAATAGAAGGATTAGAATTTAGGTGAATTTAGGAGAAATTTTCAAAAAATGTTGGGTATACTGGCCTAGGAAAAATACCAAGTGTCAGATAAATTGATGAATAAAAATAAAAATAACAATTAAATGATATTGACGAAATTTCATAGATGACTTTGGATTTATTGAGAAAATGATATTGAAAATTTGAAGACAATTGAAGTAGAAATTGGGAGACAAATAGACTTATTATTAAGAGTTATGTAGTAGCATAAGTGAAAGGCATTGGTATTTGTTTTATGTGGTAAGTGTCGTAACATGTGTTATGACACTTACCAAGTTTTTTAACCGACGTTTATTTACATCTATGGAAAGACCATCTTCATTTTGTCATGTCTTTCATTTTCACAAAATACTCTCATCGTCTTCATCATTTTTCTCTCATACACGTTGCTCTCATAACCCCCTATCAACGTTGAGCTTTTGTATCATCCTTCACCTTGCCACTTCAACACTTTGTCATCTTCTTTATGTTGATAAAAACCCAGCCTATTCCACCTTTAAAAGGTGATGATCGGATGATGCTTAGAGGCTAGGGTTATTTGAAGATTTGACGAAGCTTTGGAGCTAAACATGTAAGTTAAACTTTGGTCTTCATGGGTTGCCTAAATAGAAGCATATATGGCGATAGAAGGTGATATAGGAGTAAAATATATGTGCAAAAAATAGATAATGAATGGGTAAACGTATATGTTCTGTTTTTGGATTAATGATCAAATATAGATCATGATTTGTTGTGATTGAAATTGAAATGAAATGGAAGTAGGAATGAAGAGGAAATATTGAGGAAATAAGCTAGAACAGATAGACTAAGCAAAAGAGATGTTTTAAGATGTAGAGATGAATTAGAGTTACAGATGAAAATTGTTGAAGTGTGCTGGACATGTATAGATGCAGTGTTTCTACTGCACATCCATCTGTATTTTTACCATATTTTGAACTATAGACACCCAAATGGGATTATTTTCAGTTCATATTAAATAAAATACGTATGGCTACAATTTTCATGAAGGAATTGAAATTTAATTCTTTTTCTAAAAGCTTCAAAATTTAGCTCGAAGTTGAGTTTGTGGATTCTATCATTGTCTGGAACAGCCTGAAGTTATTTTAGTATAACTTTCAGAATATTTAACAAACTTCCATATAATTGGTTTCATTTGAAACTTAAGACAAAAAGGAACAACTTTTTAGAAGAGCGTTTTGCCTAAATCCTTCATTTTCCTTATCAAAATTTCCATGAAAGTTTGACCCAAAGGTCTGTTTTGGAGAAGAAGAGACTTTACAACACTTGAATTTAGAGAAGAAAAAGAGGGGTTGCACGATCGTGCTTGTACACGATTGTGACTTTTTGGAGAAGTATGGAAAAGCATGATATCATGACTTTTCTGATCCAACTTGAATCTCACGATCGTGACATTGAATGCTTGCTGAAGTGGATTGGTGTGAACATCCTTCCCTCTTTTGGTCATAACTTCTTCTCCCGACCTCCAAATGACATGAGACTTGAAACATTGAACTCCTAATACATTGGTATTCATCTCCACCAAAACTTATAACCATATGAAATCATTAATGAGGACTTATTGATGAATTTGTGACGGAATTGATGAGGAGTTCTGGAAAATGATAACTGGATTATTTTCACTGAATACGGTTCGGTATTTTAGGCATAACTTGTCATTTAGTTATCCAAATTGAATGATTCTTGATTTATATTAAAATATAGACATATGAATACAATTTTTATGAAGAAATCAAATTCCAATTTTGTCTCCATAGTTCCATAGTCTGACTTGAAGTTGGGTATAGAATATTGTTATAGTGAGTTATAAAATGAGTTATAAAATGAGAATGTGGATAAGATATGAAATTTGATAATATACCCGGGATTGTTAAGAACATGCATTGGACATAATCCGTATATACATTTGTGCATAAATAAATGCTTATAATTGTGCAAATTTATTAATATGTGTATTACATAATTTTGATGTGCAGGATAAACGTCCGCATTTAGACGTTTCCAGATCAGAGAAGCTAATGCTAATTTGGAGCGTACTTTTAGTCGACCTAGATGGTCTGATTTCATTGTTTGTTTTGTTTTGAAATTTTTGCATTGATTGACTACTGAATGATCATATGAATGTGATTGATTGTGTTGATTTTTGGATAGAAGGTCTGATGATTGTGAGGTATGATTGAGATATTAAAGTGCTCCTCGTATGTGAATTTGATTAAATACATGATATATGACTTGATTGTTAAATGCCGGACCTAGTTCCGAAGAAAAACTTGAATATGCATATGAATGAAAAAAATGATTCTCAACTTTAATGTTGAATGCCAGACTAATGTCCGATGATATCTGAAAGTGAAAAGTTGATCATATGTGATTGATGCATTTCATTACATGAATGCATGAAGGATAAAGGCAGTTATGACCGGAGTAGCCATCGAAAAAGAGCTTTAGAGCTCAGAATGTGAAAAAGAGCCCAGAGCTCAGTGTAACATCCCTCACCAATAGGAAGGGTATACTGATAAATTGCTATGTTTAGAAGTGTTCCTGATATATTCATGCAT
>JAOQMP010000005.1:37918956-37936836 GCA_027563575.1 Erythroxylum pedicellare
CTCCATATAAAATCTATCATGATTTTCTCCAAATCGTTCACAAAGTTGTAGCAGAAGTCGTACCGTTTGCATCGTGAAAATTAGTAGTGATGAAATTACTGATTGGGTTAAGGTAACTTACCCCACTAATGACAAAATCCTTGCGTGCCATCTTGCAAGTTTCTTCTGAGCATTATCTAAGATGTGTTGATAGGTTCTTCTCGTCGTACACTCTTGAATCAAGGGAACTCCTAAATACTTTCCAAGATTAGTCGTACATGTAATATATAGACAGTGACTGAGTCGACGTGCAGTTTTTCTAGAAACGTTCTTAAAGAAAAAGATCCTAGTTTTAGCAGTATTAACTTTCTGACCTGAGGCTAAACAAAAAGATTTCTTGCTATCACTTGCGTTTGTGATTCCGTTGCTTCAACAAATAGAATGAGGTCATTTGCAAAGAACAGTTGGGATATGGGAGGCCTTGTTTTACTAAGTTTTATCGGTCTCCAATTCCCATAACCCACCTCCTTTGATAAAAGTGTCCAAGTCTCTCCATGCATAATACAAAAATATAAGGCCAGAGCGGATCACCTTGCCAAATACCCCTCGAAGGACTAAAAGGATCAGAAACGGTTCCTTGCCAAGCGACTTGCATAGATACTGTCGTCACACACTTCATAATGACACGAATTAAGTTCTCCGAAAGCCTAATGTCCATCAACGTGTCTTGAATAAAATCCCAGCGAAGCCGGTCATATGCTTTTTTCAAATCCACTTTGATGGCCAGGTACACTGTCTTTCCTTTCTTCTTTCGCATCTAGTGAATAACCTCCTGGGCGATGATGATATTATCGGTCATGTACCTACTAGGTATGAAACTGCATTGGCTCACCGCTACGAGGTGATCCATATGCACTTTCAAACAATTCACAATAACTTTAGAGATAATCTTGTAGAGCATAGTACAAAGGCTAATTGGTCGAAATTGAGAAATAGTTTGCAGAGATGGGATTTTGGGAATTAAAACTAGAAGGGTTTGATTCAAATCATTTCCCATCATTCCATCTTGAAAACTTTCTGTATAAACGCCACCACTTTTGGCCCTACTTTCCCCCATTGATTTTAAAAAAATAACACATTGAACCCATCAACGCCAGAGACTTTGTTGGGATTCATATCAAAAACCGCACTCTTGATTTCAGTTTCATGGACTGGAAGAGCGAGATCAAGATCCCATTCCACCAAAAGCGATGGGAAAGCTCCTGAGGTCGGAAACTGAAAGTTATTACTGTCTTCGCTAGTATAAAGTTGGACAAAAAACGTCTTGACTAAAAGACGCATTTGCTCCGGATCAATAATGAGAGACCCAGTGGAGTCAGTGAGCCTTTTGATCCTTCATTTCTTTCTTTTCGAAAGAGTGATAGTGTGATAATATTTGGTATTTTGATCACCCTTTGATATCCATTCACACTGAGTTTTTTTGTGCCAAAATATTTCCTCCTCACACAGTACTTGCAACAAATCTCCGCTCAGCTTTTCCTCCAATACTAAAAGTGAATCCATATTATCAACATTCATTGCCAGCTAAATTCCTTCCAACCAGGCTAACAGTCTTTTTTTCTGCTAGAATATATTTCCAAAAATTAGCCTATTCCATCTCATAAGATGGTCAAAGAAATGGGCTAAGGATTTACTCATCGTCTCCTCTACAAGTAGCCAATGCTTGGCAACCACATCGTTAAATCCTACATGAGTGATCCAAACATTTTGGAAATGGAACAATGAGACTCCTGTTAGTCTTGGCTTTGAACTTTTTAATTGAATCAGCATAGGTCGATGATCAAAACCAAGAAAGGGTAAATGGTGATTCACCGTTTGAGGAAACTCCTGCAGCCAAGCCATCGAACCAAACACCTTATCTAGTCTAGCTTGAACCGCTCCTTTCCACTAAGTAAATTTCGATCCAACAAAACCCAAATTATGTAACGCACACTTATGCACTTGATCTTTAAACTATTTATTCACCACTCACGCTGAGGTGGCTCCTCCCCTTTTATCTGAGATCTCTAGTTTAGCATTAAAATCCCCTCTCACAATCCAGGGTCAGTGAGTAGAACATCCTATCTAAGTTAAAGCTGGCTAGAGCATGGATTGCGAAGACACTTGCGGATTAGCATAAACTGCGGTAAAATCAAAAGAGCCAGAACTATACTTGACGGTGGTATGAATAAATTATCGATGAGCTATGACTTCTGAGATATCAAAATCCTCCTTCCATAGCATCCAAATCCCTCTAGATAATCCTTCGGCTTCTACTTTAAAGGAATAAGCAAACCCTAAAGAAAGGACTACGTCGTTAGCCCGTGATCTACTAATTCGGGTTTCCATCAAAACTAAAATGATCTGTTTGTAATTACGAATGTAATTACAAAGTATAGCATGAAATTCAGTCCCTCTTGCCTCTTGACAATTTCATAAAATTATCGACATAACGAATTATGAACGAGAATAGTCTACCCTACAGCGGAGATACAACTGTACCACCTACATGGTCCTCCTTGTGTTTAACTTCTTAGATTTGTGTTACCATCTTCTCATCCTGTCTCGATTCAGATATGTTTGTCTGTACACCCGACGCCCTTGTTAAATCGGGAGGCTTGATGGGCAGGATTAATGGTATAACCCCCTGACGTGGAGTCGCTCCTCATCACCCTACTCCTAGTCCGTAATTACCTGACTATCATAGACCATTTCAGTATGGAATTGGTTTCCACCGCTAAGTGTTTATTTGTGTTCGTGGGTTAGATTTGAACTTTATGGAATGTAATCGAGTCGTTTTCCTGACGCTTGCTAGTCTATAGCCTTTCCCGTCGGGTCTGCTAATTAGTGACTACCGACTTTCTTTTGGATCTGTTCTTTAAATTTCTTGAGGGTCCAGTAGATGAAGTCGCCGTCGCTTGAGTCTTGTGCTTTCCTGTACTAACTAAATTTGTCAGATTAAGTCGTTTTACAAAACCAGAAAAATTAGTAATGTGTGGTGTCTCTATCAGGCCAATGGCCTCTTCCCTTATAGCCTCTTGGTTTGTCAGGACAGATAACCTCGAGCCTCCTAGTGGAAAAGCTTCCCTCTAACTGCCTAACCCTCTCTGGTCCTGTCTTTTCATCATGTTTCTTGGAGTTTTCCGTTGGACCTGAGTCCAAGGGCCATAGCCGCTGGCTGTCACTGCTGAAGACGTCCCCAAAGATGCACCTTCCATACTCCTCTTCGCGGACGCATCTTCTCCTTCACTGATCGGCAAAGTCAGAAGTGCGCTTTGCTCCAGTGGCTTCTTTGGATAGGCGCTAACAGCATGACCTACCATCCTGCACGTATAGCAGACTTATGGAAGCCCTTCATATGCTATCAGCAACGTCTCCCCATCAAGCTCCACGCTTGTACGCAGAGGGACGCTCAAGTCGATATCAACAGCTATACGTACGAACTTCGCCCGCTGAGCCTGCATGGTGGCTTCATCACTCTTCACAGTGCTCCCCACCAAGTTCCCTAGTGCAGTTAGGATCATGGGGCGGTATCTAGCAATGGACAAATTCGAAAACCTGATCCAAACCACAGCTTGAGTTACCTATTCTTGCAATGGTCGGAAGGATGGTAGCTACCGTTGGACGGATAAGACTTGGCCGAAGATCACTCACGGGCTATTAGTCAGGGCGTTGAAATAATCATCTTCCTCCATGACCCTAACAAGAAAATATTCATTTTCCATATCCACTATCTTCTTGGGGCCTCTTGGTTTCCACATGCTCCTAAGTTTGTAGTTGAGAATTCGATACCCCACCCATCGACCCAACAGCTTCACCACTACGGCCTGCTCCCATTGTTTATCCAGTTTGGAGTTGAGATTTTGTGATAGCGTGATGGTTGCCATGATATCTCCTTCTTCAATCACAACTGATTCTTCGTCCGGCCATGCAGTTGCCGCAGGTGCTACGTCCTCCATCGCGTCTCCTATCACTGCCACACTATAGGACTGTATGGGGTGGGGAGGGTCGTCCTCTCGTTTGCAGGTCCACCCTTTTTTGGAGAGGTGTCCCTCTTGATCGAGGAATTTCATACCGGAGCCAAGATGTCGAGCTAAGCTAAACCTGAGAATGCAAAAATTTATGCCAGAAAATTTTAGAGAGAGAATTGTTAGATTGAGAAAAGTGTGAAGGCAACAACAACACAATACGCAAGAGCCAAACACAGCCTCCCTTCACTGTCCTCCTCCTCCTTCGTCTCCGATTTTGCGGCGAGGAGAGGCTCTTGACTCGAAGATCAAGATCAGCGGTGAAATGGCAGTGAGAGAAAAGTTGCTAAAGTGCACAGATGGTGATCGGAGGGAGTTAGTGTAGTAGAAACAAAAACTCAACAATATCGGATCTAGAAGAGTAAAGATCAGATCTAGAAGAGTGAATCTTTTAAATTGCCGTCCTTCTCGAAGAGGAAGCAGGTTTCGGTGGATGCTAGCTTCGTCTAGACTTCTTACCTCACAGTGCAATCTCCGCTGTTCTCAACAATCGGCGTTTTTCTTATTCTCACAGAACTAGATCTACTATATCACGCAGTTGTAGAGCTTCTTGAGAAGTAAACAAAGTCTCCGCCGTCGCCGAAGAAACGTTTCCGTCAACGTCTAAGAAGAAGCCATTATTGTTGAAACTCATAGCATACCAGTACGCCCACTTTTTGTGATGTCCTTTCAGAAGCCTTAGAATCACAACACCAAAAAAAACCCTTGCAACATCTTATGTCGCCACTGCCAGCACAAGCCGCTGCTGGCTACGCTACTCCATCATGTTAGCAACCGCTGTCCATGGCACCTAAGCTGCTTCACATTCAGCCAATGCCACCAGTCTTCTTTACTTGCACATCGGGCTTTCCTAGTTGCAAGAAAGGAAACGCCTCTCCCAGCTTCTACTGTCCCATGGAAGCTCCTTCTCCAACCGCCAGCTACTACACGTTGTGCCTCCACAACCTTGCTGTTGCTAGTCCGCACCATTTCTTCTCAGAAGTCCACGTTGATGGGTCTCTAGTCGCAGATTGCTACTACAAGGTATGACATAGAAACACCAGTGTCGCCGTCTCTAGCAACGTGAGACGTCACTTTTTTCTCGCTCCTACAGGATGCAGCCGCCTCCTTCACCTCGACGGACAGCTAGCTTCCTGCGACGTCCATACATCACCCATACGTCCATATGTCATTGTCTTACCAACAACGACTCCTCCAGATCCAGCACAACCATATACGATAGCTTATTTCGAACGTCAGAAGCATAACCTCAACAACTGCAGCTTGTATCACTTTTCCTGATTTTATTCGATTGGGTTTTAAAACTTCTAAAAATTTCATAATTTATTGCAATTTCCATAATACTTAACCTGTATTTGTATATTTTGAACTCTTCAAATTAACATTAATCAGATCTAAATTTGATTTTTAGGATTTAGGGTTTGTAATTTCAATTCCAAATTTTGATAAATAGCAATTAAACACTTTATTCAATTATAGAATTAAAGTCAGACTCTACTATCACTCTTGAAAAATTGAATCACGATTCAGTATTGCACGTAGCAGAATAATTACGAAATTTTTTGGTGTATGATTTAACACATAAATCAGATATAAAGCTTACTAAAAAAATTATAAAATAATTGTCTATATAATCTTAAATTTATTTTCATATTACAATACTAAATAAATAATAAATTAGTTAAGTAATTTATATTTAATACTTAACATATATTATTTTATTTATAATTTAGTTTTTTTTCCTAATAGTAGGAAATTAAGTAATGATATTAAAATTTTGTTTTATATGCTATTCTCACATTAAATAATTACACAATTATTTTTATTTATTAGAATGTTTTCAAAAAATTTAAATTTAAATTTTTATTAAAAATACAATACTAAATGTAAAATCCCGAACTTTCCCTTCTATCGGTTTATATATTTGTACTCTGGATGGATAGTATTTCCAAATGAATAGTTAACCCGGGTAAACAATATTTTTACTTGAATAGTGATTTGAGGACCCAGTCCTAAAAAAAAGTGAAAATGCCCAGAATAGATATAAGAGTCATATGACATTGAAATGGATCGAAAACAAGTCCAATTGGATAAATTTTGAGAATTTTATAAGTTTAGGAAAAAAATGCCCTATTTGGAAAATAATGATTTTAAACTCATTCAAAATTTTTGAGACATCTAATTACTAAGTATTGATTCTAATTAAAATATCCCATGGTCAATTTGGTAGTGAGATGGCTATGAAATATTTTTGAGATTTAATCTAGTTTATAGGTGCAATAATTCATGAAAGGGCCAATTGGTCTTTTTACATAAAGGGAGTTAATTAATAAAATTTAAATGACTCACATTTATTGAACAATTACAAGGCTCCATATGGTTTATGAAACATTAAATTAGATGATGATGAGTTATTAAGATGTTTAATAAGAAAATGACATGTGTATAGTATTAAAGTAGTATAAAAAGGACATTTTTGTCCTAAACTTATAATATTCCCGAAATTCATCCGGTTGGACTTGTTTTCGATCTGTTTCAATATCATTTGACTCTAATACTTATTTAGGGTATTTTCTATCTTTTTCAGGGTTGAGTCCTCAAAATCCTTATTCAAGTGGAAATACTGTTTAATCGAGTTTACTATTCATCTGAAAATACTATTCACCTAAATTAAAATATATAAATTGATAGAAGGTAAAGTTTAGGGTTTTACAGTTTTTCTCAAAATTTAACTGAGCATACCTGCTTGAAATAAATGAGGGTATAACGTATACATTTGCCTCTCACGCTTCCATGTAGCTTCTTCTATCGCATAGTTCCTCCGCAGGACCTTAACTAGCATAATGGTCTTATTAGCAAAACTTGTTCTCTATGATCGAGGACCTATATTGGTTCTTCTTCGAAAGTCAAATCTTTTTTTAGGTTCACCGGTTGTTCTGTGATTAGATGAGAGGGATCAGCTAGATACTTGCGAAGCATAGACACATGAAAGACATTGTGAATCCTCGCAAGTTTGTCTGGTAATCTCAATTGATATGCCATTGATCCAATCCTTTCTGTAACTTCATAAGGTCACCTCACTTTGAAAACAACTTCAAAAACATTTTGCAAATGCATTAAATAGAAAAGGGTAAGTTGGCTCTGATACCAACACTAACAGACCCCTTTCTTGATGACTAGGCAACCTGCCCGACATTCCACAAAAACCTCCATTTGATATCCAGTCCAATTAGAAAGTTCCCCTAGAGCTAAGTCTTTTCCCTTTTCTTCAAAATATTTTAAAATCAATATAAAGAAAAGAACAAGGAACAACAGTGGAAGTTTATAAAAGTAACCTTCATTAAACCATATGGAGCCTTATAATTGGTCAATAAATGTGAGTCATTTAAAATTTACTAATTAACTTCATTTATGTAAAAAGACCAATTCGCCCTTTCATGGATTACTATACCTACGAATCATGTTAAATCCTGAAAATATTCCACAACCGTCTCACTACCAAATTGGCCATGGGATACTTTAATTAGGATAGATGATATTTAGTAATTAGATATCTCAAAATTTTTGAATGGGTTTAAAATCATTAATACTCATTATTTTTTCAAAAAGAGCATTTTTATCCTAAATTTATAAAATTTCCAAAATTCATCTGATTGGACTTGTTTTCGATCCATTTTAATGTCATTTGACTCTAATAACTATTATGGGTATTTTCACTTTTTTTCAGGGTTGGATCATCAAAATCTCTATTCAAGTGAAAATATTGTTTACTCGGGTTCCCTATTTATTTGAAAATACTATTCACTCAAAGTAAAATATATAAACAAATAAAAGGGGAAGTTCGGAGTTTTACACAAAATAATTATCTTATCCAACTTTCTTGAGTGATAAATATGAATTAGTTTGGTATTGGCTCTTGTTTGCATGTTTTGATTAATAGCAACGTGCTATTCGAGTATTAATCGGAATCGTAATGTCATTTTACCTTCATAAAAGCAACTATGTATACATCCTGTACAAGCTAAGCAGAGGTTCCCTGCTTTTATTCAAACGAAATGAATTTATATCTTGTAAAATCTTATGTATGAACTCGTTTTTGTAAAAGATAAATTATATTGGTTTGAGCCCATAAGATTGTACCGTATATCAAGAAGGATTACGTAAGTATTAATAAATCAAGTGCTTTGCTTTTCAAATATTTATGTATTCTAAGCTCCTTACAGCTGTCAGTGCCCTGCCACATGAGGATTTTCTTGGGTAAAAACCCCACTCCACTCCACTTCCCTTATATACAAAATGGTACGGACAAATTGAATAGTGTCACATCCTACGAATACCCTGTGCGTTGGTGTTGAAATTACTGTCATGCATTAGCTTCTGGGCCTGCTGGTTTTGAGTTGAGGAGTGGCTGAAGAGCCTTTACAACGATTGTCATGTTTGGTCTAAAATCTGCCTCGTATTGAACACAAAGTGCTGCAACTGCTGCCAACTGATTGATTCAATAAAACGACAACATCTTAGACTAGAGATCCAGATCAAACTCTACTGAAGAGTTAATTAGCAGAGGACAAAACCTTGGCAACTGCCTTTGGTGGGTATTCATTGTTTAACTTGGGATCCACACACTGTTTCACTTTGTCCTCGCTCAATCTTGGTGTTGCCTGCATTGGTTCGTAACCATAGTCAATAAAGTTGCACTGATTAAGGTAAAGAATGCCACACTAAGAACAAAATAGATAAATGAACAGACCCAGGTAACCAGACTCTGCTGTCCTTTGGGCATTGTATGGTCTACTGGCTTTCTTCCAGTTAAGAGCTCTAGAAGAACGACGCCAAAACTGTAAACATCACTTTTCTGAGTTATTTGTCCTGTCATGGCGTACCTTGAACAGCAAACCAATGATTTGAAATTGAGAAGAAATTAGTTAAATATTTAAGGGCAACATGACAAAAGGTGAAACATATGGTAGTACAGATTTAGTGTTATTGCTTTCATAGCATGTTAACAATTGGCATTAGTAACTTTACAATCTGATGCTGTATCAATGCGAAAGTCAGTACTGTCCAAGAGATCCAAGACGATTTCCTGTTCTGTCAATTTTGATCATTTAAGAACTACATTTCGAAAACCTCGATCTTTACCTGGCTCTTAGAAGATGGACCAAGTTATGTCATTAGATCTTAAAAATAGACAGTCTACTTTAGTCAACCCATAACAGGGTCAGTTACACCTTATTATTGTCATAACTGGCAAGTTAACAACTCTTTATGTACTAAGTCAACAACGCTTCCTGGATCAAACAGAATAAATACAGTATAAATTTGGGAGACTCTCGACAGATATAAAGGCTTACTCTGGAGCATGGTAACCAAATGTTCCCAAGACTCTAGTCGAATGCAGTCGAGCTGCAGTGTCAGAAGAGGCATTTGACAAGTTAAAATCAGCCATTTTGGAGACGAAGTCATCAAATAATAGGACATTGCTCGATCTAACATCGCGATGCACTATCGGAGGCTGGACCTTCTCATGCAGATACTCGAGGCCCTTGGCTGCACCAAAGGCAATTTTAGCTCTCTGATTCCAGTTGAGAACTGGACCAGGTTCAGCCCCTTGCACCCCTTTCCTCCCTGCATCAGATAGCGACCCAACTTCAATCAAATTCCTTAAAGAAATCTAATATATGAGGAAATAATAAAAAGATTACGTACCATGTAGCACATCATGCAAAGAGCCCATACTCGCATACTGATATACTACTATTCGGTTGTTTGCCTCCAAACAGTACCCCATCAACTCGAGGAAATGTTCATGCTTGAGTCTTGAAACTACTGATAACTGCGAATGACAAATTGGATGAAATTTTTTTCACCTGACATATATGTCACATTTAACAAATTTAGTCCCAGGAAATGTACAGAACCTGTGATGCAAAATCACAATCTGGCTCTTGCGAAGTGTTCGTATCTAACTTTTTTATTGCAGCAGGCACACCATTACTTAGAGTGGCAAAGAAAACCCGGCCATAAGAGCCTTCTCCAATAAGTGACTTTGTACCAAAATTATCAGTCAATCTATTTAACTCATCCAATGACATGGACGGAATTTCAATGGGCAAGACCTTTTGTGGAGCTCCACTTTTGGCTGGATTGCTGCTTTTTGGCTCTCCTGTTCCACCACCTTCAATACAGTCACAGAAAAAGGATATTGCGATCGGAACTTCCTTAAGTGAATAAATACAAAAGAAAATTGTCCCAATCAAGACAAACAACATCTTTTTAGCATTGTTTTCTGGGATCAGAAGGTAACAATATACTGAATTCCCAAATTGAACAAAAGAAGTCATAATTTGTGCCTTCTTGATATGCAGCACAAGTTGGAACTGGAACATTTTTATGATAAGCACTTGTACATTCCACAAGAAAAAAGAAGATTAAAGTCCAATGTATTAGATCGTAATGGGATTCCAGTCTTAACAAATGGAAATGAAACTCGTGTCGCTGATAGAGAGTGAACCACAAACAGGTAGAATATGCTACAATTGAAATATAGGACGTTGTCCAGACGGTATTATTAAAACAAAGATATGTTGAAACATGAAACAAATAGATTTTCATAGAAAGGAACAAACAAATTTACCAACACCATATGGCGGCCCTCCTTTAGGTGGGGTTGTATATTGATTGGCCGGTGGGCCAGTGGGTTCCTCCTCTGCGCCTCCGCAACACAACATGTCAGCTCCTAAATTTAATCTAATAGTATAATACACCCTGCAATCCCATAAACCAAGAACATTAATCAGGACTAATCAGGCAATACCATAATAAAAACACACAAAATATTATTGAAAGTAAGAAGCAATCAACCATTCATAGACAAAGCAGCTAGGAATTTCAATTTCTAACGAGAAGTCGGGAGCACAACTATTTCGCGGCATGCACGAAACTGAAAGCCTATTTATTTAAACCTTTTCCTCTAGCGATCTTAATATCAGAATCAAATCGGCTAACGTATAATAATACATTGATTTAAAAATGAAGGGAAAAAGTGCATTGAATACAAGCATACATACCTAGAAGCACAATAGAGGTTAAGAAGAAGAATATACAACCTGTAGATACAGAACGAAAAACGAGAATTTTCAGAAACTGAATAGATGATGTACTAAAAAGACAGCAGAGAAAAACAGAGGAAGAACAAAATGAGGGTGGGTTGAGGGGATTGTTTTTGTTAATGGGTTTGGTTTGCGTTCTGCGAGGTCTGACAACCCCCGGCTTGGAGAGACTCTTGTTTTTGGGACAAAAGACACAGGATTTTCTTAGTTCCTACCCATTCTTGTCCGCGACAAATTCGGGGTTTTAGGGCAGTTTAACCGCTAAAAACTAACCCTACTTCTACGTATATGCCTTCACGTCGTATTTCAAGCTCTTGCACGTCCCATGCACTCATTCTCAGTTTTTATATATTCTTGTTTTCTTGTTCGTACATATGAATGATCATTAATTCATACGTGCCTTAATTGGTCAAATTCTGCATGATCATCGTGTCGATGTAGGTAAAATTGATATGCGCCTTTTTCCTGCTACGTCAAATCAGCGCCGTTTAAAACTCGTCAAAGTCTTAATTGCACCTCAACACGTGTCCAAATAAGTTTTAATAATCATATCCTTGTTTTTTTTAATATTGGGGTTATGATTATCGTTTATCACACCCTATCACATTCGCGGAAAAACCCAACCACCACACCATAGAAGAGAGAAGACCCAACCACTCGCCATCAGCCACTAGCCACCGTAGAAGAGAGAAGACCCAGCCACCTGCCATCAACCACTAGCATCTCCAGAGTCCAAAACCATCACCGTCGTGTTTCCAACGGTCCAACCTCCGTGTTATGTTATGAAGCAAAGTCTAAAACTATCCCTGATTTAAGGGAGGAACACTCTCTAGGAAGAAGGAGAATTATTTATGTAAATTTTCTCTGTCCTTTCCTTCTATTCTTTCTGATATTTAAGGCTTTTGATGTGTTGAATTCACTCCAAACAAGACACTAAAATTGGACACCATTTATTACACCAAAACTTATAAAATGACATCTTTGGCTATTTTTTATTTACATATTCCTTTTATATCTTTATCATATTTTGATTTATTTATATAATTTATTAAATAATTAAATTAAAAATATATGTTACTTTACACAAAACATATCATTACAAAGATCTCGTTTAGACCTTTAAAATGACACTAATATTGACAATAATATTAAATTTATTTTAATATATTTATAATTCTTATTTATAAGTGTTATAAATTCATTGATGAAATATTTTAAGAATAAACAGTAAATTTAAAATAAAAGGTACGTAAAATTAAAAGTAAAATAAACCACAACATTGATTTAAAAAATTAAAACTCAACGAAAATGTTTGAAATTATTACCATACTAAAATAAATTATAACTATAACCAGACTCGAGATTACAATCAAACTAAAATTACAACAATCAAATTAAAAGTAAAACTAAAGCACTTGAGAATATTAATTTAACATAAATAATTAATAGTTTGGAAGGTCATCTCCATTTCTTCCAAAATCAAAATATTGGCTAAAGTCACTAGATGAGCCAGCTCCTCCTTGAGATTCTCCTTCTTGAACGCTTTTTGTATAAATTTTCATTTGTTCATTTCTTAAAGCCTCACACATCACTGGATCTTTGATGGAATTCAGATCTTTGCATAAATTTTTATTATCTTCCCATCTTTATCGTAGCTTTAGTTTTAAGCTCGTAATAACTTAAATTCATAATTCTTTTCGAGAAAAGATTGACTTTTATGAAATATTCCTTTGATTTCTTTATTCATGAGCATAAAAAGTTTTTTCATTTCCTCATTTTGTTCCTTTTTCATTTTTTTCTTTCTTTCTCCTAATAGGACAATCAGCTAAATCATTTTTGTCGGTAAATTCATCTTCAACTTCAAAATCATTGTTTAAATCAATACAAAATGATGATGATCCTATCGACTTATCTGACTTTTGGGATTTGGACTGTGACATTTCATTGCAATTAGATTGCTTTTGATGATCTGATGCTTTCTCTTTGCTAGTATCAACATTTTTCTCTATATTTTTTAGGATTAGTCATACATGATCAAATTTGAAACCTTTTTGAAAATTTGGATTTTGAATGAGTAAATCTTTTGTTTTCTCAAACTGCAATACAATATTATAACTTAACTAAATTTTAGGGTATAAATCAAACGTATTTAAATTCATTCAAAGAAAATAAATAAATAAAGTACTTATAGTATCTTGTTTAGAAGCACCACTTAGATTCAAGTTTTCAATTTGTCGAACACATTCTCTAAATTTTCCAACAGCTGTCATTATGTTTTGCCATCGAGCTTATGAAGATCTCTAAGATCGAATAGTGATGATATGATTCGACAGCATTTGATGATACTCAATTATGATACAAGACTAAAATTGAGTCATAGATTGATCTCGACCAGTAATTGGATCTTGTGAAACATTAAAATATATATGGCATATGACTTAATCTTCTTCAACTAAATATGATGTACTTCGAGAGATATTCGAAGGCTTTGCACCTAAAATTGAGCTTGTCATTTTTCGGATAGGTTTCAAAGAGTGTTATAGTTTAGGATTTCAAAGTGTTATATGAAATGATGGTTTCAGTTTAGTAGAACAAATCAGTTGTTTATAGAGATGTTGTGTGAAAGAAATAAGAATAACAAAGAATGGTTGAGATGAATGCAATCTAATCCAACGGTTGGGAAGAGATAAAGTTAGATTTTTTGTAAGATTCCTTATCTTGTCTTGGATATTGGGTGAAAAAGTTAAGAATACCAATGAACAACTGAGATGAATTCAATCTAATCCAACGGTTGGGAAAAGATAGATTTTTTGTAGATATTCCTTATCTTGTCTTGAATATTGTGTAGAAAAAATAATAATACCAATGACCAATTAAAATGAATGTAATCTAATCCAATGGTTGGAAAGAGATTTTTTGCAGAGATTTCATATTGTAGATATTATAAGGAAAAGATAAGAATACCAATGAACGACTGAGATGAGTGCAATCTAATCCAACGGTTGGTAAGAGATAGAGTTAAATTTTTTGCAGAGATTTCTTATCTTGTCTTGGATATTGTGTGGAAAAGATAAGAATACCAATGAACGGTTGAGATAAATGCAATCTAATCCAACAGTTGAGAAGAGATAGAGTTATATTTTTTGTAGAGATTCATTATCTTGTCTTGAATATTATATAGAAAAAATAAGAAAACCAATGAATGGTTGAGATAAATGCAATCTAATCCAATGGTTGGAAAGAGATAGAGTTAGATTTTTTACTGAGATTCCTTATCTTGTCCTGAATATTATGTGGAAAAAATAAGAATATCAATGAACGGTTGAAATGAATGGAATCTAATCCAATGATTGGGAAGAGATAGAGATAGAATTTTTTTGCAAAGATTCCTTATCTTGTCTTGGATATTGTGTGAAAAAGATAAGAATACCAATGAACTATTGAGATGAATGCAATCTAATCTAACGGTTAGGAAGAGATAGAGTTAAATTTTTTGCAGATAGAGTTAAATTTTTTGCAGAGATTCCTTATCTTGTTCTAGATATTATGTGGAAAAGATAAGAATAACAAAGAACGGTTGAGATGAATGCAATCTAATCCAATGATTGAGAATAGATAGAGTTAGATTTTTTGCAGAGATTCTTTATCTTGTCCTAAATATTGAGTGCAAAAGATAAGAATACCAATGAATAGTTAAGATGAATGCAATCTAATCCAACGATTGGGAAGAGATAAAATTAGATTTTTTGTAGAGATTCCTTATCTTATCTTGAATATTGTGTGGAAAAAATAAGAATACCAATGAACAGTTGAAATGAATATAATCTAATCCAACAGTTGGGAAGAGCTAGAGATAGATTTTTTTGAAAAAATTCCTTATCTTGTCTTGGATTTTGTGTGGAAAAGATAAGAATACCAATGAATGATTGAGATGAATGTAATCTAATCCAACGGTTGGGAAGAGAAAGAGTTAGATTTTTTGTAAAGATTCGTTATCTTATCTTGGATATTGTTTGGAAAAGATAAAAATGCCAATGAATGGTTGAGATGAATGCAATATAATCCAACGGTTAGGAAGAGATAGAATTAGATTTTTTTAGAGAGATTCCTTATCTTTTCTTGGATATTGTGTGGAAAAGATAAGAATACCAATGAACGGTTGAGATGAATGCAATCTAATCCAATAGTTGGGAAGAGATAGAGTTAGATGTTTTGTAGAGATTCCTTATCTTATCTTGGATATTGTGTGGAAAAGATAAAAACAACAAAGAACGATTGAGATGAATGCAATATAATCCAACGGTTGGGAAGAGATAGAGTTAGATTTTTTACATAGATTCCTTATCCTATCTTGGATATTATGTAGAAAAGATAAGAATACCAATAAACGATTGAGATGAATGCAATCTAATCCAACGGTTGGGAAGAGATAAAGTTAGATTTGTTGGAGAGATTCCTTATCTTGTCTTAGATATTTTGTGGAAAAGATAAGTATACTAATGAACAGTTGAGATGAATGCAATGTAATCCAACGGTTGGGAAGAGATAGAGTTAGATTTTTTGGAGAGATGCCTTATCTTGTCTTGGATATTGTGTGGAAAAGATAAGAATACCAATGAACGGTTGAGATAAATGTAATCTAATCCAACGATTGGGAAGAGATAGAGTAATATTTTTTACAGAGATTCCTTATCTTATCTTGATGAATGCAATCTAATCCAACGATTAGGAAGAGATAAAGATAGATTTTTTTACAGAGATTCTTTATCTTATCTTGGATATTGTGTGGAAAAGATAAGAATATCAGTGAACAGTTGAGATGAATGAAGTCTAATCCAATGATTGGGAAGAGACAGTTTAGATTTTTTTTGCAGATATTCCTTATCTTGTCTTGGATATTGTGTGGAAAAGATAAGAATAACAAAGAATGGTTGAGATGAATGCAATTTAATCCAATGTTTGGGAATAGATAGAGTTTGATTTTTTGTAGAGATTCATTATCTTGTCTTAAATATTGAATGGGAAAAGATAAGAATTCTAATGAATAGTTAAGATGAATGTAATCTAACCCAACAATTAGGAAGAGACAGCATTGGATTTTTTTACAGAGATTCCTTATATTGTCTTGGATATTGTGTAGAAATGATAAGAATATCAATGAACAGTTGAGATGAATGCAATCTGATCTAACGATTGCGAAGAGATAAAGTTAGATTTTATGTAGAGATAAATAAGATAAAGCATAAAATGAATTATTTACTATATAAAGGGATGAATCATTAGCAAATTCATCATTGAATATCTACAACCATGAGTACTAATACTAATACTTCTCATATATCATCCTCACCATTGAAGGATGAATTGGATCTCACTTCTGCAATATTAGCACAAAGTAAAGTGTTACTATATGCATATACAAATAACAACCTTGTAATGAATTACTATATGAACAATATAGTGAACCAGCCAACATAAAAAAGCCCAATCCCTGGTCATAGAGTAATTTCTCGTGACCATGCTGTAGTTATAACATAATTTATCGTGATCATGCTATAGAAGATTAAAGACTATGGAATGATTATTTTGCAAAAATCTAAAATAAAATGCAGCAATGTTTCGTAGGTGATTTCGAATAAGCTAGAATTTATTCCTATTAATTGTTAGTGTTGATGAAGGTCATAAAGAATACTTTATACAACGAAGAGATGGATGTGGTAAACTAGGATTGTGTAGTTTACAAAAAGTAACAACAACATTTCCAATATTGGCGTATGGTGTATCACTGATTCAACTGATGAATGCTTTAAAATTGGAGAATCAACTGTAATTAAAAGCTTAAAAAGGTTTTATTGGGCCACTGTAGAGGTCTTTAGACAATGTTATCTAAGAGCATCAGATGCTAATGATGTGTGTAAGACTGTTTAAAATAAATCAAAAACGTGATTTTCTAGGGATACTAGGGAGCTTAAATTGCATGCATTATATATGACAAAACTGTCCAACAACTTGGGCAAGACAATATAGTGGACGTAGTGGATTCCCAGCTATTATTCTTGAAGCTGTAGTTGATTATGATTTGTGGATAGGACATGCGCATTTTGGTTTGCCAAGGTCAAATAATGACATTAATATGTTGGAGGCATCTCACTTTTTCGCAAACTTTACCAAAAGTATAACACCTTTTGCTCATTATATTATTCAAGGAAAAGTGTACGATACTGGATATTATTTAGCTAATAGTATTTATCCAAAATGATCTATCCTGGTACAAACCATTCATGATCCTCGAGGCCTCAAAAAGAAGTTATTCATGAAGATGCAAGAAGCATGTAGGAAAGATGTTGAGCGTGCATTTGGAGTTTTCCAATCACGATTTGCAATTATCAAAGGACCGACACATTTTTGGAAAAAAATCTATATTACATGATATTATGTCATCATGCATTATAATGCACAATATGATCATTAAGGACGAACGTGATACCCAAACGACCATGAAAGATTGGAGCGAAACGTCGGCCCTTGAAATTAATATTAATAGAGACAATACAATTATATTTCAAGAACTCCAGACATAAACAAATTAAAGATAAAGAAGCTCAGTATGAACTTCGTAATGTACTGATTAAACATTCGAGGGAACAATATGGTAATTAAGAGGATTAGAGGTTAAATGTATAATAAAAATATTATATTTTGTGTAAGTTATTAACTTGTAG
>JAOQMP010000005.1:37949163-37960667 GCA_027563575.1 Erythroxylum pedicellare
AACATTTTAGTGACTTTTTTTTGTTAGGAATACTTTGTTAACTATGTATGAATGTTTACATATTTGTGGTTTAAATTTCTTGCCCCCCCAAGACTAAAATCTTGGATTCGTCGCTCATTGTAGGAGAGTTTTATCTCTCGAGAAGTCTGTGCTTTAATCTTATTAATTCAATAAATTTTTAAAATTTTCATAATACATTGAGATTGAATACGCAAATGTTTAGCTACTTGGTTGATTGTTCTAATGATTTGGGCCACTTCAAAGAAAAAAGAAAGAAAGAACTCTTGCAACCAAGGTGTCCTATTCGTATTTGCTTTCTATTCCTTTTTACTGAAGCTGCATTTCTAAAGAGCCTTCAGCACTTTACTGTAACTTTTTATTTAGGATAAATTAATGTATAAAACATTTTAGTGACTTTTTTTTGTTAGGAATACTTTGTTAACTATGTATGAATGTTTACATATTTGTGGTTTAAATTCCTTGCCCCCCTCCCCAAGACTAAAATCTTGGATTTGTCGCTCATTGTAGGAGAGTTTTCTCTCTCGAAAAGTCTGTGCTTTAATCTTATTAATTCAATAAATTTTTAAAATTTTCATAATACATTGAGAATGAATACGCAAATGTTTAGCTACTTAGTTGATTGTTCTAATGATTTGGGCCAAGAAAAAAGAAAGAAAGAACTCTTGCAACCAAGGTGTCCTATTCGTATTTGCTTTCTATTCCTTTTCACTGAAGCTGCATTTCTAAAGAGCCTTCTGCACTTTACTGTGACAGATGAAAACAGAAGCCAGAATTTACGTCATTGAATGCTCGAAGAAAGAGAATTATGATCTACGTTTTGCTCACTTAAAACTTTGCGCTTGATAGCACAAATACATAAATTCATAAGTTCAGTAAGACAACCATTTAGCTGCATAGATCTCCTAGACATAGAATTTAACATTGAGTTTCCTGACTCCAGCAAGCTCATCTGGAATCTGACCACTGTGGCTGTGAGCTGGCAAAAAATTACAGAAGGCCATTCTTATCACAAACATCATGTTTAACCAAAAAGAAAAAGAAAAAAGAAAAGATACATCCGATAACTACAGCTTCATCCTTAGGCCACTCAGAGAAACTCAAATGTTCCATAAATTTTGCAACCTGTACAATCACCTCAATACAGCCATCATCAAGATCATGTCTCCATGTTTCATTCTTCTTTCCATATACGGCCAGTAACCCTCAATTTCAGTTCTTGCCTGTCCCCACCAGAAAAATAAAGTGCCAAATTCCTCTGAATAATAAGCCCATCCTGACTGTCACGAACTTTCTTGTGACTGTCACGAATGCTCCTGGGAATTCCTTGCCATATGAGCTTCCGGCCATTCCCACCAACTTCTAAGCTGTAACTAAACTTCTTTGCTTCATTGTCATCACCCATAAACCGCAAGAAGGCCATGTAAACTGGCGCCATTCCCAACTGAAAGGCCTCAAAATGCAAGCAGAACTGTCTTCCAAAGCAGTTGAAGACCTGCACCATTTCACATATTTTAGTTTTAGATAACAAAGCAACTAATAACTCACTCAACAAAACAATGACAAAAGAAAATTGTTGTTATCTTAAAATTTCCAACAGATCAGGAAAAGATGGCTTATGGTTAATAGTTCATTACTACAGCCTTTTGTGAAAGTAGAACAATCACATTAAATATTTCTCACAACATTTATGTAAGCCCTATCACAGCAATACCTAGTGTGATCTAAAGACACATACATTCAGTTGGGTAAAAGTTGTGTTTAAACCCAGTTTTAAATGTTTGACCATTTCTTCCTTCACCATTTATCCCATACCCAACAGAAAACAATTGCTATCCTAAACCTTAAAAGGGAAGTTAATGAAAGCATAGGATGTGTTGTCACTAGTCACTTATAACAGAAAGAAGTTTGCCTCACATACACATATCCATGTACAAATAAATTGCTAAACGGTCACTCTTTAAGCAGGTTATGTTTCCTATTAGTTAAATAAAATAAAATAGACCTTTTTTTTCATACTTGATTAGGGGAGTTTTTGTCCAATCATAAGTAGGGCACAATGAGCTCATGTTTGAAGATCCACATAAAGGCATTCAGACAAAATCAGTATCTGTAACTTTTTCCTGTATCACATAAGAACTTACAGTGAGCATCCAAGTGGCATTTTCAACCTCATGAGGATTTGATTTTACGTAACGATGGTTAAAGGTACACCCATCATGCATGTCAACTTTGTGGTCATCCTTCAGGTGTGCAACAAGGGTCTGAATATCACCAGCAACAGAACACTCAGACCCAGCATAGGGGCAATTATAAGGGCGGAATCGACAGTGTTGCTCATGTTTGAGCTTGCTGTAATATGGAAAAATATCATGGCATCCTAAGTTCTGATATTTGCAAGGCAATTCCAATGATTCTGCAACTTTCTCCAATGCCAAACACCTTATGTTTCCAAGATCATATCTGCAAGTAGGGCAACAGTTGTGCACTCTAATCTTGCAGTTTGAACATAAAGTGTGGCCATTTGGGCACTACAAAGAACAGTAGGAAACACAAGAAGGTTAGGAGACTCAGTCAGTAAATTCAATAATTTGATGAATAAATACTAATAATCAGAAGAAAAGTAAGGGCTTCAACTGAGATGTAAAATCTCTCAAGCTACTCAATCAGACTTGGCTGATCAACCACTCAGGTTGTACTGTGAGTACAACTACTCATCTCCCCGAGATTCTGTATCTCAACCCTGTCAAGTTCTTGAAGAAATTCAAAATGTCCATATTTTGAACTTACTATGATATACGACTGTCACACATTTTCCCAAAATGACACCACCACTAAACATCAACTTTCCCAAGAACTCTTAACCACAATTTCTTGTTCATAGCCCATTGGTAAACATTTTTGGCCACTGTATCTATGTTCATGATCAACAGAGCATTTAGGACTTCAAACAACAAAATGATAAATTGCCTCAATTTCTCACGAACCAAAGAAGTATGAAAAAGCAAAAGCATACTATTTCAGTTGAAAAAGTTCTGGTGGAATAACAGTTGGTGATTCATTCAGGTGATGTAACCAAGAAATATACTTCCTTCTAAAACATCCATTTTATAAGAAATATTTGAGGCAATACTTGCTCTAGCATCTTCATAAACCCAACAAATGGTAAGGGCATATGACAACTTGTGAGAGAAAAATGATGCACTATATATGAACATGTATACAGAATTTACAAACATTTCACAGGTTATCATAATGGTGTTCAATTAAACCATAATAGGCAAGAGAGACAATAAACTGCAACCTTTGCTTCCCCAGCATTACTCTACCACCTCCACATTCACTTAAACTAGTCATAATAAACCCCATATGATCATTGACTAGAAAATGTTATAATAATTCTAAAAAGTAAAGATGGAAGGGCACTTGGCAAGTTTGATAAATCTTGCATACAAATTTAAAGGAAGTGAACAATAAATGACAAGTGAATAAGAACAAAGGAAAATTAAGAGAGGACCTGGTGAATTGGCGGGTACATTAAATTTGTGCAGACGGGGCACTCGAGGAGTTCATGCACACCATTATTTGAGTAAACTCCATGCTTTCCAGCCAAGCCAGCAGTACCTTTTGATTGTATAGCATTAGATTCTGCCTTTGTTGTTGAAATGTCATAGCCTGAGACAGTAGGATGGGAATCATGAACATCTTTGCATACATTTCCCCCAGGTGCCATTGCTAATTCAAACTTGGAACTTTCTAGCTGTATAAATCCACAACTGTTGTCTACCATCAAAAGGTTTCAAAAACAATTTGCCTGCGAAATGTGCACAAATATCAGTTTTTTAAGATAACAAAATTATGCAATTCATAAAACACAAAGTCCCAGTTTCTGAATCAGACGCATCCCCCTATCGATCTACTTAAAGTTAGAAAACTTGGGCACCCTAGAATCAGTACGAAATACAGCCGCTGCTATTTGTTGTTGACAACCAACAGGACATGAACCAGTTAACAATAAAGCTTCCCACTAATTGCAACTTCCCAAGGAATCACCATACATACATTACCCCATCCATACATACTATCATCCGCCCTTCTGTCTCTGAAAGCTCTATATCCAAAATATGCACCTAACTTCCAGAGAACTACACACTACTGCATAACAATGTAGCTCCTCAGAACCAAATATAAATAAAGTGCCCATCCAAGAAGAAAGCACAACAGCAAGATTTTTGTTTAAGATTATCAATATGCAATGGATATAATGGAGTTCTAGCTTAACATTATGGTGTATGAAACCCTACTATTATCATACCCATTCACCGCATCTGTCAAATTAATACACAAAACAAAGAAACTGAACAATAATAGCAAAGATAAAATAAAAAAAAATTCCATCCACAAAAGAAAATGCAAAGCTGTAAAAAGAAAGAGTAGAGGGGAAGATATGCTTGGGTTTAGATGGAGTTGCAGGCTGAAACATTGAAGTTGAAAGAAATACCGTTAAAAAAAATTCTACGTGTCTAATTCCTCCAGCATCATTCATAAAAGTGAATCTCCATCTTTAAGCAAATAAAAACAAGAAAGACTGAATTCTGCAAGGGATAAACTCTCTAGTACCTAATCAGTCCAGCAACTAACGGAGATTCAGATATACACAGGAAAGAAAAAGGTAAGGAAAGATAAACTTCTTCAAAATTTCTAACCAATCCAGAAATTCCCATAAAATAAAAGCCAAAACCACAACTAGAACGCCGTTTTATACACATCAACAAGCAAAGCGATCAAATAACGGAACCCAGACGGCAAAGGAAAGAAAAAACTTTTGTAAAAAAAATCTAGATTAATAATTCAAATCTGAATCAAGACAAGAACTACCTTTGACATTTACAAAGTCGATAAAAGCAGGACAGAAAATGAGATAAAAGGAAGTTAAAGAATACAAACCTCGTTCAAATATTTGAACCCAATGTCCACAGTTAGACAAAACTCACAATCTAGATTTCACCAAAATCCTCCTTTGGCATTAGATTAAACCACCCAACGCAGCCCAATTAAAGAAGACCAACATCAAAACAAGACAAAAACCCCACCGAAAGTTCCCCACACAAATTCAAAAACCAAAGCCAAATAAAAAAGAAAAAAACACATACACATGGATATGGACATTCAAAACACTTACGAGAAAAACAGAAGGCACCCAGTCAAAATTTTCCAGCAAGGAGCAGTGACACAACACGAATTCGGACAAACAAAATCCGAAACGCGCTCGAAGACCCAAAACAAATTGGATGGACAGAAGCAGGAAAAAAGAAGAAGAAAAGGGAACAGGAAAAACAAGAATTAGCAGCATTACCCGGAATTGGAAATGAAAGAAAAAGTGGGTTGTCTCATAGTTTTGCATCGGTGGAGAACATCAACGGCCTGGCTTTGTTGTTTCTGTCTCGCTCTCGCTGTATATGTTATTCCGCTGGTCTTTTACCTTAATATTAATTACCATCGTTCGTCACCTTCTTTAGCAACGGTGTCATGTTTTAATATTGAGATTATTGACAAATCCAATTATCGAACTGTTTTTATATTAGTTATCATATGATATAATATGTTCTATTAATATTCTATGATCAGTAAACAAAGTGACTCTTTCCCCACGCAACGTTTGAAGAACTGTTTTGTTTGTTTTAACGCTAACTTTTTATACGATCATCTCCTTTTCCTTTTTTTGTTGTTGTTTTCCCAACTGTAATTAAAGATAACAAATAGAATGATTTCAATAAGTAGTTTTATGTTGATTTAATATCGAAGCTTCGTATAGATTCTTAAGGTGAAACTTGAAATTCAAAACATATATCGGATAATTAATACACTATACATTATAATTATTAATTTGATAGGACTTCAAAACACTTTTCATAATCTCAAGGCCAATAAAACATCCAATTTGGAAACTAGTGTTGGTTTATATTACCAAAAAATGAAATCTAACGAAGCAAAAGGTGTTATAAGAATCTGGCGCCCCATAATATTTCAAACTTGAATACATTTTCCATAGGTGAAGTGAAATAAAGGGGTTGTGTGTAGAACTGGTCTAAGTAATCTGCTTCGCATTTAGTAAGGCAGAAGACAAGCTGACAAAAACTTGTTAGGCGGTAGGGAACTTGACTGGCTTTGAATACAACTTAAGATGACTACTAACTAAAACTTGTTAAAATTGATTTTCATAGACTTACCAATTAAATGGTGTAGGTGTATTTTGTCTTCATAAAATGTACAGTTGGTAAATTATTGTATGCTTTTATTGATTTTTTGTTATAAAAAGAACTTGGAGAGTCCCATTATAGTGAGAAATACGACACAGCTTTGAATTAAATAGGGAAAATGAAACTGCGAAACTAGGTAAGAACTTTTATTTTGATGTGTCCCAATTAACTGTGCATGTGCAGGCGAGTCTCAAACCGAAGTGGTCCGAATGCATTGGGCACCAACAGACCTTGGAGGTTAGTTGATGTTTTGCTTAGTCCACTTTTCAGCTTTCTTTTTTTAAAAAAAAAAAAAATTCTGCAGAGCAGGACTGCAGGACCACTCATTATCCTTTTAGGACCGTCCATAACTCCAAGCTACCAGCCAACAACTGTAATTTCTCCATGTAGATGGTTGATAGAAATTAGGCGTACAAGTTGAATCCTGTTCGAAATTGGACGCATTATAAACAGATGGTCTTGTATGTAAATTTTTGTTACTAAACAAAACTATTGGGGTCAACCCAGTTTGTCCTTTTCTTGGTTGGTGGGAAAGCAAGTCCAAGGTGCTTGTCAACTATTTTTATCATCTTCCTCTGGTTGCTAAAACTCGTTTGCCCATTATTTAATGAGTCTCGAATCCCATTGGAGAAACTTAGCAAGTAAAACTGTGACAGACTACCGATGAGTTTGGGATCCATTATCAAGTTTATATTTTCAAAACTAGCTCCAAGTCCTTAGTAGCATTGGGCTAATAAACAAATAAAATAGGATCGATCTGTAAATGAGGTTTAAAGTTTTCTTCTTCATCAACACTTTTAACTGTATATACTTCAGTTGGTTCGTGTATGACACTAAGTTTTTGCGTATACTTGGAATATCGCTTTTTTACCTCCCAAACAAATTAAATACTTGTTCATGCTAGAGTAAGGAATTATAACATAAATGACATAGTTTGCTGGAGATCTATTCTATTTTTATGTTTTTTTTAGAGAGGAGAAGGAGGCAGGAAAACAATTATAAAGAATTCTGACATATTCATGAGGGTTGTGTGCATTTATAAATAATTCTGACACGTTCATGAGGGTTCTGCAATTTCTAATGCTATACATATGATTTTTATCTGCATCTAACAGTCGTCCGCTTTTGGTCACAGTCATCCACCAAGTGGCATAATATTTGTTGCTTCCTGCATGGCTATAAAGAAGGAAAAACTAATTATCAATGTGAATTTCTCACTGGTTCATGCATCATTTATCGTCCTCTCAAAGCTCGCTAGCACTTATCTACCAAACTGCATAGCATTGTTATTATTCTTTTTCTCTATTTTCCCAACTAAAGCTTTTTTTTATCGGTAACCAACAACCCTACAACAACTTTAGTTTCACATTGTTATTAATGACTCAACGAGATTCCATGGCAAGTAACTATGTAGATATAATGGGCTCTGTATGATTACTATATGTCATCTCGATTAAGTAATCTGTATACAATAATTGCATGTTAGATTGTTAGTTGCAACCAATCATATTACTGCTAAATATTGATGTGAATCAAGTAAACAACCAATATTGTCTGCAGGATGTACTTATCTTACTACGTATCTGTCGCCCGAGAAATCATGGCCCCCGAATTCGTAACATATTGAACTCAATTGTATTACAGTCATCCTTTTTGTTTCGGCCTCAGTAATTTGTTAAACGAGTAAAATTATAAATTTTGCCATTAATTACTTACAAACGAGTTATACGATAAAAGGGGAAAATATAATCTTTATGAAACTTGTAAAAAAAAAGGCTGAAAATTTTAAATATAAATCAAAATAAAAATAGAAAAGTAAATATGAGAGAATTCCATATCTAACCCATTTTATATTTAGAGCTTCACAAATATTTTTTTTAAAAAACAAATGGAAGTCACTACAACATAATCAAAATAAAAGGAATGAAAAGATAGTTTATCCTCTCTATTTTATAGCTAAGAGTGACTCCGAAAGAAAACTAGGACAAGAGGCAAACCCCAGTGCATCTTACAAAGAGGGTCATCAAAAGAAAACTAGGGCAAGGGGCAAACCCGAGTGCATCTTACAAAAGGGCCATCAAGTGTACGCCGTCTTTTGTTTTTTTTGCATCTTACATTAAAGTTATTTTTGTGACTCGAACTGATGACCTTTTAGCCACAAAGAAATAACCTTACTAGAAAAATAAATACGAAAGAAGAGTATGAGAGCGATGGATGTGGAAGATGCGCATAGGGAATTGTTAGTTACAAAGACTGATAAGAATATCAAAATCTTATAGTTTTTTTCCCAAAAATTAAACGTAATTGCATTAAAGAATGAAGTTCGTAAAATAGATTCAGTTTACAAGAAGGATAAGTGAGAAGACCCATAAGATATTGTATTAAAAAAACACAAACTTGCTTAACTATCTCTTGAGAGAACCATTTCTTTGAAATATTGCTATTGCTTATGTTAACCTACAATAGAATTACAATTGAGCAAGTAAAAGGTGTTTATAATGTCCACTTCATATTGGCTTACTAATATGGGTTGGGTTAAGGATCTAGTCACAGGATGACTCACTAAATAGCCGAGCTCCTTATCCTTGTTTAAATTCCTCCCCTTTCTACGAGACCTTATTGTGACAGAATAATGGAAGTCGTCCTTGATAGACTTTTAAAAAAGTATTTAATAATTTTCTGCATGCTTTATTGCTTAACAGGGTGACCTTTATATAGGTATAAATACATAGGATTTTGAGGAATTAAATCAGAACAGAATAAACTTATTCTCTGTTGAATTTAAAATTCAAACTAATATTTAAATTCAAAATTTGAAACTAAGCCTAACTGACTAAATTATGTTGGCGATTTTCTGCTAACTAAAATTATGTTGGTGATTTTCTGGTAACTAAATCTGTTTTAACTAAATCTACCCCTATTGTTGACATTGATCACTCTTTTTTCTTGCATATTGTTTGCTTACAAAGGTGTCCTGCACATTATTAGTCCCCCCTGGACAAAGAGTTTATCCTCAAGCTTGAAAGTGGGATAGGCTTGCTAGAAATCAGAAAGTGGTTCCCATGAAGCCTCCTTTTGAGGCAAGCTTTGCTAATGAACCAATAACTCCTACAGGCCAGGGTTAAGCCGTTCCCACAAGATGGCCTGCGAAATTGGGTTAACTTTGCCCTCCAGTAGTGGCGGTAAAGAGGGTGGAGTTGTTGGTGGTTCCTCTCTATACTCCTTGAGTTGTGACACATTGAAGACGTCATGGATCTTGCTAGTAGGAGGCAAGTGAAGGTAGTAGACTACCTAACCAACTCATTAGGCAATTTAAAAGGGACCAAATGATTTAGGAGCTAATTTTTGTACCCATGCTGCACCATGGAGAGCTGGTGATATGGTTGTAACTTTAACCAAAACTAAATCCCAACTTCAAATGAGACTTCTTTGTGATTTTGATTATAGAATTGCTTCATTCTAGCTTGAACTTATAAAAGCCAAGTCCTTACTTCAGCCAAGTCTGCATCACGCTCCATTAAAGCTTGATCTACTGAATGCAACTTGGTAGCTCCTCGGTTATAGGATAGGAGGCATTAAGAATCACGTCTATACATAACCCGAAAGGGTGTAGTTTGCGTTACTAAATGGAATAAGGTATTGTAGCAATATTCAACCTAAGTTATCCATTATTCCCAATGCCTTAGTTGGTCCCCAAAAAAGCACCATAGATCCATCTCAATTGTTTTATTGACCAACTCCATCTTCCCATCTATTTAAGGATGATAGGCATCAAAATATGCTAACTTGGTCCCACAAAGTCAAAACAACTCCCTCTAGAAAGTATTGGGGAGAACTTTATCTCGATCACTACTAATAGATTTAGGTAGTCCATGCAATTGAAGAATACTTTCAAAGAAAACATGAGCAATAATAGTAGTATTAGTATAAGGGTTTGCCATAGGTACGAAGTGAGCCATCTTAGAAAAATGATCAACTACGACAAAAAGGATAGACTTACCCCTAATTTTAGGTAATCATTTAATGAAATCCATTGAGATATCTGCCTAAATCTATGTGGGAAAGTCTAAAGGTTGCATTAAACCTATCGGGAGAAGATTCTCCCATTTATTTTGTTGATAAATGCTACAAGTGTGAACAAATTTTGCAATGCCTGCCCTTATGCCATGCCAAAAGAAATCTTTCTTCACTCGCTACAATGACTTTGGTAACCTTCATGGGTGGAATTATAAATATCTGAAATGATGGCAGTAATTAGGGGAGAGTGAGGCTATAAAACAACTTGCCCTTTGTACAATAGTAGGCCTTCTTGCATTGCCCAAGCAACCGACGTTGCTCCTATTTCTACTTTCTGCAACAAATCCTCAGATCCAACAACTTCTTCTTGGATAGCATCAAATAAATGGAGTTGAGGTTAGGAAATAGCCCACAAGGTTGCTGAATCATCCTCCTTATAGAATTAGTGCATCTGTTGCCCAATTTAGAATGTCAGCCCTATAGTCCACTTTAAAATCAAAGCCCATTAGTTTACTCACCCAATGTTGTTGAGGAGAAGTGGATATCCTCTACTCCAAAAGGTATCTCAAGCTAAAATGACCAGTTTTGATACTGAACGACTGACCCCATAAGTAGCGTCGCCAATATTGAACAACCTTAGCTAATATGATCAGTTCCCTTTCATAAGCTGGGAGTTTAAAGTGACATTCCACAATACAACGATTGAAAAAAGTAATTATGTGACCTTGTTGTTGTAGAACTGCTCCAATTCCCTTCTCTGAAGCATCACACTCTACCACGAATTATTCCTCAAATTCGACAATTGTAGGATGGGGGAGGCAGACAATGCCTTCTTTAATTGTCTAAAGGCATGATCAGCAACTTCACTCCAATGGAAAAAGTTCTTCCTAAGTAAGCTTGTTAGGGGGTGTTAATTCACCATAGTTCTTAATAACTTATGGTAGTATCCTATAAGACCTAGGAATCTGCAAAAACCTGTCACATATTGCAGTTGTGGCATTCAGTCACTGCCTGCAATTTTGAGGGATCCACCAACACACTTGTACCATGGATAATGTGACCCAAGTATGCCACTTGAGTCTCCCCGAAAGCACACTTGGTTTTCTTCACAAGAAGTTAGTAAGTACGTAATAAGCCTAACACATTGCATAAATGTTGTAAATGTTTAATCCAAGTTATATTGTATACCAATATATCATCAAAGAATAC
>JAOQMP010000005.1:37981301-37997429 GCA_027563575.1 Erythroxylum pedicellare
AGTACAAAAATCATAATATAAGTGTAAAATTTTGATACTTACAAGTTGAAATGTATGCTCTTAGTGGGTTAAAGTTCCTCCAGTGTATACGGGTAAACTCTCTCTATCTGGTCCTCCACATCTGTTGATAGAATTGATGTAACATACCACACCTATAAGGCATATTCCCAAAAGCATCAAAGAATATTTAGGATATACTCTACAGACATGATATGTTAGCAAACAATTCAAAAGGATTTTTCCACCTTATGCACAATATTATATAGCACAGAGGCATTTTAATCAACAAATTACCAGAGTTCGACCTAAATCTTAGAACTTTCCCACATTCAACTTGTGTGAAAACATTTCAAGGAAGCTCAGCTTTCCTCTGTAATGACCTCAGTAAAGATGTATAGCAAAACATTTATATTATCCCATTTATCAATTCTCACATTCGTATACATTTCTAGTATTTGGTAATAAATAAATTCATAGAGCTTTTCATTATATTAATATCAAACACGTACATCAGGTAATAATTTAGTCTCATCACAAATGTACATATATCTCAAACATTAGCATACAGAAATACAACATACCAAGCTACATATATTAGTTTCAAAGTTATTAACGCATTATATACAATGTAGCAACGTGTTGTGATATGCAGATGCAAAACTACTACTAAACTCTACAGATTGAGCTGATTGGACCTTTGACCTATGAATTCCAAAACGTGGGAGTTCTACTTCAACTAACTCTAAACCTCTCTTGAACCTGAAAAAAAACGTTACAATTTTGATGAGTTTTGTGAACTCAATGAGTAAACTATCATCGATGCACTCAGCAAAGCATGTCAAACAAGACCATTCAAATCAACATACCACATAACCAATAATATCAAGTTACATTTGAATAACACATATCAACTTAGGTGGAACTCAAGAAAATCATATCACATTAAAAAATATCAAAATGTATTTCAAAATCACAATTCAATTTAATCAAACATGTATATGAAAATGCAAATATGTTTTCATTCTTATTTCCTTGCATTGTAATACAATTGGTCAATTCATGCCCCGGGTTTCAAACAAATTTCTACTAGCCAGCTTAACGAGCATTATAGCCCTGATCACATTACGAGCATTAAGCCCTGAGTTTGTATTACGAGCTTTTCACCTAAATGTTTGCGTGTTGGTCATTTTGATCACAAATCTCATTATCTCATTATGAATGCCAACTGCAATTATATAAATCATCTCATATATCATTTTCTTCTATCAGTAACTAATTTTCCAAATTTCACAATCAATTCAATTCAAATAAGCATTTTACAACTATTCACATAGTTAGCAATTGATAATAAAATAAAAAACACATCCATATACAGTCCGAATATTAAACTCCTCAGACCAACAATGTCCAAAATTGTAACAATTATATAAGCAACAATCCGATAACTATCATTTAACCAAAAATAAATCAACCATAGTGAGAAACATCTAGGCTAACTCATATAACACTCCAACGAGCTATTGTCTCAATGTCTCGAAAATATATAGGTATTGACAATCACTCTGAGAGCTTATTAGACATACATATGAACATCAATCACTGATAACGAATAGAGAGAATATTTATGCAATCCTTAAGTGCAATGTTTATATCCTTTTCTTCCTAATGCTCCTTTATCAACAAGCTTCCCTTTTAACTAATTTGGACTCTAAAGCCCTCAAAAATTAGGAAACAATACAAGGTTCCTACACATGGGTCTATCATGAGCATTGTTATGGAAACAAGCATAACTCAAGCTATAATCACTATTTTATTAAGCCCCTTTTGCAAAGGTCAAGGTAAGATGTATATCTACAACTTTTATTCTTTAAGTTTCTATAAATTCATGCTCTAAAGGTATGTAAAATAGAGCAAAAGGGGGGATATGAAATTGGAACCAAGATTTCGACTTACCTTGGTGACTTCTTTCCTTCTCCTCTTCTCTTGTCCTTTTTTCTTCCCTTCTCTCTCTCATTTTTTTCTCCCTCATCTAACCTCACGGTAGACCCTCACTCTCCCTTATGTTGCCTTTTACATCTATTTTCTCTAGAAAATTCAAGGAAATTCAAACTAATCCATGTGTCACCATTCTATTGATCCATGTATTATTCTTCTATTAGTCTATATGTTACTAACCTTAAGCTCCACATGTCACTCATTTAAGCCTCCATATACCATTACTTATAAGGCTACACATGTCACTAATTGTAGGGCTACATATGTCACCATTGTAAAGCTACATATGTCACCATTCTAAAGCTCTACATGTCACAAAACTAAAGTGCCATTTGTCACAAATTTAAAGGGTCACTTGTCAAAAATATAAAGTGTCACTTGTCTCCAATCTTATCATTTGGGAATTCTACTCAGCCACTTTATACATTCACTTCTCAAACTTTTAATTTTTAACAATTAACTCCAAATCACTAAATTAAATCCATCAATTTCTATTTTAATTCTAATTAATCAAAATCATATCCAAGCATCCCGGAATATCTCAATTAAATGCACATAAAACATTTGTCACCTTTTTGTCATATTTATAAATAATAATCTATGTATGTGTATGTTAATCTCATGTATGTAAATAGAATAGCAAATTTCGTATCCTAATGCACCAAATTAATCATCTAATGATATAACTTATTTTATTTAATGCAATATGCATCAGCTTAATCTTCTAAACTGTCTAACCCTCAACAATTTAAGAGATAGGATATTATAATTTTCTTTATCTAACTAATTCCTTCTATAAAAAAGTTTCAAATCAGCCCGTGATTTTGTATTGTCCTTTTTCCTCCCTTCAATGTTCATTATGGTGTTGAACAAATTATCAAAAAAATTGCAATATGCATCACATCTAGATTATGACGTATCAAATTACGTTTCTAATATGGCAAATCCCAAAAGATACTTCGTTTTCTATAACCAAAGTTTTTAATAATGCTTTTTTTAAATTAAATGAATTTTATAAAGGTTATATGAAAGAGATACACGAGTATTACTCCAAACAACTAAGGGAAAACCAAGATGAAACTGTGAAAGCATGATAAAACAAAAAAAGATGACAACATTCACTAGGTGGAGGTATGACACGTTAACTATGTTTGATAGTTATATATGGTAAAGAAATCTTCTTCTCATAGTTAGACTATCGCAAAGCTTCTGAATTAAGGAAACCGATGGATTCTTCATCTTCAAGAGGTTTTCTTGTCTCCTCCTAAAATTTCATCAGATGGCGAGGGTCTCATAGACGTCTAGTGGTTTCGACACTGGATCAGCCAGTTAGGTATCTTAATTTCTTCGTTACTACTTTAATTGCACTGTGTGTCTTATGCTTCTCTTTCATGCATGTGATTAGCTTCCAAGCATAGCTTCTAGTTAAACATTCAGTGAATCTAGGAAGTTATGCTGCATGTTTGATTGAGGTTACAAAATAGAATGAGTTCTCTTATTTCATATAGGATCTTAGATGCGAGGCTTTTTTGGGCATGTTGGTTCTGCCAAACCATCTGAGGTTTATTTGCTTCCATATTCCATATAAACAGAGTCCTAGGAATAGAACTTGGATCTATCTATTTGGTTTTGGAGGAATTGTAGGGTTTGTGAATTTTTGGATTACCTTTGTGATTGATAGTTGTGCATTTTTAAGGATTTGGCATATGTTTCTTGCATAATATGTTAGTATTATTGTGTTTTAGGACTTGTTTTATGTGTTTTTTTAGTTTGATCTTTGTGGATGTTCTTTTTGTTTGATGTTGGTTTAAGGTAAGAATTGATAATTTTGGTGTAGGAATTAGGGGTAGACACCGTTGTGATTGAGCTAGAGACCAAGAGAAGAGAAAAGAAGTGGAGCTACTGAAGAACAAGAACCCATGACCGTAGGAAAGGGCATGTTTTCCACGATCATGGAAATCTATGGAGAAAGTTTTAGTCACATTAACCTATGATCGTGGGAAGACCAAGGATAACTTCCACAATCGTGGGATGCTTAGCTCGAGGAGGCATGCGAGTTTCACTTATTTTTTTAGGGTTTTATGAGATATAATGTCACAAATCCCTAATGCTGAGGTGGGTGGTGGAAACTAGCCTCCAAGAGTTAAAAGACATATTGAGATCCTAGAGATAGGTGGAGAATCAAGGTTTTCATTCCCAATTGAGCAAAGAGCATCTTGTCATCCAAATTTTCTAGATTCGGGCAAAGAAGAGGAGGAGCTCGCCCTATCTAGTTCTTATTTTGATTTTTTTGTCTTCTAGCATGTTTATCATGGATTGTTTGGTTGTTGGGGATGTTATTGACATTATTATTGGATAAAATAATTTTTTAGGGTTTGTTGTTTAAACTATTTGTGAACCTTCAGTTGTTGATTCAATAATACAAATGTTTGTGTTATTTATTGAGCTCAAACCTTGCAACAAATCGAGAGAGTGAGCTTGGTAATCTATGCTAAATGTATAATGAGACTTGATATTTAATAGACCTATAAATAACAAATTATCAATTTATTAGGAAGAAATTTCAATAGATTAATACATTACTTATAGGGTAACTTCATACCTAGTTGAATGTTTAGGAAAAGCTTTGCACATCAAGAGATTCCAAAGTTAATCCCTATTTATTTAACTAGTGACATTTAGTTACACCTTAAGAGAGCGTAGCTAAAATTTTAAGAAATCTTAGGCCAAGCATAAATTAAATCAATTAACTAGAGTGGACAAAATAGGGATAATGACAAGTCATAATTCTTAATCTTGATTTTCTCCAAGTTTTAGTTTACGATTTTGGTTTAGGTTATGTTGTTTATTTTTTACCTTTAGTTTGTCTTTACTTTACTTATTTATTTAAATTTGATTGAATCAGTTTCTTAAACAAACAACAAGCTGAATTAAGTGGTGCCTAAGCACAATCCTTATAGGATCGATATCCATTTTTTACAAGTTACGACCCATATACTAGTAGTTTTGATTGTAAAACTAGTAGTTTGGTTTGCATTCAACAGTGATAGTGTTCCCCAGATTTAGCCATAGGCATCTATTTACTATGGATTCCCATAAATAACTTTTATAAGGGCATATGA
This sequence comes from Erythroxylum pedicellare, assembly GCA_027563575.1. Lineage (NCBI taxonomy): Eukaryota > Viridiplantae > Streptophyta > Magnoliopsida > Malpighiales > Erythroxylaceae > Erythroxylum > Erythroxylum pedicellare. The sequence goes on from JAOQMP010000005.1 coordinate 37,986,419, forward strand.
AGAAGAGATGATCTCTTGTTTCCACATGGATCTTGCACAATGGACATGTTTTGTCCATTTACAGATAATGAATTCTATCAGAAGTATTCAGCCTATTTAGGATTGCTAACCATAGTATGAAAGAAGCCCTTGGAGTTGGTACCTTGCTCCAAACAACTCTGTGCCATTCGACCTTTCGCTTTTTACATCTTAGAAGAACTTTCATGGACTTGTTGGTAAGTTTAAGGATGGGTTGGTTCTGCCAGTAAAAGGTGTCCAGAGAGTTAGGTTGGGGAAGATATGATGGTTAAAGATGTCCTAAGTATTGAGGAAAGTTCCAGGTGCCCTCTATAATCATTGAGCTAAGTTTAAGTTTGAGTGAGGCAGTTTGAGGACTGATTAGATTGTCATAGTGGTGTATGAGAGGTCCTAAACTAGGCCCATTGTCATACCAGACATAAGTTAAGTTGCCATTCCTAATTTTACAACAGATCCCTTCCTGTACTTTGTCCTCAATTTTAAAATCTGGTTGAGAAAATGAGAGAATGAGACTGAATTCTTAAATCTCTATAGGCTTCTTTCTATGAGAAAATATGAGTGTAGCCATTTCACCCAAAGAGAGTTTTTATCTATAACGATCCACCATAGTTTTTTCATAGGGCTTGATTTTTGGTTTTGATAGGAGCTAAGTTTAACCCTCCTTCAACCTTAGGAAAACAAATATCAACCCCTTTCACTTTAGCTAAACCTTTAACACTACTTGGGTAGTTCCATAAGAAGTTCTTAAGGATTCTTTCAATCGTTTTGATGATACCTTGGGAGAGAAAAATGTGAGAGCTCCAGTAAATATGGAGGGAGTTTAACACCAATTTAATAAGTTGAACCTTCCCTGCATATCACAAAGACTTGTTAACCTATGAATTGACTCTTCTTTGTATTTTCTCCAGTAATGGGATGCATTCCACGTATGAGAGTCTTTTAATGGAGACTGGTAATCCAAGATACAAAAGAGGTGTCTCTTTAAAAAGATTCCAGTAGATTGAGATCTATAAGGGCCCAAAGTAGTAGCTTTTTTTGGATAGGAGGAAATGGGTTAAATTGTAGTCAAAAGAAGTTTCTAAATTTGTTAAGGGCTACCGTATAACTTTGTATGGAGTCTATCAAGGCCTAGAAAAATAAAAGTAGATTATCTGCAAAGCAGAGGTTAGTCAAATTATTCTTCTTGCATTTAACATGGTATCTGAATTTTGGGTTTTTAAGCACTTCATACTTAATGAGGGAGTTAAGAGTCTCCATACATAGGATGAAAAGGTAAGGGGACAAGGGGTACCCTTGCCTAAGTCCTTTTGTTGCCTTAAAGAGTGTGGTAGGACTACCATTGATTAGAATAAACAAGGAGGAGGTTATTATACACTCTTTAATTCACTTTATTAAGACCATAGGAAATCTGTGAGCCATCAGCAAAGTCCATAGGAAATCCCAGCTCACATTATCAAAAGCTTTGTGGAATCAACCTTGATTGTGCAATTTGGAGAGTAATTTGAAATGGAGTAGCCTTTTAGGAGCTCTTATACAATTAGAATGTTTTCTCTTATATGCCTGTCTTGCATAAAAGTGCTTTGGTTGTTAATGATTAGTAGAGCTAGGGTTTTTTTCAATCTTGAGGCAAGTATCATAGATATGACCTGTAGAGGAAATCAGTACATCTAATAAGTCTAAATTCTCCTAAACGTGTAGGAATTGAGAATTTAGGAATCAAACAAATAAAAGTTATGTTAATCTCTTTAAGTAAAATCCCCTTAGAAAAGAATTCTTTGATTGCCTCTATAACAAACAGACACATCTCACTCCAAGACTTATGGAAGAAATACCCATTTAAGCCATCAGGGACAAGAGCTTTAGAGCCATCTATGGCAAAAATTGCAACTTCTATTTCTAAATTTTCTATTGGTTTTATGAGGAATTTCGCATTTGTTGATTTGATTTGTTTTAGGGATAGGGATCTAAGTTCATCTAACGTAGCATTTGAAGAGTTAGGATTTCCTAATAGATTTTTAAAGTACCTTACTACCTCGTCTTGAATTTTTTATTACGTCTAAAAATTAGCAACCTCTTTGGAAGTTATAGAATGGATTTTGTTGTTGTTTTTTCTCGCAAGGATGAAGTTAAAAAAGAGTCTAGTGAAGATGTCACCATCTTTTAACTAATACACTCTAGCTCTTTGTTACAAAAGAGAGCTGTGATTTTGTGTAGCCTTCAAGAATTGTGATAACACGTTCTTTTCTCTATCAAGTAGAGTTAGATCAATAGGATGAGCAGCAAGCCTTGCTTGGATATCTTAAAGTTCAAGTTTGTAGGAGATTATTATGGAAGATGTAGGCCTTTGTAGAGAATTAGGTTCTTCATTTATTGGTTGCTAACTTTTAGTTTCTGGACACATCATAACTACTTAGTCCCTTGATAACTATGTACTGCACCTCCTCTACATGCCTCCACAAACCTTGACAACTATGTACTACAATTAACTTCTTCAGTTTCAAGTTCTGTAACTTTCAACAATCCTAATTCTTCAATCTCTCACAATATCTCTTCAACAATTTTGTGAGGGGAGGGGGTGTTTATATCATCCTATTCTTAATGAATTTTTGTTTATTGCATCTAAATGAATAATTTGGAGCAAGAAATTTCCTGTGGTTGTCAAATCAAGATGTTTTAGCCCGTGAGGAAGATAAAATGCATCATAATTATTGCTATAGTAAGGACAAGCTAATTTTCATGTTGTGGTCTATCCAGACAACATAGCATAGCAGGGAAATCACTAATAGTCCACATCAAAGATGCTCCTAACAAAAAAGTTTTTCTAAGAGACACATCATATATCTCCATACCAAATTCCTAAAGATGATACAATTTAGAGACTAATGGTTGTAAGAAAACAACAATTTTATGCTTTATTTATAGGCCTTGGCACAATCACCATTAAGAACATGTATGTCTTGTTCATACACATCCATGGAGGCAAACTATAAGAAGTAATTATGATTGGACATGATGAATATTATTTGATGGATTAACTAAAAGGTTGTAATTCGTTTGTCGACAATCCTAACCTAACATTTTCACTTTCTACTGCAAACTCAAATTGGGTGTTATTGAAATGTTTCCATACGAGTGTATCCGATGGATGGCTCATCATTCCATCTTCCTATTCATGTTCATTATCCCATCCCATATAAGATGCAGCAACATCAAAGACATATAGTCTTTGAAGTGTCGGAGTTAATGAGAAATAATAGATCCACTTCTAGGGTACTAATTTCTGTTTTATTGAACATTTTCTAAGTTTGAACTAGGGATGACAATGGGTAGGGTTCGATTCAGGTATTACTCTACCTATATCCATATCCATTTTTTATGACTCAACCTATATCCATATCCATCGATTTTTACAATTTACTACCCATATCCAAATCCATCGGATTGTTTGGATTTTTGGATATCCATCGGGATGTATAACACATAAAAATATAATTTCTAAATAGAAAATATGAAGAGCATATTTTTGCGAAAAAACAAATTTACTTTAATAATAATAAGCCAAGATTTGGATTTGTATGTCTTAAAAAATCATAAAATTGGAATAATAAAAATCATAACTTCTAGTGCAAAGACAACATATATTTTTCACAATTAAGAACTGGATCATAGACTGAAGTATTCAAAGCTTCAAATTGTCTTTGTGTGAACTCCACGACATTCAAAACTCCATCTCCATATCATTTGCATTATTATCATCTTGTAAGAAAATAAAATGTGATGAAAAAGATAAGGACTGAGGAGTAAAGGGGGGATTTAAAGCTATTTCTTCTAAAAAAATATTAATATTTTATTATATTTAACCATAAATATTTAAGAAAAATAGAAAAATAGAGTTAATAAAAAATGGGTAGGATATGGGTATCCATCGGTTTGGGTTATCACTAAACCCATATCCAAATCCATATCCACATCCATTTAAAATCTATTTTTTAGCCTCCATGTCCATTTTTTGGGTCAGGTAGTACAGATATGAATCGGGTTGAAAACCTACTGTCATCCCTAGTTTAAACCTAAATCGACCATAAAATTTGCACTCTTATAACCCACGTCATCTCCCTAAAACAACATACATCCAAAATTGCAATAATCAAATTTTCAACTAGCAAACCAAGACCCCTCTTCATATTGTAGAAATTATTAACCATTATATGATCTGGAGGCAATGATTCATTATACCAAGTAAGAATTTTATCCAAACTTCGATCAAAAATATGCCCTTATATTTAATATTTGAGCAATTGAAGATAATTGAGTCATGGTCTCATAATTTGGCCATAATTCTTGGTCAGCTGATCTTAGCAAGTTAAAAAACTTTTTTGAATATAAGTTTGGTTCTTCTTTAAGATTTTCTATATTTTCCTGAAAGGTATAACTGGTTGCATCATAAACAATTTGGGTGTAAGGATTTTTAGTTGCACCAACATTATTGGTTATAAATCTAGTCCCCCCCACCCCTCAAACCTATCCACATTTATTGATGAGTTTACTTCATTACCCCTTAATGTGCTACAAATTACTGGTTCCCCATATCTTGTCCACTCAAAATAATTTAGAACAACTTTTATTAACGAATAGAGATCCAGTTCATCAATAGGAAGAAAAAGAATATGTTTGCACTTTTTACATAGACATTTAATCGTTGGACCATCCATATCTACAAGTTAAGAATATACATAGGGAATAAAAGCTTTAACTCCCTCAACAAACTCGTGATTAAAGAAACCATTGGGTGTTAATCGTCTATACATCCAAAATCTATCAACATGACTCATTTCTGCAAAACTGTTATTTAAAAAAGTTATTTCATAGTTAGTACCCTTCATTTCCCCTAAGTTTACAAAACCAAGATAACTATATTTTCATTAATCAAAAATAAGTTGATTTCCAAAGTTTGATTAAGCACTATGGCACGTGATATTGTTACACCATATAAATCGAGAAAGTAAGTTCTCGTTGTGACTCCTAAACTCGTGAAATTTTTGACCGATAAGCCTCATGAGGGCTACATCATAGGTTTCTAGCCTATATACTATCCTAGGGGTTTATATGCAAAGAATTGTCATATCAATTACATCAATTTCTTATGTTAATATTAAATTTGAATTAATCACCTACAAGTTCAAGCCTTTATGTTTCAACTTAAACAATGCCCATATATAAATCACATCACGCCTTCAATTCTATATCAATCATACCTTCTGAGTTTGGGATATGACAAAGTTGGTATTAGAGTTTAGGTTTCATTTAGGATTAGGAGATAAAGTCATACAACTTGAATTTTTATGGTATGGAAGGTTTGAGTGGGCCTTAACTAAGTCATGAAAAATAAAATTGGTTGGGGATTGGGATTTTATCTTAGAGATGGATTCATTATCTTCACATTTCACTTATCATAATTGTCATAAGAAGCGGCTTTAAGACCATTGAGCCTATATGTTAAAGAAGAAGTGTTAAGGCCATTTAGCCAATGTGTTAAACAAAGGTGAGGAGAATTAGGTGATGAGTATAATTTTTGTTATAAAATTTATATGTTTTCTTATAAGAGTTATTGACTTTAAATTTAGAGAGGAAAATAAAATTATGTATTGATTTTATTTTAAGGATGAAACCTATTTCCATTCTTTCTAATAAGAGGATAAATGCAAAGTTAAAGAAATTGAAGTCACAATTAATAGATTTCTTAATAATGGGTTTATCTAAACAATCTCTTCACTTTAGAGAGCACTACTTTTATTTCAAAATGGGAAAGATGGATCTTTATGGTTATGCATTTACTATAGTCAAATTAATAAGGTTTTCATAAAAAATCAATCCCCTCTTCCATATATGTATGTATGTAGGTATATATGTACGTATGTATGTATGTATATGTCACTTGATTTGTTAAAATAAGTGAGTTGCTTTTTTAATGTTAATTTGAGGTCATTTATCACTAGTTGAGATTTAGGTAGTAGGACACTCCTAAGACTGCTTTTGTTTCTTAGTATAGATATTATGAGTTTTTAGTTGCATCTTTTAATTTTACTAATGCATTTACAAACTTTATGCTTCTTATAAATATAGTCTTTAAGCTATTTTGGATAAATTTGTCATTATTTCCATTGATGATATACTGGTATATTCTAAAACTATTAAGCACTTAAAAAAAGTTATCTAAACCTTTAAAGAATATAATTTATACGTTAAGTTTTCTAAGTGTAAGTTTTAACTAGATTAACTTTCTTAGTCATATAGTATTTACAAATGCTGTCATTTTTTATCTAAAGAAGATTGAGATAGTTAAATAATGACCTAATCCTACCTTACTAAAGATAAGGTATTACAAGAGATTTATTTAGAAATTTTCAATAATTATTGCATAATTAACTAGGCTTAAGCATAAAAAATGTCAAATTTAATTAGAGTGATTAATATGAAGAAAGCTTTTAGAGGTTAAAATAAAGCCTTATTATTGTGACATTTTTATCCCTTCCTTCTAAAGATGGGTGTTTTGTACTATATTTTGATGCTTCTTGAGTTGGTTTAAGGTATGTTTTGATGCAAAATGATAAAACATTGCCTATTTATTAAGTTAATTTAAGCGATAGAAAGTGAATTATCTTACTTACGACCTTGAGATAGAAATCATGAGCAATATCTCAAATTAAAGAAAAATCTTCATAAACTTTATTTATGAACTGTCAAGTATCACATGATTTTTGAAACAATATAGTAAAATTTATTGGTAAGGTACATCTAAGTATCAAGATAGCATTTGACAATATTATCTTTATGGAGTTACCTATAAAGTATACATTGATTATAAGAGTTTTTAAATATATTCTATATAAAATTAGTTGACTAATTATCCAAATCCACATTAATGGGCAATAAAGAAAGCATAATGGATTACAAAAATATCAATGTTTAGGAATGTTACCTCAACCAATGATTAAACTAATACCTTAACCCAATAAAAAAAATCGATGATTACCCATACAATCAAACTAGAAACAAAAGCCCATACAATCAAAGCATACACAAAACTCAGTAAAAACCAAAACCCAATGACATCGTAAAAAAAAATCAAAAATGGACTATTTACCGCAACCAAGGATTAGACGAAGACGAAGACAATGGCACGAGATGGAAGAAGATGGATGCAGAGAAGAGCAGACAGTGAGGAAACTGAAGCATGCACGATGGAAGACAGAGAACCATGGACGATGGCGGTGACAGGGAACCAGTGAAGGCTACAGAGGAGAAAACGAAGAAAAGAGAGAGGAGAAAATGAGAATGGACGAAGGGTGGAGTTCCTAGGTAGGTTTAATGTTTAACAAAAATGACATCGTTTGGTGTTATTTTGTTTAATTAAAAACGTTGAAGCCAAATCTAACGACGACGTTTAGGTTTTAATTTTACCCACGAAATTGTAATTCTATTAGTAAATCACCAACAGAATCTATTCCCATTAGTATACCGCAACACTTATTTATGTCATCAAGCATTCCCTCTTAATTTACTGACGAAGATCACTCTTCCATTGCCATATTCCATTGGAAAAATTGTTGGGATAATTTCCCTCCACTTTTACCGAAGAATATTTTGTCCATCACAAATAAAATTTTTTCTAACAATGTGACCAGTGGAAATTGATTTTCTGTCGCTAATAAATTATGGTATTTTTACCATAGGTAATTTTTTATTAGTAATTTGTAAGTTTCTTGTAATGCGTGTTGCTCCTTACTATCAGCATCAATGATGAATGAATCACCAACTTGAGATTTCCTTAAGTGTTCCTCATTGTTTTGTTCTATAGTCACCACAATCCTTATGTTAAAATTCAAGTTGCTTACAAGCCTCTCTTGTTCATCATCATTATCCATCTTTCTACTATTATTGCTAGTATTTTCTAAAGCAACCATTCCTCTTAATTGCATCAATTGATTGAACATTGGTTTAAATTTATGAATTCATATCACTTCGAATATTAGATTTATTATTTTTTTAGATACTTTCTTCAAGCTTCCTAACCTTTTAATTCCAATCTTAGATCATATAGCATTAAGTTCATACTAGATCTTAGGTCTACTGATGACTTTTTAATTACTAAAGTACCAATATTATAAGGAATAGTAAAACTTCATGAATTTTTCATTTTTTGCAATAGCTTAATTTGAAATATAGTGGAGCACTCCTCACTTAAATAACTACTGAAAATTGCTTGAATCCCTTCTTATTAAGAAAGACATCCTTTAAGAAATTGACATGCTTTGTCATATGCATAATAGTTTCAAAAAAATGAATATTAATGTATAATTATTTAAAAAGCTATAAACTTGCTAAATTGATATTCCTTTTAATTTTTTCAAGTATAATAAAGTAATTAATTGTTGGATTATATTCTTTGACTTCCCCTTCTTCTCCTCCTTCTTTTCTTACATTATAGCCTTCTCTTCTTTTATCTTTTTTATCCTAATAACCTAATCCCGATGAATGAGACAAAAAATTTGATGTTAATAATACAAATGATACTAAAGATTAACTAGGCAAATGTACCTATCATGTTAATAGTATAATCTAGTTATATAAGTATTATCCTACAAGTAATATAAGCGCTATTAATAATTTTCCTTTTTTAAGGTAAAGAAATATATTAAGTGTGGTGAGACAAAGTTTAAAATGATGAGGGACAAAGTATTTAAGCTAAACTATATCAAAAAAAATTCAAAGACTAAAAGTTAAGCCACAAAGTTTGTTGGATCTTGTTTTCGGAACCCCAACTCTTTCTTTGATACCATAAAATATTGGACCCCAATTTCGAAGCCCAACATTCGGGGTCATAAAGCATGAGTAAAAAATCCTATAGGGTTATTTCAAGGAACCCTCTTTTGTCACCATCCCACATGAGTGGCTAGCCCACACCAGGACAGACATCAAAGCAACTCCCTTATCCTACTTTCGAACAGATTTTGGGAAAACCCAAAATGAAAATTTAAACAGACTTGTCCAGAACATTTGAGGCTCTATGTCTCTAATTTAATTAGAGACAAGAGTGATCTCATTTGGAGATCCCATAACAAGGTTATGGTTAAAAAAAAAGGTTTTGAACTCAATCATGTCTTCCCTGTCTTGGGGAAATTAGCATAATTGTCATTTGGGATAACAGATTAATACCATCTTAAGGCATTTTGAAAGAAGACTTCGATATCTACAATTTCCATAAAGACCTCGAAGGTGGATTCTATCATCTGAAGGGTCAAAAAATGGAGCAGACGATAGCATCAGATGAATAGTATACAGAAAGAGAAGTATTAGTCTCCTAGGTAGAAAACAAATGAAGCAGAAAGGCAGACGAAGCGAAAAGATAGACAAAGCAGAAAACAGACGAAACGGAAAGACAAACGAAGCAGAAAGATAGACAAAGCAAAAAATAGACGAAGTGGAAAGACAGACGAAGCGGAGTCAACTTAAGATGAAGCACATTCAACCTCAGATGATGCAACTCTTAAGACGAAGCGGAGTTAACTTAAGAGAAGCAAAGTCAACTTAAGACGATGCAACTTTTAAGACGAAGCGGGGTCAACTTAAAACAAAGCAAAGTCAACTTAAGACGATGCAACTCTTAAGACGAAGTAGAGTCAACTTAAGACAATGCAACTCTTAAGATGAAGTGGAGTCAATTTAAGATGATGCAACTTTTAAGACGATACGTCTTTACAGAGGATACATCTCTATAAACAATATCACGTCATCACAGACGATACCTCTTTGCAAACAATGTATCTTTATAGACGATACATCCTTACAAATGTAATGATGTCATCACAGACGATGTGACATCATCACACACAATACATCTTCACAGATGATACCTCTTTATAGATGATGCATCTTTACAGACAATGCATATTTACACTCCTAAGTATCTCCCCTTCTAAGGACCACAACTTTTAACCCAGATGTCTAACAATTCTAGGTTATATATCGTTGGAAAACTAAAGAAAAGACCTACATCTTGCTAGAAGGCACACTTGCCTAAATCAGCCTAGATTAATCTAGACCTTTCCTTGAAGTCTGAACACAAACTTTTCCTTTATGAAAACATAAAATTTCGATGTACAAACTTAAAAGAGAGTCATGATCAAAAATGCAATTATATCCCATTTGCATCAAAGCATAAGAGTCCTATAAAGCTTTAGTGGGCATTTCAAGCCACAAATACATTAATATCTTAAAATTCCAAAATATAGAAGGTACATAATCCATGATTTGCTGAAAATGCAACTAAAGCCTTTCTTTACAAAATTTGCTTCAAATACAAAATATACAAAAATTGGAGTGATGCTTTGACCCTTGTCTACTCCATATCTTGCTCGTCACCTAGATGTGGGGGAGGAAAATGGGGGGTGAGCTTAAGCCCATGGCTAACAATTTTATAACAAGAATAAGCAAAACTTCTGAGAAAATTTTTCTTATCATAGAAAAGTTTTCAATGAGTTTGTAAAATGCTTGTTTCTTAGATTTTCAGCCAAAAATCCACAAGTTACAAAACATGAATGCATCAAACTTATTAACATGACATAAGCACATAAGCACAACAGAACGGTTTGGGTAGGTCCAAAAATATGACGCACTACACATTTCCACATAATGGTCCTGTGTACTCGTAAACTTGAGGGAGTTCATGAAGGAGCTCCGTGCTACTAGCGAGCAAGCGAGAGAAGCCTATACTTGGTCAACATTCACGTGACATTCTTGAGGGACTACCATAAACCCACATAACACATATTTTAGAACTTGTAAACTTGTTTCCCAAAATGATACTTCTTGAAAACTTGCTTTTCATATACTTGATACACATTTTGAAAAAAAAACATTCTTGAAAACATGATTCCATAAACATGCATCTTTTTAAAGAGAAATCCCTTTTCAAAGTTTTTCATCAATCATC
>JAOQMP010000005.1:38013981-38026029 GCA_027563575.1 Erythroxylum pedicellare
ATATTTAGCAAGATATTTCACAATAGAAACTATTCTTATCAAAACTTGTCTCCAACGTTCTTTCTCCTTTGCAATTTCTTATTGCAAATCTTTATCAACTGTTTGATTTTTGCCCAATCTTACTTTTAATTCATTTCACGTTCTCGTATTAGTCATATATTCAATGCAATTCTCATGTTCTTTGAGTCTTTCTCTAAGATGCTTCCAATCTCTAAATCTGTCATTTGCTAGTCCACTTTGTTTGTTAGTAGATTTGAACAATTTACAACAAAAACAATATACTTTATCTACATCTTTAGAATATATCAACCATTTTCTATCGCTAATCTCTCCATTACTCAAATATCTATAATAATAAGAATATGAAAAATGATGAGAGGTATTGTCTAAAGGAAACATAAGATTCAACTCTCTTACAGGTCCTTTTTCAACTAAAATATTCCTTGCTTTATTATCAAGATTACCCCAATTCCTAGGATCATAAATGTCCAATATAGGGCTTACTTACTCAATATACTTTAAATTTTTTGAAATGGATGCATTTGGTATATGATCATCCTCACTCAAATTTCTAATATCCTCGTGAATATGAATCTCATCATTTAAGTTTTTTTATGTTGTTCAAAACTACCTTCACCTAATTTCTTAGGACTCTCACTAGAGGAGTCTACTCTTTTAATAAATTTATTTATTGCTCCTTTTTGGGATTCTATCAACTGTGCTACTTGTTTTCTTTTTTTTTCTCCCTTTTTTCACTTCCAGACAAATCCTTTTTAGGCAACATAATATAAACTAATTATAACACAGTTGGACTAAAAAAAGAAGAAAAGCACCTATTTGGAGCTGAATGAAGTATGCAGGCACAACCAAACTCTAACAGCTTCACAATATATCACAAAGATATATAAATAGTATTATATCTGTGATACAAGGAAAAAATAAATAGCAAAATTTAATATCTAATATTAAAAATAAAAAACAAAAAGTAAAAATATATTAAAAAATCATAAACTTTATCTTTAAATTATACTCAGAACTCAGAAGACAGAATAATAAAAATTTTTGCTGCTAATTTTTGAGTTGGAGTACTTTAAATACATATATTGATGAAAACAAAGAAATTAGAAGGTAAAAGTACACTTAAATATTTCAAGACTATTTATAACCATGTGGAGCACAAAGTTACCTTTACATCAAAAAAAAATTATAACGTTAACTGTTTAACTTTAAAATCATAAGCCAACGTATATAAATTAACGTTAACTTATAACGTTACAATCATTAAAGCCAACGTTCTTGGGAGGGAGGAGCCTGTTGCGTCACTTGCGTGTTGCCATTGGAGAGGAGTCTGTTGCTGTTGGAAAAGCCAGAGTTAAAACTTAAAACATCAGTACATCACGTCATCACTTCTTAAAAGGGATGCTGTTGGTAGGATCCCCTCTCATAATGGGTCCTGGGCAGGTGCCCTGCTGGCCCTGCCCAAGCTGGCACTATGTTTAATCAAACTCTTGAAAATATTTCACCTTTTATTTTTTTTGCAAAACTGCATAATGTTTTTGTCTGTCTAAAAGTTTAGAGAATGTCAAAGAAAAAGTTAATTATCATTTTTAAAAACTTAATTTGGCTTAATATTAATAGGCCACGTGGTGACCATGTATCTAATAAGTCTAACGATGTGGTCTCAACACCATTAAATATAGAGTTAATAGTGAATGGTTTTTTTGGTACAAAATTGAAAGTTCAGATTATGTCAATGTTGGCTAATTTGTTATTTCTTTATATATTGTATCTGTGTTAATATCATTTTTTTTATAAATTGCTAATATTAATTGTATTGAGTATGATATTGAAAGTGTTTCATTCTTGAAAATTTTTAATATTAAATTACTGATCAAACCATTTATGCATCAAATTGTGAATATAATTCAATTATTTTTAATATATTTGCATAAAAAAGAAATCATTTGAAATATTAAAATTTAATATGTTACTTATAATTGTATGATGAAAAATTGGTGATAAACTTGCTTGATTTTTACTATAGTTTTAAATAATTTTATGATCTCTTTATTATATATTTAGAAGGCTCGGTAATAGTTTGGAAGAAGAAAATACTTTTTTTATTTTAAATGAATTAAGAATAATTTAAAACTTATTTTAACAATAACAGTAGAATGTATTATTAAAATGATCTCATATATTACTTATTTATTTAGATATACTAAAAAAGTTGACGCAAATACTTTACTTCAGAACACATTTTTTGAATATTTAAATAATATTAGAAGGTTTGATTTTTTTTTTTATAACAATGAAATACAACGTCTTTGAAAAGCAAACGAAGTGTGCATTGCATTGTGCACCATTTTGGCATTTGGGTCAAGAGTTTAATTTTAATGACAAAATTTAATATAATGATTAGAATAATAAATATGTCGTTTTTACATAAATTTCGTATTATTTCTCATTAATATTTTAAAGGTTTTGAACTATTTTAATGAAGATTGGTAGAAATAAAAATGTGATTAAATTTTTTTACAAAGAATTCAAATAAAAAAGTAGTAATCCAATTATTAAAGAAGAAGAGATATAATTAGAAATATAAATCTATTTATTATTATTATTATTATAAATAATGATTTAAGATATTATTTAACATTGTATTATATTAAATTAAAATTGGTAAATCTTTCAACCCAAAAAAAAAAAAAAAACTCAGCCGGCATTCAGAAAACTGGCTTCCATGGTGTGAAGAGCAGAACTTTCCCAACTTCCATTGGCTACATGTGAGCAGATCCCCATTATTTCAAAATTATTATTCACGTTTCCCCGCCCATATAATAATTTACCAGACGACACGTATTCGGTCTCCTACTTCTTCACTTCAGTCCCACTTCCACGCCAACTGCCACCGCTAAACCCTTTTTTCTCTGTACGAGCAAATTAGGCAAAATGGAAGAAGAAGACCAACGTAAGATTTTAGATCTAGTCAAAGAGCTAGTTCATCGCTTGCTCTCCCAAAACCCTAATTCCCAAAACCCTAACTCTCCTGATTTCAGTTCTTCTCTTCGCTACGCAATTCGCATCTTGCAGAGTAGATTAACCCCTTCCCTTTCGATTGATGCCGCTGCCATTGCTGAAGCCGTCAAGCGCCGTCTCGCTACTCAGGGTAAGTCCTCTCAAGCCCTTACCTTTGCTGATCTTTACAACAAGTTCGCTTCCAAGACGGGGCCTGGTAGCATCAATAATAAATGGGCAGTTCTTTATTTGCTCAAAATCGTATCTGAGGATCGGAAGTCTGCGGAAAGTGCACCTGCTTCTACGTTTTTGTTGCCTAATTTGGGATTACACGACTCTGAATTGAGCGACGACACGCGGGTTCCTAAGAAAGATGACACAGGTTGGAATAATGGGGTTTTGTTGGTCACTATGGATCCAGAGAATCTGCGTGAGATTGCTTTTAAAGAGTTTGTGAATTTGGTTAGAGAGGAAAATGAGGTCTCTGAGGAGGTTTTGGTGAGAGATGTGCTTTATGCTTGCCAAGGGATTGATGGGAAGTATGTAAAATTCGATGCAGATGTTGATGGGTACGTTTTGCCTGATGCAGTTAAGGTTCCTCGAGGCACTAGACTTATGGTTAGGAAGTTGTGTGAGTTGGGTTGGCTGTTTAGGAAAGTTAAAGGTTACATTTGCGGAAGTATGGACCGGTTTCCGGCTGAAGATGTAGGAACTGTAGGGCAGGCTTTTAGTGCTGCCTTGCAAGATGAACTTACGGACTATTACAAGTTGCTGGCTGTGCTTGAAGCACAGTCAATGAATCCAATTCCATTAGTTTCAGAGACTGCTAGTTCAGGGAATTATTTGTCGCTTAGGAGATTGTCAGTTTGGTTTGCAGAACCGATGGTTAAAATGAGGTTAATGGCTGTGTTGGTGGATAAGTGCAGAGTTTTAAGAGGTGGGGCTATGGCTGGGTCTATACATTTGCATGCTCAGCATGGTGATCCACTTGTACGTCAATTCATGAGGAGTTTACTCCAGAGAGTATGTTCTCCACTTTTTGAAATGGTTAGGAGTTGGGTTTTGGAGGGGGAGCTAGAAGACATTTTTGCTGAGTTCTTTGTTGTTGGTGAGCCAGTGAAAGCAGAATCACTCTGGAGGGAAGGTTACAGGCTCCATTCTGGTATGCTCCCTTCATTTATTTCACAGACCCTTGCTCAGAGAATTTTAAGGACCGGTAAGTCAATAAATTTTCTTAGGGTTTGTTGTGATGACCGGGGCTGGGCTGATGCTACAACAGAGGCTGCTGCTGCCGCAGGGACAACAACAAGAAGAGGAAGCCTTGGATATGGTGAATCAGATGCACTTGAAAATCTGGTTGCTGAAGCAGCAAAGAGAATTGATAAGTATTTGCTGGATGTCATGTACACAAAGTTCAAATTTAAAGAACATTGTCTTGCAATCAAGCGTTATTTGCTACTGGGGCAAGGTGACTTTGTTCAATACCTAATGGACATCGTTGGTCCAGAACTTTTTGAGCCTGCTAATACTATTAGCTCATTTAAACTAGCTGGATTGCTGGAAACTGCAATTCGATCATCTAATGCCCAGTATGATGACCCTGACATATTAGATAGGTTGAAGGTCAAAATGATGTCGCATGGCATCGGAGACAGGGGCTGGGATGTTTTCTCACTGCAATATGATGCTAGAGTTCCATTGGATACTGTGTTTACAGAGTCTGTTATGGCAAGGTATTTAAGAATATTTAATTTTCTGTGGAAGCTGAGACGTGTAGAGCATGCACTTATTGGTGCCTGGAAGACTATGAAGCCAAATTGTATTACTTCACATTCCTTCACTAAGTTGCAAGGAGCTGTAAAGTTACATTTACTCTCAACTCTGAGACGATGCCAGGTTCTCTGGGATGAGATGAATCACTTTGTTACAAACTTACAATACTATATCATGTTCGAAGTTTTGGAGGTTTCATGGTCTGACTTTTCAAATGAGATGGACATAGCAAGGGATCTGGATGACCTACTTGCAGCACATGAAAAGTACCTCCATTCTATTGTGGAAAAATCTCTTCTTGGTGAGCAGTCTCAACCACTGTACAAGTCGCTCTTTGTATCGTTTGACCTCATATTACGATTCAGAAGTCAGGTAGATCGACTGTATGAAGGCATTCATGAGTTACAAGCCAGGTGAAGATTTTCTATAGTGTCAGCATATAACAGACGAGCTAATTCTAGTTTTGTTTATTTTTCTTTCTTCAATATTCCTGTTGAAGAATGTCTGTACATCACTTTATGCAGAACCAAGGCATCCTCTTTACCTACTCTAGACAAAAACAAATCACGGAGGCAGATAATAGATAATTCTTCAGATCCTGGATCTTGGATTAGTGATGGCAGGAAGGCCTTAACGCAACGTGCTGAGGAATTTCTTCGAAACATGGGGCAGGAACTGGATGCAACAGCAAAGGAGTATACAAATTTGTTTGAAGGTTTCTTGTCTCAGCTGCCTCTGCAGCAACATGTGGACTTGAAGTTCCTCCTCTTTCGGCTTGACTTCACTGAATTCTATACGCAGTTGCATTCTGTTATATAGAAAAGCCTCTAATCTGTCTAAGTTCAAACTAATTTGTATTCAAGGCACAGAAAAATACTTCAATTTGACAAGTTTGTTGTGGAGTGACTGAAAAGTTCTACTGTACCGTGCTGACATTCAAACCAACCTTTTTGTGTTTGGGGGCTTGATTTTTAGGTACTTGAACATTCTCGGCTCCTGGTTGCTTTATTCCATTCCTGATATTGCCTTTTGTTGGGGATCTGACTTTCTTTTTTTTTTTTTTTTTCAGATGGTGTTTGCACTTTTCTGATGACTGGAGTGGAAGTTTGCATACTTGAGGTATTTTTGTATCAGTAAGTGAGGGTGGTAAAATGGTGGTAAACCTTTTCAAGACAACAACTCGATTGTTATGTGTTGGTTTCCTTCTAATTGTTACAAGCTGTATGTCCTGAGCTTGTACATCTGTACCATAGTTCCGTCCTGGCTGAATGATAAGTGATATGCTTTGGTTTTAGAATTTCTTCTTTTCCATAGTGCTTTATATTTCAGGTTTCTCGGAATGAAATTTCTCATGATTCTTTTCTGGACTTGTAATCATTCTTTTTCTGCGATAATTTGTTATTGATAGCTTTTGAGGGTTTCAAAGGGCACTGAGTTGATTGATGTGAAGTTTCTAGTATCAAATGATCATGAAGTACTGGAGAGAGTTGTTTCCTAGTTTAACTCATTCTGATAGTTGGAAATTGGATCAAGTTTGGGCAAAAGTAGCACTGTATAAGATTTCTCATGGATGTATCATAACCCCAAGAGAATAGGACCTAGATCAGTTCATTTTTGTGAAAAACATTAGGACATCTTGCTTAATTCCGAGCATGAAGAGCTTGCTTTTTTATGTTCAGGATTTTTCTTACAAGAGGTACATGGTGTCTTGTTCTTTATGATTCAACCCAGAAGATGTGCCAAGGTACATGCCGTAGCGACTAGTACTGGGCTGGTTGGTTGAGAAAAGTAACTTCTTCGGTTGTTTGGATCAATATTCTGAATGAAGCTATGAAAGATTCAACCAGTGTGATCAATAGTTATTTCATGTACTGATGAAGTTCTATAAATTGCCTTTATTCCATTATTCAATTTATTCTGAAATGTAGATTTTGCTAAAATGTACCCACTTTGTGTTTTCTTTTGCCCACCAAGTTTGGGTTTAATACTCATGAATTATGTACAAGTTGCCTTCGGTATTCTTAGAATTAAAATTGGCATTGTCAATTCTAATAACTTGTGACAGACCTAATTTCAAAAAATTCAAGTATTACTTGTTTTTAAATTTTAGAATGAGCAAGAAAGAATTCAAATATTGAATTTCTAGAATCTCATTAGTTATTATAAAATTGTTACAAATTTATATTTAGAATTGCAATTACGGGAAGCAAGTGAGCTTGTGGCTAAGGTCACTGTGAATTCTCATCAGATGCATGACTTCCATCAACCATTAGATTGTGTAATTCTCTTTCATTAAGTAGCAACAGATGTAATGAATTAATCCAATTTGGAGAACAAAAAAAAAAAAAAAACTCTTATGACCATACTTTCGAGCTCTGAATTATTGGGCTGCAAAACAATGGAAAAACTTGGGATTCTGGTGGTATTGTTAAATGATCACAATATTTTCTTATTTAAATTCAACTCCATCTTAATGGCTAAGAAAATATTTGAATCTAGACCATAGTTTTGTAATCTAGAACCCCTGCTCTTCTAGTCCTATAAACTAGGGCAGAAACTAAAAGATCTCAAGTAGAAAAAGATACATGTTTGGGGTAATATTCATAATATTCTATTAGAATATTGGACTATTAGGAGTCTTAGTCATCTAAGGAGCTATATAAGGAACCCTTTATACATAGATGAATCCACGACAACACGGGAGAGGCTTAGTTATGCATAATCCTAGTGGATTATGCTAAAGAACTACCATAAATAATCCCCTTCCTAAGACTAAATGAGGAGGGGTTTTCCATTTAAGGATCAGATGTTGGTATTTTATAACTAGAAACCTAAAGTACCGGAGCCTAAACAACTATAGAATCTTACTAGTAGGAAACTTGAGAAGGGCGACGCTACTAGCCCAAAAACAAGAGAGGATGAGTATTTGGATACCAACACCCTAAAGGACATATAGACTGACGGTGGATTGGACAAATCAAATGTAAAGGAAGGAACTAACCTAATGGAGATTGAAGGAACTAGTCATATTGGCAGAAAGGAGGTGAAGATATAAGAAAACTATCCCCTTACTCAGGATGATAAGAAGAAGAATAACATTAAGGAAATAAGCTCATTGGACTCCCAACTATATAACTTCCCTTCCTCAGGTCATAGGAAAACTATTACAACTAAGGAAACTATGAATACTAAACAAAGAGAGGAGGAACATATCTATAGGGTTACTAGAAAAAGTGCTAACAAGAAGAAAAAAAAGCCACAACATCCTCTCCCTAATGACTATTTTATGTTGGAATACCAAAGGGCTCAATAGTCCTAATAAACAACAAATGATAGCACACTATATCAAGGAAGCCAAGCTTATTTTGATAAGACTCTTAGAAATCAAAATTAAGGATATTAAAGGAAGAAAACCTGCGTTCTTAAGGAGACGTTAGAATGTCCTTACTAACTTGGATTGTCATTATAATGGTAGAATTATAGTGCATATAAGGCATTATAGGTATAGCCTTTGTCGATGCAGGAACAACTAATTCACACTAAAGTTTGAAAGAAAAATTAGACATCAATTATCAAATCACATTTATTTATGCCTTCATTCATAATTTTCAAAGAGACCCCTTATGGAATTCTCTCAACAAAATAGGAGACAATATGAATGATGCTTGGATGATTGTTGGGGACTTCAATGCATGTTAAATGACAGTGAAGTTGAGAGAGATACTGCCTACCCAAGGAACCATTCAGAGGAGTTAAGGAAATATACATAGACATTCATATAGATAAATAAGCAGAAAGGGAAGTGGTTGATTAGAACTGGACATGATTTGGATAATGATCTGTAGCTTCATAGATTCTAAATAAGAAAGGTTATTTTCAATAATCGTCTCTTATTAGATCACACTCTAATATTAGTCCATAATATATACAATTTGCAAATTAGAAGATATCACTTCAGATTCAACAACTATGTAACACGGGTTATTGGGTTTGAATTTGTCATTGATAAAGGGATAAGAATAAACATTTCTAGAATCAAAATGCTCTCATATATAAGAATATTTCATCCAATCAAAGAAAAGCTTAAACATTTAAAAAAGGCTATTAGACTTAGCACTTAAAATGCCATTATAGAACTCGAAAACATGTTGGAAGTAATCCAAATCGAGCTGGATAAAACCCCTCAAGATAAGAAATTAAGAGAAGTTGAAATAAAGGCCATGGATTATTAGAATAAGACTTTGGAAATGCACAGCTCACTCATCAAATAGAGATATAGGAACTTGGTTAAAAGATGGGGACAAGAATACAAAATTTTTCCACAAAGCTATCCTGGAAAGGAACAATATAAAAAAATCACTTCTTTAAAGATAGAAAATGGCAAGATACTCATTCTAAAAGAGGAACTACACTTAGAGGCTTACAATTACTTCTCTAAAACAATTGGCTCATCTTCAAAAGCTAATTCCAACTTCGAGTAGGTGGTTAACATCATCAGAGAACAAATTTCATTGAAGCAAGTTGAGAGCCTAATTAAAACTATAGAAGTTGATAAGGTGGAGAATGCACTCTTCTCCTTGTATCCACACAAGGCACCAGGCCCCATTAGCTATAATGCATATTTGTTCTAAAAAAATTAGGGGGAAACTAAATACATGGCAACTGAGGCAATCATTGAATTTTAAAAAATGCATCCTTATTAAAGGAGATAAATAAGACACCTATTACCTTAATCCCAAAGGTAAGTACCTCTAACACCATACAAGATTATCAGTCTATCTCATATTGTAATGTTCTATATAAGATTATTGTAAAAATCCCCACCTACAAACTTAAATTGGTGGTTAAACATGTTGTGGATGTCTCACAAATGCCTTTATCAAGGGTAAGTTAACAGAAGATAACATCTTATTGGTACAGGAACTCCTCAAAGGTTTTAAAAGATAAATTTAAGCAGGAATTATACAATTAAGGTGGATTTTCATAAGGCTTTTGACACATTAAATTGGAGTTTCCTACTTAAAACCCTAAAAGCTTTTAGAACACTAGATTCCTCTATCCATTGGATAGGCCAAAGTACAACCTCTACCTCATATTACATATTAATTAATGGTAAACTTACAAATATTATTAAAGGAGCTAAAGGACATAGGTTGGGGATCCTTTATTCCCCTACCTACTTACTTTAGCTATGGAGGTTCTCATAAGGATGGTTAAGGCTACTATAAGGAATGGTAACTTTAAATTTCACTCAAAGTGTAAGGCACTACAAATAGTTTTCTTATCCTTTGCAGTTGCCCTAATGCCCTTCTATAATGCTGACAAGAACTTAATTTGTATACTTATGGAAGTGTTGGACTCCTTTATGGAAATATATGGACTTGCCATAAACAAAACCAAGAGTTTGTTGTTAATATCAAGACGAGTTGAAACACAAGTAAATTCCCTATCCAGCTTAACTAGTCTAAGATGGTCCAAGCCCCTAATCATATACCTAGGCATTCTAATTACCTCAAGAAGACCATCTAGCTCATATTTTAAATCATTATTATAAATAATTTATAACTGACTAGCAGGCTAGAAAAGCAAGATACTTTTTATGACATGGAGAATTCAACTAGTGAATGCAGTACTTAGCAACCTGTATGCTTACTAGACCTCCCATCTATGGTTTCCTAAAAATATAAAGAAGGAAATCAATAGAATACTTCATAGTTTCTTATGGGATGTAGAAGCAGTAACTCATTGGTAAAGGTTAAGTGGGCTGAGGTTTGCAAACCTAGGAGGGAGGGTGGTCTTGAAATAATTCTTATTAGGTCCAGTAATCAAATTCAGATGCTCAAAAGATTCTGAAGGCTCCTAACAAACTCTAACACTTTATAGGCGAGATGGGTTAATTCACATTACGCACACAAAAGCAATATATGGAAATGGAAGCCAAAGCCTAGCGCCTCGTGGACCCTTAAGTATATCCTAATACTAAAACAATCATATATAATGGATTTTGGAAGTAAGGAGGGGGATGGATCCTCTACCTCATTCTCGTATGATAATTGGTCCCCTCTAAGACCACTAATAGAGGTTCAAAAACTCAAACCGCTAATAAATGAAACAATTGAAAAGACAAATATAAAAGAAGTCTTCACATTACACTAAGACTTGATTGCAAACATCACTCAACAGATGGAGCTACTAATTTAGTTGGTTCCACATTTACAAGACAAAAAGATGTGGAGAGGTCACACATCAAGATTCTTCAACAATAAAACATGCTAAAAATTAAACTCTAATCACTCTCCAAATGTTCCTTAATCCAAATTGGTTTTGTTTAAGTAGGCCAATCCCAGAGATGTAACATGCACTTGGCTCTTAATTAGAGGGAAACTCAACATTAGGGATATAATAAAGAACTTCATGAATGTACCTGGGGATTGTGTACTTTTGAGAGAGGAACCACCTTTTCTTCGAATGCCCTTGGAGCTATATAATGGGAATGTGTCACAATGGAATAGGTCTATAACAATGGACTAAGATCCTCCACCGGTGTTGACAAAATGCCACGTAGAAGAACATGCAATGGATCATCTACAAGATCACAATAGGCTTCATATTTAGCAATTTGGACTGAGAGAAATCAGAAGATGTTTGGGCTGAAAGAAGAAAACATGGAGAGGTTAATTATTGGAATTACAAATGTGGTTAATGAACACCCTTTAACATTAAATCTACAGCATTTTTGCTTAAGGGAGCATAAAGCATTATGGAGACTATAAACTTATCAAACGTTATGTATTAGTTTAATTAACTTGTATTCAATGTAAGGCAAAGGAATTATCTCCTTCAGAACCAGGCAATTCCTATTAGTAAAAATCAAGGCTAATTGTACATCAAGCCTTTTTTGTACATGCCTCTTGTTATATTTTGGCAATTAGTTATCTCACTTTAGTTTTCAAAAAAAGGTTTAAACTTATGATTATGAAAATGAAACTACTTAAAGAAATATAAATTATAATGTATCACTATCACTTGTTTCATTTATATATGTGTATATACATATATATACATAGACATCCATTACTATAAATTGTAAATATCATGACTATGTGGAAAAATACCATAACTACATACAAAAAATGCCATTACTCTATGCAAAAAAAGTACTACCACTATATATTAAAAAACACAACTTTATACAAAGAATACCATAACTCTATAAAAAGATAACAACATTATACAAAAACAGACCATAGCTCTATG
>JAOQMP010000005.1:38032312-38047583 GCA_027563575.1 Erythroxylum pedicellare
TACACTATAATGTTTTTATTATCAATTAAGTTAATTTTAACTTTATATCATCAATTAACTTTCTGTTTAAACAAATTAAACATGTAAACAAATCAAAATATTATACACAAATTATTCATAACTGTTGAAATTATCCATTAATCATAAGATCATGAAACAAAATTTAATATTGAAATTTTTAAATTTTTAAAAAAAATTATTTATCGACAGAAAATACAAGTACATCGATAAAATTCATTATATTTACCGACGGAATACCACAAACTGTCGGTAAAATATAAGATATTTGCTGACGGAACACAGAATAAAGAATAACCGTCGATAGTATTAACAATCGTCGCCAGCTTTACTGTAAGGATTTGCATAACCGTCAGTATACTCACCGACAATCAATCTTAGCCATAGGAAATTTTGCTAACGAAATAACCAATAAATTTTGCTAAAGTAATAACCAATACTGTCAGCAAATATTCCGACGGAAAGAAAAAGTCCGTAGGTAAATTTACCGACGGCCACACCATCAGTATATTCACCGATAGTTACATAAAATGTCCGTCGGTAAATTTAACTACGGCCATTTTAACAACGCCTTTGTGCGTTGGTTAATTTCATCACTAATTTATATTACCGACAGAATCCAAACGTTTTCCGTCAGTGATATCCACCATTAAATGATATTTTTCTTATAATGCCCTTTGTACCAAACGATAGAATAATGTTTCAGAGCTCAAATTCACAATGGAAATAGACATGGAGTGTAGAAAATAATTATCCCGCATGCTTACCATAGCCGACGACCAACAAGCAAAAGGAAAACAGGGAACTTGTTGTAACGCCTAATTCTATTACCATAGGAAAATCAAGACACATACAGTTTTAAGATAAAGAGCATCCTCTTGTCATAAGAATTTCAGGATGAGGGTGGCCTAAGAGTGCTCTTCGGAGCACTGATCCAAGGGGTACCAGCAATGGCAAACCTCCACAGAGCACTAACATGTTCAGGTCTAGCATATTCAATCCCAACCCGTGGACCAATTAGGATCCCTTTAGGCTCCGGCCCATCCAGAATTTCTAAGCCACCTGACGCACATAGAATTTCAGGCTTCTGCATGTTCTGTTCAACCAAACTGATTCAAAGGACAATAGCTACTGACCAGGTAAGTAAAGGGGATGGTTGGACCACTCTGTTGAAATCCCAAGCGCTTGACCAATCTAGATGTAACAACGTTTTAGGCATTAGAATCAATCTGGAGAGAACAAATAAACACCGCAACCATAAAACATGAAGTAATATATAATGTTTATAGCTTGCCCAGAGATCTTATTTTCTTCTACGCTGCATTATAATGACCAAAGAGAGGTGCTTTGGCAATTTAGGAGTTCAAATATCAATTTGGCCCACTGTACATTAAGGGTCAAACACCAAAAATTTTATGAAAAGAACAAGACAGCCAAGCCCTCATAAGTTGCGATTTCTTCATATTTACACCAGATTATTAAATTTGCATGTGGTGCGTGAACAAGAAAACACAGGGCCATTGTGTAAGAGTACAGACAAAGAGTCTTTGTAAGAAGACAACTAAAGCATTTAAGGTCGTCGTTTCTTCATTATTCACTACAAATTACTATATAGACCAAAAAGGAGAACTATCTTCAAATTTACAGGTGAATAAGTGACAAAAATCCAATGTTGTGAATCAAGATCACTGTACTCACACGACTAAGTGATACTCAACAATAAACAACCAACCTTGCCAGGGCCAGTAAGGAGGACAGGTTTTTCTGTTATTTGACTCCGACGCTGCTGAATTGTAACTAGTCCTGTAATTGTTCCGAATAAAAAAAGAAAATAAGTAAAGATATGGTAAGCACTTAAACAAATGCATACTAGAATAATGGTTGGTGTCCTACAAACCTCATATAGTTAAATATTAACCAGGAAACAAAGCATAACGATGTTCGGTCTCTATGATAGTCACACTCAATAATCACTTGTTAACAAATTTCATGTCAATGCCTACCAGACACTGTGAGATGGTTATCATCAAACTTTCGGGCAGTAGAGAATTCAAGACCACTTTGAGCTATTTTGTTGGTTTGACGGTGTTATAACCAACTAAATGGCTCATTAAAGACAGTTTTAGTTCCACAGCAAAGTAGAGAATTCAAAACAGAAATCATGAGAGCCTCTTATTTCCAGGATAAGTATCCATGGAAGCAAGTTCGTTTAAACTTTGCTGGCTCTGGGATAGGATTCCATTTCCTAAGAACAAAGGGAGAAAGGGCACTATCTTTTCAAGCTCATAGGTTTTAAAGGCAAAGATCATTGCTCCTACTAGCCACCATATAAAACAGAACCAAAAAACAAAAGTTTGGAAGAGACGCATAGCCTTGCAAACTTACCACTGACAGGAGCACAAGAACGGATTAAGACTGCAGCACCAACTCCATCCTTGTCTGCAACAACATTCAGCATTGTGTGGAGACCATAGCAAAGGTAAACATACGCATGCCCTCCTGGTCCAAACTACATCCAAAACACAAATTAAATGCAGAAACATGACAATCAATGTCAGACATTTTTTACGCGTTACACTTCTGACTCTGAAAACTGAACATTGGCAGTGTATTACAACTGGGGCTGTTCTTGCAGTAATCCCAAATCTACCATGACAAGCAGAATCATTTGCCCTGTAAGCTTCCACCTGCACTGTACAATTCCATATCATTCTTGTACCTAGAAATAGATAAAAAACAAAAATTCTCACAATAGCTCAATTAGTTTATAAGTCAGACCCAGTATCTAGTCATATCAAACAAAGTGCTTTTTCTAAATAAGTAAAAGGTTCCAAAATTTGTGACGAGAAGAAACTGCCAGCAGCTTTATTACATTGGATTAGAAAAAGAAAAGTAATGCAGATCAGAGGCTGTACACTTTACCTCTGTAATCTGAAGAATGACGTTGTCTCTTCTGAGGAACTTGCCAAGCAAGCGCGGGGCGAGATCGAGAGCGTCAATTTGGAAGAAACTGGGGGGTAGTAGAGTGATTCTATCCAAACCCAACGGGTTCGAAATTGCAGATTGAGGCGTGCACTTCACCAGGCAGCAGTCGTCTTGGGGTTGGGTCAGCTGAACCAGTTTCTTGGATCTGCCCACTCTCTTGAATCGCCGTCCCGTTTTCATCATTCTTTTTGCCGGGGTTGTTAAACGGGAGGGTTTTTGTTTTTGTTTTTGTTTTTTATTTTTTTCCATTTAAGTTTGTTTTAATTATTAATTCAAAGTGAAAAATTTTGTTTTAGACAAATAACATATGAATGTGGCGAGCCTCCAAAGCCCTAAAAGTTCGGAAAAAAGAAAAATAGGCGCGTTCTAGACAATTCCTCAAAATCAAGAAAGGCTATTCCTGGAGACAATTCCAGAATCCTCCGTTGTTTGTTATAGAAACCTCCAGATCTAAACCTTCCTTTTTAATTTTCCACGTCTCTCCCCTTCTCCTCCTTCTTTGTCGTGAAGTTGCATTGCATTGCTTAGCTTTTCGTGGGATGGCCAAGTACGGAGAGGGCGACAAGCGGTGGATCGTGGAGGAGAGGCCCGACGGCACCAACGTCCACAACTGGCACTGGGCCGAGACCGATTGCCTAGAATACTCTCGAAACCTCCTCTCCAAACTTCTATCTAGTCTCACCGTCCTCGAAGGCGAAGGCAATCTCTTCATCAAGACCAAGAATTTGGAAAAGCTCGACGGGGAGGCCTACGTGAACATCCGCAAGGGAAAGATCATTCCCGGGTACGAGCTCAGTCTCAGCCTGTCGTGGGAGGGAGAGGCTAAGGACACCGAGGGGAAGACACTTCTCATGGTGGATGGGTCCGTCGAGGTTCCTTACATCTCCGACGAGAACGCCGATGAGGACCCCGAGATTAGGGTTACGGTTAAGGACGAGGGGCCTGTGGGAAAGAGGCTGAAGGAGGCTATGCTGAATAAGGGAAAGGGGTTGATTGTGGAGAAGATTAGGGTTTATGTGCAGAGTATGGCCAAAGGCGGCCCTGCTAAGGATGAATTGGAGACCAAGAAAATAGCTCCAGAGACAGAAACGGCGGCGACGGCGTTGAAGGACCTTCCGGCTGTGGTGCCGGAGAAGAAGGCGGAGAAAAGGGAGTCGAAGAAGGGGCTTAAGACTATAAGTATGACGGAGAAGTTTAATTGTAGAGCTAGGGATTTGTATGAGATATTGATGGATGACAATAGGTGGAGAGGGTTTACTCAAAGTAATGCCAGGATCAGTAGAGAGGTTGGTGGGGAGGTTAGTTTCTTTGACGGTTCGGTTACTGGAAGCAATGTGGAGTTACAGGAAGGCAAGATGATAGTTCAGAAGTGGAGGTTTGGGAGCTGGCCTGATGGGGCTATTTCCACGGTAAGAATTGTTGCTTTGATTTGTTTTTGTTGGTTGGGCGTGATCTTTGAAAAGCTGAATTTTCTATTGTGGAGTGATATTTTAGTTTTAATGGAATTGGGATGATTGTTGCAGGTGAGCCTGACGTTTGATGAGCCTGAACCCGGCATTACGGTTGTCAAGCTGATGCATACTGATATTCCTGAAGAAGACAGGTTTGTTCTTCCTTTTCTGTTGTGGATGGATTGTAATTACGTGGTCGGCTTGGTTTCTTGGTTTCTTTTATTTTTTGGGTTGTATTATATGCAGATATGGGAATGCAACTGTGGCAGAGAACACAGAGCGAGGATGGCGTGACCTTATTTTCCATCGGATTCGCGGAGTTTTTGGTTTTGGCATATGAATGTCATATAAAAGTGTAATTGTTTCCGTCACGTCTTTCAGGAATGGAATTTGAAGCATTGGGTTGGCCTAATATTAACTGGTCAGGTGCTGTGTGCTGTCTTTGGTATCGGTGCCCATCTGATTGATTGTACTATTTTACGGTAACATAAATTCATTGTCGAGTCTCCAGTTCCGTGATCTCAAATGGACCATACAAGGTTTGCGAGATCGCCTGTGGTAATGTTTATTGCCACCTTATTCACTTTTTATTATCCCAAGTTTCTTGCTTCTTGAGCTTGTTCCTTCTGCGTTTACTGTTGCAGAGGGGGCTTACTGTTTATTATCAAGTATGAAACATTATAACGAACCCTCAATTTGACGTAACTGTGGTGAGATTCACTCTGAATGAATGGTATTACTGTCAAATGACTCCAGTGTTCCTCAAAAATTTGTTTGGATGATAAATACACTTAAAGTGAGATTCACTCTGAATGAATGGTATTACTGTCAAATGACTCCAGTGTTCCTCAAAAAGCAATAGAACATAAAAAGTGAATAATGCTGAGCACTCCTCTCAGGTGATGCTCGGAATGATATATACACTTATCATAACAGAATTTGTTACAGTGGAGGACCATACACGTGTATGGTTTATTTGAACTTTACAGTTGTAATGATGAATGTGCATTTATATTATATTCTAATATGAGCTTTGTAATAAATGTACTGTGAATGCTTGTACAGGGGGGGTTCTTTGCTGGTTTGTTTTCTGGTATGACAATGGCATTTTGGCCAAGGACCCTTCTTCTGGGAAATATTTGTGTCACATTAGTTGTCCATGTCAATGGGAGTTTGTTTTTTTTAGTGGTTTTAGTTTGACTTGGATTTACCTAGTCTTTAGGAGAATACATAGCTTTAGGTGGTTTTATTAAAGTTGTCCTTTATTAGGAGGTTGCACCTTTTAGTTTCAAGCATATATCCGATGGGTTTAGGTCTATAAATAGGTTACCTTCTTATTGTGAAAAGATGACAATTGTTAAGAGTAACAAAAGTTCAGCTATTTATTTCCAGTTTGTTTTCCTTTCTCTATATATTTATCAGTGTAGCTTTCTTTCTCGTATTTGGTATTGTAGAGAGAGAAGTGTGGGAGTGTTATTAAGTAATAGCCGAAGTAAAGATTAATTGTGAGATAAATTGAAGTATTGCAGCTATTTTTTTCTACTCTATTTTGTTCTGCAGTAACAACATTATTGACAACTACGTTGCAATCCCACACATCAATTGTCGATATGACCATTGGAGTATGTTGACGGGTAATTTCTTAAGATTCAAAGAATATTAGCAGGTTGTCTCCAATGGAATAGATTAATCAACGGCTAACATTGCAGTGACAGATGCACAAAGAATAGAACTAGAAGTACGACGTTTGAACGATATCAAAGCAAAAAGTTTTATCTTTCCGATGCAATTGATCGCTCAATATTAGAATCCATTCTTTGTACGTCCAAACCATATTTGGGATTTTATGAAGTACTAAGGTTATGCAAGAGCAAAGAGACAAGAGTCGATCACATTATTTTTTCGCAAATAATGGCAATTGTTAACAAAATGTTTGCTCTATCGCAGGCTATTGACATCAAGGAACTTTCAATTGATGGATTGCAAAGTTCAAGAACAAAAAATTAATCAACAAGAGAGAGAAGAGCAAGCAGAAATCACTTGATATGGAAATGTGATAAAGGACAAGGCAGATGTGGAGTTAAAGGTAGAGGAAGTAATTATTGTGGGCCTAAAAAATTAATTTCAAAGAAGAGGAAAAGAACAGAGAGGTTGTCAAAGACCAAAGTCAGGTCCAACATGGAATGCTACCGTTGTTGTAGTTATGATCATTATAAGTTAGATTGTTAACTAATTTGAATAGGCAAAATGGAGAAAGAATTATCTTTGTAGAAAAAGAAGAGGTGTCTCTTTTGATGGTGCGTAATGTGAATGAAGAAACTCAACAAAATATGTGGTATTTGGTACTGGTTATAGCAATCATGCACGTGGAGATAAGTAGGTATTCTTTAACTTAGACGAATCTTTTCACAACATTGTCAAGTTTGGTTACAACTTTATAGTACCTATTATGGGAAAAGGAAGGGTCATTCTTCAATCCAAGTAAAATTCCATCCATGCTATCTTTAATGTTCTTTTCTATTCCAGGTTTAAAGACT
Organism: Erythroxylum pedicellare; assembly: GCA_027563575.1. Lineage (NCBI taxonomy): Eukaryota > Viridiplantae > Streptophyta > Magnoliopsida > Malpighiales > Erythroxylaceae > Erythroxylum > Erythroxylum pedicellare. Next base: position 38,039,304 of record JAOQMP010000005.1, read on the forward strand.
AACTTGCTTAGTGTGGGTCTGTGGAAAGAAAAGGGGTACAAGATTTTTATTAAAGATGCATTAAGTCGAATCCAAAAAACAAAGTTGGACTTAATTACTCAAGTTAACATGACTACTAATCGTATATTCCCACTTTATCTCCGCAACATCACCCATTTATGCTTCTTAGCAAGTTGAAGGATGCGACATAACCATGACATTTTTGCTATGGTCGCTTAAATTTTGGTGGTTGAAGACTCTACCCTAGAAAATTATGGTAATTGGCCTTTCTCAGATTACTACTTCATCTCAAGTTTTTGAAAAATGTGTTGTTGGCAAACAACACTATAATCAATTTCCACAAGGGAAGTCATAGAGAGCAAAGATTGTGTTAGTGCATCTTGAGCTTTTTGGTCTAATAAATCCATCTTCAAATGGAGGTAAAAGATATATAATTACTTTCATTGATGATTTTAGTCTAAAAATTTGGGGATACTTTTTACAAGAACGATATGAAGCTTTTGAAGTTTTAAAAAAATATAAAGCACCGGTTGAAAAAGAAATGGGTAGTCTTATCAAAGTTCATACAGACTGTGGCAGAGACTTATATCACATAAGCATTTGCAAAATTTGTGAGAACTATGGAATTAGAAAGCAACTTATGACATCTTACACACCTCAACAAAATGGAGTTTGTAAGTAAGGAATCGCACTATTTTGAATATGATGTGAAGCCTTTTGACAAGAGTATCATTCTAAAAACTTTCTAGCATGAAATAGTTAACTGGCGTATTCATATTTTGAATAGAAGTCCCACACTTGCTATTCAAATATGACTCCTAAAAGAGCATAGAGTAGAAAAAAATTGATTGTAGATCATTTCAAAATTTTTGGATGTGTTGGCTATGCCCATATTCCAGACTAGAAGAGGACAGAGCTAGATGACAAAGGAGATAAATGCATTTTTCTTGGTGTTAGTGTTAAATTAAAAACTTATAACCTTTATTATCCTTTCACTAAGAGAATTGTTATCATTTGTGATGTAGTTTTTTATGAAAGTTTTTGACCATGGAATTATAATGTTGATGAACAACAAATACTTGTTAACTTTGATAGAGTTAACGAAGAGGAGAGGCAGCAGCCTGCAGAAATTGAAAAACAAGTTTCACTAGATGGTCCAGTAGATTTTCCAAGCTTGGTAATAATAGCAGAAAATGAAGAAAGACTTTAATGTGGTAGAAGAGGACCTGCATGGATGGCTGATTATGGGGTAACTGGAATTGATCAATCTGAGGATCCACTTATACATTTTGTTTTATTTTTCAATTGTGATCCTATAGCTTTCGTAGAGGCTATCAAAGAATCAAAATGGAAAATGGATAAAGAAATTGTAATGGAACAAAACTTGGGGGTTGACTGATTTTCCAAAAGGACACAAGACAATCGGTGTTTAGTAGGTATACAAGACGAGATCGAAGGAGAATAGAGAAGTTAACAAGGCACGCTTATTAACTAAAGACTATAAGAGTCTGGAGTGGATTATAGAGAAGTCTTTGTTCTGGTTACAAGATATTATATGATCAAAGTGGTGATTACATTAGCAGCACAACATTCATGGCCTAACTTTCAATTGAATGTGAAGTTGGCATTCTTGTATGGTGATCTTCATAAACAAATTCATAAAGTGTTTAAAGGAGATTCATCTCTTAGCTGCCAAAAGAATATTTCTATACTTGCAAGGGACTGTTAGTTATGGGCTATTTTACAAGAAAGGTGAAAAGTCATATTTTTATTTGGCTTTATAGATGGTGATTATGCTAGAGATCAAGATGATAAAAAGCACTTCAGGATATGTTTCATGCTTGGTTTGGGAGCTATTTCATGGTCTTCAAAAAAGCAAGCAATTGCCACGTTGTCAATAACAAAGCAGACATTGTAGTTGCAACAACTTGTACCTGTCAAGCAATTTGGTTGAGGACAATACTTAAAGAGTTGCATTTCAAGCAAGAGAGAGCTATTACAAATTATTATGACAATAATTATGCCATCAAACTCTTTAAAAATCCTATTCTACATGGAAGAAACAAGCACATAGATGTGAAGTTTTTAACGAACCTCACAAATGGTGGAATCATTAATCTTTTATATTGTAAGAGTGAAGATCAAATTGCTAACATAATGACCAGCCATTGAAATTGCTTACGTTTCATTAGCTAAGAAAGCTACTTAGAGTTTGTGCACTTGATAAGTCTTATTAAACTGAATGTTTGAAAATTTTGAGGTCTCGTTTGGTAACCAGTAATGAAGGAATCGAAATGAAAAAAAAGGAATTGGAATAAAAAGTGAGAATCGAAAAGGGAATAGAATTACTGATTATGCGTGTTTGGCATACAAGCACTAAGAATGAGATTATAGAAGTTAATAGCTATACCAGTGTTTGGTATCAAACATTAATAATGGTTATTAAATTTTTTTACTTATTAGGGTGAGCTTTGATGAATAAAAGAAGAATTAGTAAAAATTATCATAGGTGAAGCAAAGCAAACCTATTTTTAGACAAAGAAGATAAAAAAAACAAAATTATAGTGGCTAGAAATATTAAAAAACAAAACTATAGTGGCTAGGAAAGCCCTGGAGATACTATGGAAAATTGGAAACGTCGAAGTTAGGTGTAGCTTATAAATAGGAAGATGGGGAGATAAAGGGCGAAGTATATTTTTTCTTTTGCTATTGTTAATTAGATGAATTTTTTTTTACTTATGTTTAATAATTATGTGATTGATTTTGTAAATAATTAATTAAATATTTTATATTATTATTAATTAATAATTTTATTTAACAAATAAATAAATAAAATTATTGTTGATTAAATAAATTATTAAATTTGAAATAAGTACGAATAATTTTACGATAAGAATAAAAGTATTAATAAAAATAATTATTAAAAAATTAATATAAACGATAATTTTGATGATAATATTATGATATAGATCAATATCTTGATATATTTTGATAACAATTTGATAATATTCTAATAATATCTTTGTTTTTTATTCTTGATTTTTCATTCCCGCGTATACCCACCCTCTTAGGAATAAAAGTCTTGGATTATTTAAGATTCATTCTAGTTTTGTTATTCCCTATTTTATCTATTCCCGGTAACCAAATAATTAAAAGTTAGGAATGCAGGTTGCATTGCCATTCCTACCTCTTCATTAGTGGTTACCAACCTAAGTATTATATACTAAGAGGGAATGGGTGGCCATCTTGCCAACGTGTCCTAGGTCGAATTACCCCAACTTATCTAATGGCCCCAATTTATTAAGTATTATACACTTTATCAAACGACCCCAATTTATTCCTATCATGAAGTGTAACCTACTAAATATCAAAGGTAGTAAATTTTGGTTTTCTCGACGTTGACTAAACAACAGAAACCTATCAACCCAAAATCTGTACTTGCAAAAAAAAAAAGATTACATATTATGATTATTCTCTCAGACACATCCAACAAATACGTTGTCAATTTAAAGACATGAACCTATAAATGACTTAGTAGGTGATAAATAAATGACTTAATAGGTGATAAGATTGGATTACCTGACACAAATGTTAAGAGTAATTGAGTGGGAAGCTGACTAAATCTTAAATGTAGAAAATTACAGTTGTCTCCACGTTAACTTAACAACAGAAACCTATCAACCTAAATGGGATAGTGATCATCCTACCAACGTGTCTTACATCAAACGACCCCAATTTATTAAGTAATATATATTTTATCGAATGACCCCAATTTTTTCCCAACGTGAAGTGGAAGCTAACTAAGTAGGAGTAGGATGGTGGTCATCCTGCCAACGTGTCCTAAATCGAATAACCCCAATTTATTACGTATTATATACTTTATCTAATAGTCCCAATTTATTCTCATCATAAAGTGGAAGCCTACTAAATCTCAAAGGTAGTAAATCTTGGTTGTCTCAACCTTGACTGAACAGCAGAAATCTATCAACCTAAAATTTGTACTTGCATAAAAAGAGAATCCGTGCTATGATTATTCTCTGAGACCCATCCAACATATACGTAGTCGATTTAGAGCGTATTACTATAAATGACTTCGTAGGTGATAAATAAATGACTTAATAGCTGATAAGATTAGATTACTTGACACAAATGTTAAGAGTAATCGAGTGGGAAGCTGACTAAATCTCAAAAGTAGTAAATTCTGGTTATCTCCACATTCATTGAGCAACATAAACTTATCAACCCAAATGGGATAGTGATCGTCCTGCCAACATGTCTTAGATCGAACAACCCCAATTTATTCCCATCATAAAGTGGAAGCCTACTAAGTCGGAATGAGATAGTGGTCATCTTGCCAACATTTCCTAGATTGAACCACCTCAATTTATTATGTATTATATACTTTATCGAACGACCTCAATTTATTCCCATCATGAAGTGGAAGGCAACTAAATATCAAAGGTAGTAAATTTTGGTTGTCTCAACGTTCACTGAACAGCAGAAAACTATCAATCCAAAATCTATACTTGCATAAAAAAGAGAGAATCAATGTTATGATTATTCTATGAGAAACATCCAACAAATACGCCACCAATTTAGAGATGCAATACTATAAATGACTTAGTAAGTTTAATAGGTGATAAGGTTAGATTACCTAACACAAATGTTAAGAGTAATCGAGTGGGAAGCTGACTAAATCTCAAAGGTAGTAAATTTTGGTTGCTCCATATTGACTGAACAATAGAAACCTATCAACCTAAGTGGGATGGTGGTCATCCTACCTACGTATATTAAATCAAACGACCCCAATTTGTTCCCATCATGAAGTGGAAGCCTACTAAATCTCAAAGGTAGTAAATTTTGGTTGTCTTAACATTGACTGAACAGTAGAAACCTATCAACCCAAAATCTATACTTACATAAAAAAAGAGAATCTATGTTATGATTAATCTTTAAGATATAACCAAAAAATATGTCGTCAATTTAGAAACACAATACTAAATGACTTAGTAGGTGATAAATAAATGAATTAATAAGTGATAAGATTAGATTACATAACACAAATGTTAAGAGTAATCGAGTGGGAAGCCGACTAAATCTCAAAGGTAGTAAATTTTGGATGTCTCCACATTGATTGAACACCAGAAACCTATTAACCCAAATAGGATGGTAGTCGTCCTACTAACACGTCCTAAATTGAACGACCCGAATTTATTCCCATCATAAAGTTGAAGCCTACTAAGTGGGAATGGGATGGTGTTCGTACTGCCAACGTGTCCTAAATTAAACAACCCCAATTTATTAAGTATTATATACTTTATCGAATAGCCCTATTTTATTCCCATCATGAAGTGGAAGCCTACTAAATCTCAAAGGTAGTAAATTTTGGATATGTTGATGTTGACTGAACAACAGAAACCTATCAACCTAAAATCTATACTTGCATAAAAAAAAGAGAATCCATGTTATAATTATTCTTTGAGACACATCCAATAAACACACCGCCAATTCAGAGACGCAACACTATAAATTACCTAGTAGGTGATAAACAAATGACTTAATAGGTGAAGATTAGATTACCTGACACAAATGTTAAGAGTAATCGAGTGGCAAGATGACTAAATCTCAAAGGTAGTAAATTCTGGTTGTCTCCACATGGCCTGAACAACAAAAGCCTATAAACATAAATGGGATGGTAGTCATCCTGTCAACGTGTCTTAGATCAAATGACCCCAATTTATCAAACGACCCCAATTTATTATGTATTATATACTTTATCAAACAACCCTAATTTATTCCCATCATGAAGTGGAATCCTACTAAGTGGGAATGGGATGGTGGTCGTCCTAACAATGTGTCTTAGATCAAACGAACCCAATTTATTAAGTATTATATACTTTATCGAATGGCCCCAATTTATTCCCATGATGAAGTGGAAGCCTACTAAATTTCAAAGGTACTAAATTTTTGTTGTCTCGATGTTGACTGAACAATAGAAACCTATCAACCTAAAAACTTTACTTACATAAAAAAGGAGAATCAATGTTAGGATTATTCTTTGAGACACATCCAAAAAATACACCGCCAATTTAGAGAAGCGACACTATAAATTACTTAGTAAGTGATAAAGAAATGACTTAATAGGTGAAGATTAGATTACCTGATGCAAATGTTAAGAGTAATCAAATGGGAAACCGACTAAATCTCAATGGTAGTAAATTCTGGATGTCTCCACATTGCCTGAACAACAGAAACATATCATCCAAATGGGATAATGGTCATACCTGCCAACATTTCCTAGATCGAATAGCTCCAATTTATCGAACCCCAATTTATTAAGTATTATATCTTTTATCGAACAACCCCAATTTATTCCCATCATGAAGTGGAAGTCTACTAAGCGAGAATAGGATGGTGGTCGTCCTAGTAACATGTCCTAGATCGAACGACTCCAATTTATTAAGTGTTATATACTTTATCGAACGAATCGAATTCATTCCCATCCTGAAGTGGAATCTTACTAAATCTCAACGGTAGTAAATTTTAGATGTCTTGATGTTGATTGAATAGCAGAAACCTATCAACCTAAAATCTATACTTGCATTAAAAAAAAGAGAATCCATGTTATTGATTATTCTCTTAGATGTATTCAATAAATACATCACCGATTTAAATACGTGGTACTATAAATGACTTAGTATGTGATAAATAAATGACTTAATATGTGTTAAGATTGGATTACCTGACACAAATGTTAAGAGTAATCGAGTGGGAAGCCAACTGACCAACAGAAACCTATCAACCTAAATGGTGTTAAGTCAAGAAGACTTAACTTCTATTAATTTTGATGACAATCAAATAATAATAATCTTAGAAGTGTGTAAATTGTTTTGATGAGTTTGTTAAGTGCGCAGATAAATGTAAGTAACACAAATCTTCAACTCAAGACGATACAAGGTCAGCTTAAGATGGTCAACACAAGACGATATAAGGTCAACTCAAGACGATATTTAAAAGCTAAATACAACAAAGTGTCTTAGATAGACCAGACAGAAGAGAGACACTAGACGAAGCATAACACTAAATGAAGCATAATACCAGATGATGCAAATGAAAAATATTCTAGAACATCAGTCAATTAGTCAGTTGGAGTTAGTTACAGGACTCAATAAATAACGGTTTTTAGAAGATTCAACAAGCGGATTTCTCAAGAAGACAATTGATGATTTAGGTTATAAATACTAGTTATAGTCGTAAACTACAACAACATATACAAGAGAGAAAATATGATTGTAAAAAATTTACCTAGAGAAACTCTATACTCAAGTGCGAAAGAATGAGAGTAAATACATCTGTAACGTGAAGCTCAAATAATATATTTCCAAGAGAAAGAAAGGCTAAAGCATGGATAGGCTAAGGAAGCAGATAAAGAATACTTTATGAAAGAGACATGAAGAGGCTCTGCAAGTGTAGAAATAATACCTGTAATGTTGGAGAGTATAGTGAAATCTCAGACAAACTCTGAGGACTGTACGTAGCCCAAGGATAAGGGTGAACCAGTATAAATCGCGACGTCTTATTCTCTAACCCTTATCTCTTTGATTTTATTATTGTTGAAAGAATAGATAATAATTTTCGCTATTGCATTATGCATCGATTTAAGTGAATTGTTTTGTATTCATCTGAATTCGTAAAGAAATTCAAGAAGATTTTTAAAGATTAATATCTTTGACGATTTAACACAATTCAACCCCCTTCTTGTTTATTCTACATATTATACGTGATTTCTATATTAACAAGTGATTTACTTCAGTTAGTATTAGAGAAAGGTTTCCAAGAAATACTGTTACAAAGTGATGAAAAAGATCCATGGATGAATCACATGTTTTTATATCAGAAGGTGCCTCGGTCACAAGACCCCCTGTATTTAATGGTGAAGATTATCATTATTGGAAGGACAGGATGCGGCTCTTTATAGAATCCGCATATATTGATCTTTAGGATATCATTGAAAATGGTCCATACACACCAACAGACGACGAAGGTAATAGTATCTCTCGTGACAAATGGTCAGCTGATCAAAAAGCTCGCTTTCAGTTAAACTCAAAGGCCAAGTTCTTTTTAAGTTGTGCTCTAAGCAGAAGTAAATATGATAAGGTTTATTGATGCGAATCTGCAAAGAAAATGTGGGACATATTAGTCATTGCACATGAAGCACAAATCATGTGAAAGAATCTAAGATTAGTATTCTTGTTCATCAATATGAGCTGTTCAAGATGA
>JAOQMP010000005.1:38117135-38129140 GCA_027563575.1 Erythroxylum pedicellare
CCCCCCCCCCCCCCCCCCCCCCCCCCCCCCCCCCCCCCCCCCCCAAAACTGAGATACTAATTATTTGATATTGGTAATTATCTTAGTTTTTTCACAATTCTCTACTTTAATCATGTTGTTCATTTATTTTATTTTCTTAATTTTAGTTTCTTCAACTTAAAACTACAATCAATTCTTAGGCTAGATAATATAATAATGGTAATTTCTAGAACTTCTTGTCTTCGTGGGATCGTCCTATCCTTGTCAATATTAGCTATAGTTACACCCTACACTTGTGGTATTACAATATTGACACTCACAAAATTAGTCAATCAGTTGTAAGTAATGGTTTTAACTTGGCAAGAATGAGAAGTTTGTTCTAATTATTTTCTTCACGTTTAGATGTGAAACTTGGCATTCAACTAACTTTATTTTTGTAAAATATTACTTATAAATATTGGTGTACGTCTTCATGTTACTAGCCAAACAGAGAGAGACTAAATATAGTTTAAAGATGAAAGTACTTCAATGTTGGAAACTTCACTTAGTTTAAACTGAACAATTAGTTTATCTTTATAAAAATAATTAATTTATCAAAATTTTTTGTTATCTATATTTGAAACTACATCAAGTCAAAATAACAGACAATAGTGATTGCTAATAGTAAAAAAAAGTTATGAAGAAAAAAATAACCTAAAATGAAAACTAAATATCATGGACAAGAATCACAAATTTAATATAGATGAGCTTAACAAAAGTTAATATTTCAATATCATAACAATAAAACAACACCATAGTCCTAAAGCCACAAAAAATGAGAAGTAATGAAATCTATAACCAAATTAAGATAAAGCGCCAAAACACTTTAAGAACTAGCAAGTCAAACAAAGAAAGTTAGAAATTTTAGTATATCAATTCAACTCATCATGTCCCTATTCTTAATAATTTCGTACTTTTCTTAGATTTATCATTGGATTCTTAGTAATGTTTTACTCTTCTTCTTTTGAAAAAACTGACAATCAATCTTCCCTTCTGTTAACAATTTAACGATGTAATTGGAGTATTTACCAGTTTCATGTCCAAAGCATAGTTATTTATGCAATCTAGATTGCTTGCAAATTGATATTGTTCAAATTCAATAGATGGATTTGGGACTTTCGATTTATAGTAATATGGATCAAGATCATTAAAAAATCAAAACAAATTTTTTTATATTTAAGTTTATTTTGTTATTGTCATTTTCAAATCTATATTTAAGATTAGGTGTTGATCATAAAAGCGGTCGATAAACTTAAAGTTGCATTCTGCAAATCCAAAATAGTTCTTAATGTGTTCAAAAATAACTTTATCAAAGCATATAGATTAATAATTAATTTTATATAATTAAATTACTCTTACATACTAATAAATAATTTATAATATCTCCAGCATCTAGATTAATTATTATAAAAGTTTCCTTATGGTGTCAAAGGATATAAGCCATATCAACCATGAATCAACTTTTTTAACAGGTTTAAGAATCCTAAAACCTCCATTCACATATTTGGGAGTTTCCATTACAGCTACTAGACTTGTTTATAAAGTTTACAAATCTTTTTATGAAATAAATGGGGGAAGAATCAATCAATGTGTAATAATAGTTTATCTTATACTGGACGACTTCAACTGGTCAAATCTATCTTGAACAATCTTTACATCTATTATATTTCACAATTGATTCTACTCATGTAGATGGCCAGAGATATTGAAAAAAAGCTAAGAACTTTTTATGGAATCAAAATGCACATAATAAGTTAGGAGTTAAGATAAGTTGGAATGAGATTCACAAGCCTAAAGATCAAGGATGTCTAAGATTAAAACCTATCCAAATCATAAGTAAAGCTTTTCATTTTAAAAGAATATAAAGACTATTGACTGATAAGGAAAATATTTAAGTATAATGGATACATAAGCATCACTTAAGGGAACAAAGTTTTTGGGAGCTGAAGCCTAGCTAGAGCATCTTATGGACTCTACATAATATACTCAGCATAAGGAAGATACTAGAAAATCAAAAACATAGTGGGAATAGAGAATAAACTTGGCTTTAGTTTGATAATTTAATTGACAGAATCCTTTGCATTTGCTCCTTGGAGTCTTTCATTATAGTTATATGTTAAAACTCAAAGCCAAAATTAAGGAAGTGATAAGAGGAAATATTGAAATATCAAGTTTAGTAGCTTTTATTACCTACAAAAACCTCTTCTAAACTATAGTCCGAAATAAACAAAATGGAGGATAAAGTGATATGGACTAGACATATATTAGTCCAACTCACAAAAAAAAAACAACCTATAAGATATTCAAGTAACCTCCTCTTAAGGTTCATTGATACATATTAGTTTAATTTAAGGGGAAAAACCCCAAGTTAGCCTTTATCATGTAGCTTGCCATTGAGAATAGAATAAACATATTTGATAAAGTGTAATTCAATTTTAAGTCCTTAATGCACCCTATGCAGCAATGGAAGAGAGACTAGAGACCATCCTGCCAACTGATAAAGATTAAAGAGTTGAATATTTTGCTTGTTGTATAAATAGTGGCGTCGGTTCTTACTTATGTGAAGCTAGTTGTTTTCCTTCCCAATATCATGAAATCTTAAAGTGTATACTAGGATGAGATATTTCTAATAATAAGATACATTTATTTAGAGGTATTAATCAACCCCAAATCCTCTTAGGATCATTTTTTATAAAATGTCCAAAATAAAATTGAAAGTGGAATTTCATGTGCATTACATATATATATCTTTACATGTTGACTATATGAATGATTGAGGTGAAGGACTGGATTGTTCTGAAAAGATTATATGACATGTTTGTATTATAATGTGCTTATTGAGATATTATGTACAGTGCGATTTGGTATACAAAACTATATGGGAATTGATTCAAGCTAACGTGATACACTTATGAATTTTGATGTATACTTGTCATGCTGTACTTTGACTCGATTGAGCATGTCGATGATGGTTCACTTACTGAGTTTACAAAACTCATCAAAATTGCAGCGTTGTTTTTTAGATACTGAGGAGACCTAACTTCTAAGGCAATCTAGTGCAGTCTAGTATTGCCAATTTTGGAATCAAGAATGACTCAAAGGTCTAGTCAACTGATGTCTAAGGAGTTTAGATAGATTATTTTTTTTAGCATCTCATTTCATGTTAGATGTTTTTTTAATGTAAATATATGGATTACGAGATGTAATGATAATGTAAATGATGTTTGTTAAATGAAATGAAAAATGTTAAACTTACACTTAAGTTTTGTATGATGCCATAATAGTTAATATGATTGCTCTAACATGCCATTCTCATTGGTTATGTTATATAATGTCCTCTGGATGTTGGGTTATATGCTCTATAGTAGTGGTGTATTACATAGGATATAAAAGAAAAATAGATCTTTCTAAAAGGAAATTAATATCATAGAAAATAAATATCAATAGATAAAAACCATCAAAGAAGGACTAGAAGTAGTAAAATAAAAAAATATTATTATGATATTTGGGATAAACTAGAGAAGAAGCAAGTTTAGAAATGATAGATAAATAAAATATTATTAGAGTTACTACTATAAGATATAACCTAGAAGATCAAGAATAATTTAAAAAATAGTTTATTGAACTAGAAGATCTAAAAATTATTAGGCCTAGTAAATCAGCTCACTCTTCTCCAACTTTTATTGTTAGAAACCACACAAAAATCCTTAGAAATAAAGCAAGAATGGTAGTAAATTATAAAAATTAAATGATAATACAATATTTGGTGACTATTTCTCACCGCAAAAGGAAAATTTAATAAAATTAACAAGAGGAAAGCAAATTTTCTCTAAATTTGACCGCAAGAGTGGATTTTGGTAAATAAAAATGAATAAAGATAGCATTCCATATACTGCTTTCTCTACACCACAAGGTCATTATGAATGGTTAGTTAGGCATTTTGGTTTTAAAATGCCCTACAAATATTTCAAAGAAAAATTCATAATATTTTTAAATACCAAAATTTCATACATTGTTAAGTGGATGATATTTTAATAGCTAGTAATAATATTGCTCAACATATAATACATCTCCATACATTTGCAACTTTAAGTGAACAACATGGTTTCGCATTTTTAGAGAAAAAGGCTAAGGCATGTCAAACTTAAATAGAATTTCTTGGAATGGAAATAGATGGCAGGGGAGTTAGCTCCAACCTCATATTTTCGAAAAATTTCACAATTCGATGATAAGTTACAACATAAAAAACAAGTTTAAAGTTTTTAGGCGTATTAAATTATACTTATGATTTTATTCCAAACCTATCTAAAATAAGAAAACCTTCTTAAATGCTTTCGAAGAAAAATCAAAGAATTGAATTTTCACCTTATTTTATTGAACAGGAAAAAAAAATTAAGATTTTGTGGACTAAATTACTAAAGCTTTCTTTAACATAAAATGATGATAGGTTAATTCTTGAAACTGGTGCTTCTGATCGTCTATGGAGTGGGGTATGAAAAAATAGATTATGATGCTTTTAACATTAAAATAAATTAGTCTCTTTACATTTATATTTCTGGAACCTTTACTGATATTCAATAACAATATCATATAAGCGAAAAAGAATTACTGGCAGTAGTTAAAAGTTATCAAAAATTTTATTATTTTTATGAGATAAAAGATTTTTATTAAGAACTGATAATAATCAAGTTAAAGCTTTTATTAAGAATAATTTACCTTCTAAACCTGAATATAAAAGATATATGAAATGACATACTTTAGTAGCAGAATATACCTTTGATATTGAAATTATCAAATATAATAATAATGTTCTTACAGATTTTCTAACAAGAGATGGTCAACTTCAGAGAAGAGATATTTGAGTTATTGGACCAAATGTTTGAAGATATCGATACCTGCCAAGCACAAATGAAAGTTTTATTAGATATTGCAAATTTCAACTTGATACCGAAAGAAGTTGCCGACTTACTTCTTTCATTTTTCCATATATAGCAAGCTAAGATAAATCATTACAATTATTTTGAACAGAAACTTTATAGATCAATCAATAAAGCTAAGATAGTTGAAGATACATCGTCTACAAGCTCTTCCTCTCTAATAAAAGAGTCTTTCAATCAACAAATTCAACCAAAAGAAGTTACTCCTGATAGTATCTCGCTATGGCTTGATATTATGAGCAAATGAAGAATTCAAAAAATTTGTCATGATCAATAAAATCCTAAAAGGTCATCCTGTTGTTCAACCGCATTATGAGGTAATCAAAAATTTATACTCTCTATAAAATAATGATACCTACTACATTGATTTTTCTATGATATATCCTAGACTAAACCTTTTGTAAGGTGCTCATCCCTAAATTATTCAAGATCAATATGATTTTGGAACAATAAGTTAAATATACTTGACTAACCTAAAATTTCCTAAGATATCATTACTTCCCAGATGGATCCAAGAAGGTGATAAGGATTGTTATCTAAATAATCCTAGAATAACTCTTAAAGATACAGTGGTATTAAATATATTATTTATTGGTCCAGATTTTTATGAAGAGGAACGATATGAAGCTTATCATTTTAATACTCTGGGAAAGGTAGAATATTTTCCCATTATGATGGATACTAAATTATGAAAGGAGTTTTCTAAATACGGTGAAAATGAGAGTCATTACAAAAGAGGTATTGGGATGAGGACTGTCATTTCTGGCATCGAGACAACATTTAAAAAGCAATTTTTCCTTGCTAATGATAGCCCTAGCTAAAAGGGCACCATTAACTATTGAAAACTTTTTAATAATGAAGATAAGCATTATTGAAAGAGTAAAGATAAGATCTAGTCCTGAAGTACGGAAAAGATTCTGCCATCTCCAAAAGTGTACAAAAAATATATGTCCCTCTTGTACAAGTGGATGGAAGACAACTAAAGGAAAAGATAAAGTTGAATTATTTAACGTCTGTACATATAGTGATTATAACTCTAAAAATAAAAAATATAAGATGAAAATCTCTCCAACCACTAAGATAAAAGAGGATCCCAGACAAGAAGATAGAAAGGAAATCTCTCTAACCACTTAGAAGAAAGAAAATCTCAAATAAAGATAGACTCCGCTTTTTATAAAAAGTTGATAAAGATGTAATTTTGGTACTTTTGGAATCTGGACTTCAAGTCCACCTTTATAAATAAGGTCCTTATGTATTTTGTATTTGTATCATTTGCCACTATAAAATAAAATCTCTCCTTTTTGTAGTTACAATTTAAAGTTTCCAAATTTAAAACTATACTCTTCTTCTATTAACTTTAGTATATGCCTTAAAGTCAGAAACGAATTAAAATTGTGCTAGAATTTGCTGAGGAACCATCAAAAGTAGTTACCTTACTTTTAAGGTTAGAGTTGAAATACTCGATAAAAGACTCAACAAAAATCAAGTAAAGCTATTTTTGAAACACTAAAGATACAGGTATGGAAGTATAATGGACCCTTTAATTTGGAATTGTAAAATTATTTTGCATATAATTTTATCATGACTTCTTACATTCTGGAAAAATTTACATATGAAGTAATTGGAATAGATATACTCTATAAATGAAATAATTACAGGTGTCTTTGAAGAAGTTGTTAACATAATAACCAATAGTGATAACACAGAAACAATAACTGCATATAAGAGCTAAAGAACGTGTATTCATAGTTGAAAATTTCTAATTGTATTTCATTAACTACTTTTAGGGATGTCAATTAAAGTGGTCAGCTTGACCAAGCCACAAGGTGAGCATGGGTTGGCCCTACCCTACCCGTGGCCTAACCGTAACTTAAAAAATAATGTTGCTTTTGACATTTAAAACAAATATATAAGATGGACTGGATTGGCCCTGCCCGTCTATAACATATCGAGTCATGGGCCACCCAACTTGTGAGTCAAGTCGGCCCAACCTTTTGACATCCCAACTACTTTCTTAAATTTTAAAACAACAATTAGAGATTATGAGCTAGAAAACTATCATCACATAAATGAAGATAAAATGTTACACCTTGGATTTTCTGAGCATTATAGATTACATCTAGATAGAGGATATTAGAAATATTACAACTTATGCTTTTAATCGTAAAAGAGTGTCTTTACTGTGATCATTTACTTTCTAAAATAAATAAACTTGATATTCATACACAGGAAGTCCCTATTGAATTACATCATCATACAAATAGAGATATAATTATATATTATTTACCAATTGTCATAAAAAAAAGCTATAAAAGATGTTAAAGCAATGATGGACAAATCAGATAGAACATATCGGATGTGTGAAAAATTGCAGATAAAAACTCATTTAGAAATGACTAGACATTTGAAGCTTATTATTTACATGGCAGAAGATAAATATTTAAAATTGAAACCTGAAGGATTAAAAATAGAAAATGATTTAACAGAAATTCAAAAAGGATTGAATATTATGGAAATAACATTGTTTTTTATATTAAAAATTTAAAAACAAATCAAGGATATTGAAGAAATGATAGAAAAACTTAATAAATTACAATTCCAAATTAAAGGGTCCATTATGTTTCCATACCTATATCTTTAGTGTTTTGACTATAGCTTTACTGAGTTTTTGTTAAGTCTTTTATCGAGCATTTTAGCTCTAACCTTAAAGTAAGTAACTACTCTTGACACTTCTTTCAACAAAGTCCAGTATAGCCTTAATTCGATTAATACCTTAAGGCGTATACTAAAGTTGATAGGAGAAGAGTATAGTTTTTAATTTGGAACTTGTAAACTTTATCTACAGAAAGGACATATTTTATTTCATAATGGCATATGATACAAAGACAAAATACATAGAGATTTCAGGCCCCATCTACTACCCTAAGGAGCATATTTATAAAGGTGGATTTGAAGTCTGGATTCTAAAAGTAACAAAAATTACATCTTTATCAACTTTTTCTAAAAAGCAAACTCTATCTTTATCTAAGATTTTCTTTCTTCTGAATGGCTAGAGAGATTTCCTTCTTATCTTCTTGTCTGGGATCCTCTTTTATCTTAGTGGTTAGAGAGATTGCCATCTTATTTTTTTTATTTTTAGGAGTTAGAATCACTATATGTATAAACCCCAGATGGTTCAACTTAATCTTTTCCTTTAGTTGTCTTCCATCCATTTATACAAGAAGGACATATATTTTCTGTATGCTTTTAGAGAAGGTAGAATCTTTTTGTACCTTTAGGACTAGACCTTATTTTTCCTCTTTCAATCATCCTTATCTTTATTCTCTCAAAGTTTTCAGCATATAATGGTTTCCTTTTGGTTGGGGCTATCATTAGCGAGGAAAAGTTGCTTTTTCGAGAACATATTTCAAATCCCTCCTTAAATGTTGCCTCCATGCCAAAAATGACAATCCTCATCCTGATACCTCATATGTAATGAATATCATTTTCACTATATTTAGAAAACTCCTTTTGTAATTTAGTTTCTACCGTAATGAGAAAATGTTATGGCTTTTCCATAGTAATAAAATGATAAACGTCATATCGTTCTTCTGCATAAAAATTTACACCAGTAGATAATATCTTCAATAACAAGTTATCTTTAGGAGTTATTATAGGATTATTTAGATAACAATCCTTAACCCCTTCTTTGATCCATCTGGGAAGTAATGTTATCTCAAAAAATTCTAAGTTAGTTAAGTATATAGAATTTATCATTTTAAAATCATACCAATCTCAAATAATTTGAGTATAAGCTCCTTGCAAAAAGTTTATTCTAGGATATATCCAAAAAAATCAATGTAGCAAGTATCATTATTTTTTAGAGAGTATAAATTTCTCGTTACCTCATAATGCTTTTGAGCAGTAGGATAACCTTTGAGGATGTTATCGATCATGACATTTTTTTAATCCTTGATTTGCGTATAGTATTAAGTTGTACTAAGATACTATTAGGAGTAACTTCTTTTGGTTGAATTTGTTGACTAATAGACTCTTTTTTCATAGAAGAAGAACTTGAATATGATGTATCTTCAACTGTCTTAACCTTATTGATTGGTCTATAAAGTTTTTATTCAGAATATTTATAGTGATTTATCATGGCTTGCCATATATTGCAAAATGAAAGAAGTAACTCAACAACTTCTTTTGGTATCAAGTTAAAATTAGCAATATCTAATAAATCTTTAATTTTTTTCTTGGCATGTAATGCCACAACACATACCCTGGAAGTATTATATCATGTCTAAGGTGTATTAAGGAGTGAACATAATGAATTAAGTACATCTAAGTATAGTAAGAGATATAATGATACTTAATGTAAAAGACATGGGTAAATGGACAATTTGTTCACTTCGACATGGACATATATAATGAGATGTGAAACATGTATGAAAATTTTTTATATGTTTGCTTAGATTATGAGTGTGATGTGAGGGGAACTGATAAAAAAAGTATTACATAAGTAAATGGGATGTTGTTGGTTAAATTGGATGTATTTTTGTGTTGCTCTTAAATGATAAAATCGAAGTTAGTTGATTTGGCCATATCTTGGCCTGTAGATCTCCAAATTGGAGATGAAATTAGAGAGATAGGTATAAAACTTTTATGAAGGAACCAAAGTTTTATTATGCATCTAAGGTTTTTGAATTCTATCCTTAAATTAAGTTATGGCTGCTGTCTCTGTTTTCAAACAACCTGTAGTTTTTTAGGTATAACTCCCAAAATAATTAACCACATTGCATGAAATTTACTCTATTATAAAATTAAGAGATAGAAGAATTTATAAATTAATAATATTATAAGCCAATATGGGAATTAAAGGAAGGAGAATGACCAATATTTAATTTTCCTAAAGTTAACTTATGGACTAATAAGATTAAAACATGTTTGTTTGATAGAATTGTAATGCATGGTCCAATAGAATTGCAATACATGGACCAATAGAATTGTAACACATGAACCAATAGAATTGTAACACATATTCCAATATAATTTTAACACATGGTCCAATAGAATTGTAATACGTGGTCCAATAGGATTGTGATATATGGTCCAATGGGATTGAAACATGTGTATAAGATTAGAAAATTCATGAAAAGGCATATGGAGAGGGGAGATGGACGAAATTTTGATGGCTTAACTTCATATTTCTCTTATCTATTTCACCTTCTTCATCCCATCATCTTTCACTTGGTGATTCAAGCAAAGATAAAGAGGAAGGGAAGGAAAATCATTAGAAGAACTGCTTTGCCAATTTTAAGGTTTGGGTCTTCACTTAATTGATTTCTATATTTATGTATCAATTGAATGGATATAAAGATTCATTTGTATGTGGAATTGTTATTGGGATGTTGCTTTGGTGTTATTTTGCATGAACTTGGTTGTATATGACAAGAGAGTATCATGTAGTGGAATTTTGTCTATGGTTTGTTTGAGCTTGTCACATTGTTTGAAACATAACTTAGGCTATAGACCTCCAAATTGTGTGATTTCAGTTGCATAAGAAACCTAAGGCAAAGAACTCAAATCTTCAGAAGGAATCTAACTTAATTTTGTCTCTATGACCTTGAAAATGGAGATCGAAAAAGGTGAACTAATGTTCTCCCTATTTTGGAGCAGTTTGTGATATTTTGCCTATATCTCATGATTTAAAAGGTCAAATGGTCTGATTATTGGTGTTGTAGAAACTGTAGACATAGAGGAAAAAAATTTTAGAGGACCTAGAAACCCCAGTTCTAACTTTTTCTATATTCACATTAAGGAACAAGTAGTGGTATGAATGGAGAGAGTGTCTGTAAAGACTGTGGCATTGTTTTAGTTTATGATTTCTACCACATCTTATCCAAACCTTTATGAATGTGTATGAAAAATTTTAACCACCTAGAAGTAAATGAAATAGGACTTACCATATGTTAATTGGGTGACTGAACATTGGAATATAAGATTGAGCATAATGCATACTAAAGAAAATTTACAGGTACATAAATGATATGTATGTATATTCATTACTCATATATGTATAGAATGATTATACAAGTGTGATTTTGACACCTTTATAATGGTGATAAGTTATGAATTGCATGTATGTGAAGTAAATCACTTGTTAATATAGAAATCACGTATAATATGTAGAATACAAAAAAAGGGTTAAATTGTGTAAAATATTCAGTAATATTAATCTGTAGAAATTTCTTGAATTTCTTTACAAATTTAGATGATCACAAAACAATTCACTTAAATCAATGAGTAATACGATCGCAAAAATTATTTTCTACTCTTCTAACAACAAGAAAATTAAAGAGATAAGGGTTAGAGAATAGAGGCCGCGATTTTAGACTGGTTCACCCTTAATCTTGGGCTACATCCAGTCCTCAGAGTTTGTCTGAGATTTCACTATACTCTTCAATGTTACAAGTATTCTTTCTACACTTGCAGAGCCTCTTCAGGTCTCTCTCACAAAGTATTCTTTATCTGCTTCCTTAGCCTCTCCAAGCTTTAGCCTTTCTTTTGCTTGGAAAGATATTGTTTGAGGTTCATGCTACAGATGTATTCGCTCTCTTTCTTTCTTACTTGAATACAAAGTTTCTCTAAGTAAGTTTTGTACAATCAGATTTCTATCTAATATTGTGTATATTTTTTATTTTTAGTTTATGACTATAACTAGTATTTATAACCTAAATCTTCAACTGTCCTATTGAGAAATTTGCTTCTTGAATCTTCTAGAAACCGTTATTAGCTGAGTCCTATAACTAACTCCAACTAACTGACTGACTGACATTCTAGAACATTTTTCATTTGGATCGTCTGGTATTATGCTTCGTCTGGTGATGTACTTCGTTTGGTGTTGCACTTTCGTCTGGTGTTGACCTTATATCATCTTATGTTGATCTTGTATCGTCTTATGTTGACAATTTGTGTTACTTACATTTATCTATGCACTTAACAAACTCATCAAAACAATTCACACACTTCTATGATTATTATTATTTGATTGTCATCAAAATTAATAGA
>JAOQMP010000005.1:38136301-38162286 GCA_027563575.1 Erythroxylum pedicellare
CTTATTCTAATGTTTGCTCATTCATACAAGCTTCTCCACACATTGCAACTTATTTGCAAACTTAACTTCTTGTGATTTTAATATATTCATCAAGTCAGATTTGTATCTTCTGAACA
Organism: Erythroxylum pedicellare; assembly: GCA_027563575.1. Lineage (NCBI taxonomy): Eukaryota > Viridiplantae > Streptophyta > Magnoliopsida > Malpighiales > Erythroxylaceae > Erythroxylum > Erythroxylum pedicellare. The sequence continues at coordinate 38,136,418 of JAOQMP010000005.1, forward strand.
TACTTTCACAGAATATAACGTGAACCTATATACTCCTCATATTAGTAATCCGTGTCATCCTCAAATTCAGGAATCCACTCACATGATCCTTTACATCAGACAAAATACATACTTTTTCAATAACATATTCTACCTCTCTTGCTTGAGTCTCTATTAAGGATAGGACTCCCATACTCACTTTCGAATCATTACACATTCATTTCTAATCAGTTCTTTCATTGATCATCCTTAACATAGACTATCTGATCTGCTTAATCTAACTCAGAAAAATTCCTCTTCTAAATAGGGTTTCATGCTATCATCCTCTATATTGTTCATGCAATCTTTATCAATCACCTACTATCATCATCACATTGTCAGCTATTGTTAATACCTCGAGCAGACCAATTTCTATCGTTCTCATAAGGTCATAATATTTAATCACCAAAACTCAATGGAGTAATGAATATACTTACTGTCGTATATGCTTGGGTGGCATCATCAAATTCATCCCATTTTGTCCACATATTTATCTCCATCAATTTACAAATTTAGGTCTTACTTGATTGATACTTTGGTCTCCATTTATCCTAGATGATATTCTTCTCTTGATCTTCGAATTTATTTCTCATTATAACATCATCAACAAATCTCAATCCGTCCCCGCTTGATCATCATAAGCACTTTCATGTGTTACTCTAGTTCCCCTTAAACTTTAAACTATGGGAACTATGACTAAAAAATATCCAATAAGTTATAGGTTTCTTCCTATATCATCTCCACACATATATTACCTATGTGCTTAATATTCTCACTTAGTATGATGCTGGGATCATCAGATAGGTACTCACAATAACAATTCAATTTAACCTTTTGAACTTGTACATATATCGCTATCATTCATCTCATCTTCCCATTATCCTTCACATTACATCTTACATATGTATATTCGCCATTGATTTAAACTTATATATGTATAATCATCACAAAATTTTGATCTCAATTCCTCTAACACATTTTATGGAGGATCATAACTCTTGTCATATTTATCAAACAACCACTTAGGTTCCAATTTCATATTTTCCTTATATTCTGCTAGATCATCATTCTCTTATTACTATTTCTATTAGATCAAGCTCTTAACAATCTTTCATGTGTGTACCTCATACATATGCATCTTGACTAAGGACTAGTTGCTGCTGCATGCTAAAAAACGTCAAAACACATGTAACTTGATACATACTTCCAAATATGCCCATGTAAGATCTTAATTCTGGCGCTCTGATACCACAAATATTTGACCCCGCTTTTGGAGCCCAACTCTATCTCTGATACCATATCTATTAGGCACCATTTTTGAAACCCAAATCTTGTGAAAACGTGATCACTGAACTTATTCCCTCGAAGTCTCCTTTAACCATCATCTAATCCTCCTCTTGCTTTGACACCATAACTGTGTTGGACCCCGATTCTGGAGTCTAACATTTCTTATCATAAGACCTGTACTTGTACTTGTTTCCATGCATGATTATTCTCGTCTAACCCTCATTGGTCATCCTCGTTTAATCCTCATTTCTAATACCGTATCATCAAGCCCTATCTTCCAAATCTTTCTTGTACTGAAGCCAACATTCTATACTCAACTTCCATCCAAATATTGAGCTTCTTAGAGGATGGGTTAAAATTCTATTCCTCCAAATTATTTGATAGTTCTATGTCTCTAGTTTATCTAGACATGAGGTTCATATCATTTGGAGGTCAGATAACGAAGTTATGGCTGAAAGAATCAAATACGGTTTTGACCTCCATCATATTGCACCTATCTCGGTACAAAGCCATAACTCTCTCTACATATGTCGAATCAAAGTGTTCTTTTAATTATCTGAAAGAGGGCTTCAAGATCTACAAGTTTTATGGAGATCTTGAAGACAAATTCAATCGTCTAAAGGTTCAAAAATGGACTAGATGATAGGATTAGACGAAAACCAATCAGAAAGTAGCCAAATTGAAAAAGCAGAAAAAGCAAAGCAGATGAAACAGAAAGCAGATGAAGCGAAAAGGGCAGACGAAGCAGAAAGTAGACGAAGTGAAAAGAAGATGAAGCAAAAAGTAAGACAAAGCAAAAAGCAGAAGAAGCACAAAGGTAGACGAAACGAAAGCAGCGAACCACAAAGAACAAACGAAACAAAAAGCAGACGAAGCAAATAACAGACGAAACAAGGAATAGACGAACCAAAAGACAGACAAAGCAAAAGTCTTAAGATGAAGCAGGGTCAACTTAAGACGAAACAAAGTCTTAAGATGAAGTAAATTCTTAAGACGATTGTGGAGTCAACTTAAGATGAAGCAAAGTCTTAAGACGATGCGGGGTCAACTTAAGATGAAGCAAAGTCTTAAGACGACGCAACTCTTAAGATGAAGCGGAGTCAACTTAAGTCGATACAAAGTTAACTTAAGACGATGCAACTCTTAAGAAGAAGCATCTTTACAAACGATACAACTCTATAGACGATATGATGTCATCACAAACAATGTGGCATCATCACAGATGATATGTCTTTACAGATGATACATCTTGACAGACGATGCATTCTTAAGATGAAATAACATGATCACAGACGAAGCGTCTTTACAAACGATACATCTTCATAAATGATGCATCTCTACAGACGATGCATTCTTAAGATGAGATGATGTCATCATAGATGATGTGACGTCATCACAGACGGTTCGTCTCTACAGATAATACATCTTGAGACTCCTAAGCATTTCTCTTTCTAAGGACCATAAATTTCGATCCATAGGTCCAAAATTTCTATACTATATATCGTTAGAAAGCTAAAAGAAAGACCTACAGCTTTCTAGAAGACCACTTGGTCTAATTTAGCCTAAATCAATCCAAAGTTTTCCTTTAAGTCATAGCATAATTTTTACCCTAAGGAAGGCATATAATTTTGCATCTCGCAAACTTGGAATGTCCTGAGCTTAACCATTCAATTTCCAAATTGACTTCATTAATCTTCCAAACCTCAACTTATTTATGTCATCACATCCAACTACATTTTGATCAATCATAATTCCTATCTTGCCTTCCCATAAATCTCACTTAGGTAAACGTATGTATATACATATATCCACAATTTATGCTTAAATCCATCTGTTCAAACTGATAATCATCTCACTATCATCTATACACAATTCATATTTCATTAATATAAAACAAATAAGGTTTTACAAATCCTATAAGCCATATTACAACATCATCTCGAAGTCTCAAATTACAACACTTTTTAAACAAATAAACTTGGTATGCAACTATATCATTGTGCATTCCAAAAATCAATTCAAAATACAAATTAAACCCATTTGGAGAATTTCCCTTAGGCTCTTAGTCACTTGATCTCCTAGTTATCACTGAAAGATGGAGTAAAAAGGGGGATGAGCTTGAAAGCTCGTGGGTAACAATTTATAACAATGAAAAGCAAAACCTTTGAAACCATTTTACTTGTCATGGAAAACTTTCATTGAGTTTACAAAACACATGTTTCTTTGGCTTTCAGCTAAAATTCACAAGTTGCAAAACATGAATACACCAAACTTACTAACATGACATGAGCACATGAGTACATCAAAATGGTTCGGGTGGATCCAAAACAGAATATACTACATAATTCCCATAAGGGTCTTGTGTAGCTGTGAACTTAGGGGAGTCTATGAAGGAGCTCCATGCCACTGGCGAGCAAGAGGAAGAAGCCTTTAACTTGGTCAACGTGCACGTGACGGAATTTAGGGGACCACCACAAACCCACATAGTACATATTTCATAACTTGTAAACTTGTTGCCCAAAATGGCACTTCTTGAAAACTTGCTTTTCACATACTTGAAATATTTCGAAAATATGGTTTTATAAACATATTACCTTTTCAGAAATCACTTGCAAAATCTTTTCATCAAATATCATCATAATTCATGTAACAAACATATAATAATTTCACAAATCATTCAAAAGCAAAAGATGCAACACTTATGATGCAATTGAAATCAGTAAACTTCTTTGATTTAAAGAAAAATAGTAGTAGCTTATTTACTCTATTATAAACATGTATCCACCTTGATTTCCTTGCTTATAGACTTGCTCAAATATGCTTCTTCTCTTGCAAACAACCTGAGGTATCAAAGGTTCTTTCTCTCTTTCATCATTTTTTGTGCTTCTCTCTCTTCTCTCTTTTCTCATCCACGAATCTAGCTTCTTCTGGAATCCTTCAAATCACGTTTTCTCCTTCTCTTAAATATAAGACCACATTTTGTTCTTATCCTTCCCAAAAATACCCTCCTCTCCTTTGGTCTTCCTATTTTGCCCCTTCTTTCATTTACCTCCTAACTCCTTTAATCTTCTTAAACACTATGTTAACTCTAACTTAAATCAAATCTTTCCTTATATGCCTTATGTTCTTTATCCTTAATTGTCTTGCCAAAATTACCCTTGAATATACTTATAACCTTAACACTTTAATCCAATCAACATATATCATATAATCTTTCTACATCAACTCAATAATTAACTCCACAAATTTTATAAAACCTTGTAATTGATGTAAATCATACTTATCCATCAAGAAAAAAATTTGGGGGGCAAAATTCACTCTCTTTTTCTTGCACTTGAGTATAGAGTTTCTCTAAGTATTGTACAATCAGATTTTCTCTCTTGTATTGTTTTTTAATTGTAAAAACGTTGTTTAGTTTACGACTATAACTAGTATTTATAACCTATGTTTCAACTGTCTTCTTAAGAAAACTGCTTCTTGAATCTTTTAGAAACTGTTATTAGTTGAGTCCTATAACTAACTCCAACTAACTGACTGACTGACGTTCTAGAATAGTTTTCATTTGCATCGTTTGGTACTATGCTTCTTCTGGTGTTGTACTCTCGTCTGGTGTCATGCTTTTGTCTTGTGTCACACTTATATCTTCTTATGTCGACCTTCTATATCTTCTTATGTTGACCTTCTGTATCTTCTTATGTTGATCGTGTATTTTCTTGTGTTGACCATCTTGAGTCTTAAGTATCATCTTAGTTTGACTATGCATCATCTTAAGTTGACGATTTGTGTCACTTACATTTTTCTGCGCACTTAACAAACTCATCAAAACAATTCACATACTTCTAAGATTATTATTATTTGATTGTCATCAAAATTAATAGAAGTGAAGTTTTCTTGACTTAACAGTATGATCATAGATACAAATTTTATAACTTGAAATGTATATCATATGACTTGTCAATATATGATTGGTGAAATTGACAAATGTTTAAAAGAAATGTGATAGTGCCTGCTCTATTGTCTTGGTGGTGGACAGATAGTTATGCCTATAGGGTTATAGTGTAATTGCTACAGTTTGACACCACCAGTTTCCATAGTTCGATACCTTCAAGTATCCATAGTTCGATACCTTGGGATTTTCACAATTTGATATTTTTCAAATATCTACAACACTCATTATCCACACCTACAGAAAATGTGTAGGCCTAACATAGAAAGTAAAGTAAAGAGATATAAATAAGAAATAAAAAATGATAACATAAATAATCAGTATATGAATGAGCATTTGTATTTGTATTGATAATTTGTATCATTGAGTGTTAAATATCAATGTTTGAGTTTTGAAGATGAATAATTGGTATTGGTTGTAATGATGAATTGTAATGATGTACAATAATATTGATAATTTGTATCAATGAGCGTTGAATATCAATGTTTGGCTTATAAATGTGCATTTTCTGTATATAGATAATATGTCAAAGCATATTAACATTATGTACTTTGCTTAAGTATGCCATCATTGTTTACATGAGCATTGAATATCAATGTTTGGTTCATGAATGTGAATTTATGGTTTATGAGTTGTGATATTTTTGAATGTTTGTGCTTAGCAGATGATTGCTTTGAGTGGTCATCCAAATTAAATGTTTTCCCCGGTAAGGTTTTAAGCTTAGCATAAGTGTTAATCCATGTAGGTCCAGGTCATAAGAGTGAGGTACAAGGAGCATCTGCAGGGACCAAGGCCAACAGATAGAAGTAAAAGTACCTTTGGATGTGTCTTTCAATTAAAGAATGGTTGTATATGTAGTAAAGGAAATTGTATGTTCTCTTTTGAATTATAATGTTAATGTAAAGATGTAATACTACTTTTCAATGATAATGTTAAATGATATTGAGAATTTTGTGATGTGTATATGTATAGCATTAAATAGAATTATATACTTTGAAAGCATGTACAGGAATTTGGTTGCTACTTGTGTTAATGGTTGCAAGTTCCGTATAGGGGTGTTACATGGCAAGTATCGATATTTAAACACATTTGGTCCAATAACTTAAATATCTCTTCTATGAGGTTAACCATCTTTCGTTAGAAAATATGTAAGAACAATATTATTAGATTTGATAATTTCAATATCAAAGGTTTATTATACTAATAAAGTCTGTCATTTTATATATCTTTTACATTCAGGTTTAGAAGGTAAATTATTCTGAATAAATTTTTAACTTGAGCAGTATCATATCTTAATAAAAACGTTGTAGATAATAAAAAATAATAAAACTTTTGACAACCTTTTATTATCGCCAATAATTCCTTTTAGTATTATCATATCTTAATAAAAACCTTTTAGGTAATAAAAAATAATAAAAATTTTGACAATGTTTTATTATCGCTAATAATACCTTTTCGTTTATATGATATCATTGTTGAGTATCGATAAAGGTTCCAAAAGTATACCTGCGAAAAGACTCATTTATCTTAATGTTAGAAGTATCATAATCTATCTTTTTTAATACCCCACTTCATATATGATCAGAAGCATTAATTTCAATAATTAACTCATCATCATCTAATGGTAAAGAAAGTTTTGATAACGTAGTGCACAAAATATTAATTTTCTTTACCTATTCAATTAGACAAGGTGAAAAATAACATTGTTTAATTCCTTGTTTAGAATCCAAATTTTTCTTAATTTCCAAAAATATTTATAATATATAAAGATAATTTAATTAATATAAAATCTTATTACCATAAAAATCAATCTCTTTAGCTTTACGAATTAAACTTGTTCACTACCTACTTTCCCGAAATCATGGTATACATCTTTGATGAAATTTCTTTTGTTTAGCCAAGGCTTTAACTAAAAATGCTTCCTTTATAATTTTAAGTTAGAGGTGGATCTTTTGTTATTACAATCTAAACAATAAAAGACGGTAGTTTTCGTTTTGGACAACCATCACTTGAAGGATACTTTCCTTGTGACAAGTAAACCGACAAGAACTTTTTGTAATTCGCATAATATTGGATTGTGATAGTTGGAAGGAACAATGCAATGGAGATGATTGGCACGCACACCCACACCCACACTGTGCTCATGCCTTTGAATATATTATTATAAAAAGGACAAAGTTTGTTACATGAAAGCTATGGTAGACTAGCTGTGGTCATACACGTGTTGGGTAATTTATTACACTATGTACGGTAGGAATCATTACAACATAAAAATATTTCAATGTTTATTACAACTTAAACGTGAACGTAAATTATTCCTAAGTTCTAACATTCCCTCTCAAAAGAGAGGGTGCTAGAACCAGTCCAAGTTTGGTATAGTTTTGAGTAAACAGAGAGTGAGTTAACGCCTTGGTGAGGCAACCTGCGACCTAATGTGATGAAGGTATATAGTGAATATTGATGAAACCTGAGAGTATAAGATCGAATAAAATGAATGCCAATCTCTATATGTTTTCTGCGCGCATACTGAACTGGGTTAAAAGCAAGGGTACTAGCACTTAGGTTATCACACCAAATCATAGACGATTGTTTTAAAAACAAACCAAGTTTTGACAGTAATGAACAAATCCATCTAACCTTAGCAGCACCATCTGCTAGAACCCGATATTTAGACTTCGTACTTGAACGTGAAACAACTCTTTGCTTACGAGAGCTCCAAGAGACCAATTTATTTTCAAGATATACACAAATACCAGCCATGGATTTTTGATCGTCAACAACTGTGGCCCAATCTGCATCAATGAATGTAGTTACCTGAGGAGATTTAAAAGGTTTGATGTGTAAACCTAGATGACAGGTACCTATAAGGTATCTGAAAATACGTTTTACGCCATGATAGTGAACGTCAGTCGGCTAAGATAAAAACTAGCTAAATTTATTAACTGAGTATGCTATATCAGGTCTGGTGGTAGTAAGATACTGGAGAGATCCAATAGCTTGTCGATAGAGAGATTGATCTAGCATGGGTTTTCCATCATCTTTGGTGAACTGATGACCAATGACCATAGGAGTGGGTAACGGTGCACAATTTATCATGTTAAATTTTTTCAGAATGTTGAGAGTTTATCTAGTTTGACTCAGATGAATGCCCATATTATCTTTGTAAATTTTTATCCCAAGAAAGTAATATACAGGACCAAGATCCTTCAGAGAGAATAACTTATTCAGCTTCAGAACTAGAGACTTTAGGTAGTTGGGATCATTACCTGCAATCAGTATGTCATCAACGTATATGAGAATGAAAACTTTGAGCTTTGTTGTGCGTAAGAAGAAAAGTGAAATGTCAATTTTAGCATTCTAAAATCCCCAGCTTAATAGTGTCAACCGTAACCGATCAAACCAAGCATGAGGTGTTTGTTTGAGTCCATAGATTGCTTTCATCAATTTGCATACATGATTTGGACGTAGATGATCACAAAATCCCTCTTGTTGGAACATGTAAGCATTTTCTCTAAAAATGCCATTAAAGAACGTATTATTAACATCCGGTTGTCGAATTTCCTAGCCACAAGTGACAGCAATGGTGAGGACTATCCGGATTGTTGTTGGTTTTACTACAGGGCTGAATGTTTCACCGTAATCAACTCCTGGTGCTTGTTGAAATCCTTTTGCGACAAGTCGGGCTTTGTACTTGAGAATGGATCTATCTGGTTTCAGTTTCTTTTTGAAGACCCATTTGCAATCAATCAATTTCTGCACACCGGTGTAAGGAACAAAAGTCCATGTCTTGTTTCGTTGAAGGGCTGTAAATTCATTGGTCATGGCTTATTTCCAGTGCGGTGAGGCTAAGGCTTCTGTAATATTTTAAGGTTCTATGAGCTGGGCAGAGTTTGCTGAGTGAAGTAACCCAACAAATGGATATTTGGGTTTGTGTATTCCATCTTTTGCTCGTGTGGTCTTTGGGTGTGTGTTTGTTTGAATAGCTCTTGCTTCTTGTTCATTTCTACTTTGCTCACTTGGGCTTAATCCATCTGCTGAAGATGACGCCTTGATGAATGAGGCTGTTGGGGAGTTATTTATTCAACCAACTTGTTCGGTGTTGAGAGAGTCTGTAACATTGTTATTATGGAGATTATAGATGCTCTCTCTGTTTGGAGTAATAATCAAAGGAATAATGTATTCATTCTCAGCAAATAACGTTCATAAATTTAAGAATCCTTCTCTGCATGGAAAAAATGAATCATCGAACACAACATGTCGTGAAATATATATTTTTCCTAAGGAACTGAGACATTTTGATCCCTTGTGTTGAGAAGCTGATCTAAGATAGACGCACTTCTAACTGTGGTATAGAAACTTATGCTCATTGTACGATTTTAAGCAAGAATAACATGCACATCCAAAAGGTTGTAAGGTTTTATACTCAGGCTCTATGCCATAGAGTTGAGACAGTGGAGTTAACCCTTGAAGTGTGGGTGTTGGTAACCGGTTGATGAGATGAATTGCCATTTGAAAGGCATCTACCCAGTACATGAAAGGTAGCTGCGTTTGAGCTAGTAGCGTTAAACCCATTCCAGCAATATGTTTGTGCTTACGTTCTGCTCTCCCATTTTGTGAAGAAGTGTAAAGACATGTGAACCTCATTTCAATTCCAGCTGCTTGTGTGATACTTACAAAAGGTTTGTATTCGGTTCCATTGTCACATTGGATTGTTTTGATCTTTGAATTAAAATGGTTTTCAACTTGTTCTTGAAACAGGTTAAAGGCATTCATAGCTTCATTTTTATGTTCCAGAGGGTATAACCAGGTATATCTACTATAATCATCAACAAAGTGAATATAAAAACGATGACCACTTACAGATTGAAGTGGTGATGGTTCCTAAAGATCCGTATGAATTAACTCCAAAGGAAAAGAAGCATGAAACACATATTTGGAAAAGGGTACTGTTTTGATTTTCCATATTGACATGCTTCATAAATAAAGTTCGGATGTTGAAGATTCACATTGCATTTATTCAATACTTGCTTCAGAACTCTATTACCAAGATGACCAAGCTTGCACTGCCATTTTAGAAATTCTTTCCTTTTTGGTGTGAGTGACGCCATATTACTCTGAGCTACCAGAGCATGTTCAGACATCTAATACATTCCTTGATTTGTTATCCCGTGCACCAGAGGATGACTTGTCTTGTTGTCCTTCACAACACAACTATTATTAGTAAAAATAACATCTAGTGGATTGTCCTTCGTGAGTCTATTAACACTCATAAGATTTTTAGTCGCTGAAGGAACTAGTAGTACATCTTTAAGATGAAGTCTAGAATTAGATATAGGAAGAGATGTAGACCTTATACCAACTACGCAGGTTGGTTCTCCAATGAAAGTATAAAGGTGAGTCGTACCTGTATGAGTAACATTTTCCAGTTGATCGGTGTATGGAGTCACATGATAATTTGCTCCACTGTCCATGTACCATGATGGATCGAAGATTTGTGAACGAGCATAGCATCCTTCGGTTGAGTTGGCATAAAAGGCTTGCGGAGCATAATGGTTTCCAAAAGCACAACCAGGGTTCGATGGAGGTTGAAATTTTCTATCAAAACGATGGTAGCAGTTTGCTACCACATGTCCTGGTTTTTCACACATGACAGTATGGCCAGTTTCCACTATTGAAGCCTCCTCAATTTCCTCAGCCCTAGCGTCCTCGAAAGCTATTGCGTGATCCTCTCTAGGAACCTTGCTTGTTGGTATTATTTAGGTGTGGCTAATAATATCATCGCGTTGGGCAACATTCGCAGTTGGTTGAATAGATAAAGTTGAGAAGTGGTTAAGTTGCTCCAAACGACTCTCGAAGGCCAAAAGAGCAGACTATGCTTCGATCCAGGTAAGATTAGGTTGATCTACCAGCTTTACGACGATGGCATTATAATCTGAGTCGAGATCGTTTAATGTATGAAGGATGAGATCTTCTGTCGCAACAGGAGCTCCAAAAAGTATGAGCTGATCTGCGATGCTCTTCATCTTACTGATATACTCATCCATTTTCATTTAATTTTTACGTGTTTGATGAAGCTCCAGCTTAAGCACCATAACACGGGACTTCATTAATGCACAGGTGAGATCTCGCGCACCAGCCCAGAGATCACGAGCTATGTGACAGTGCAGCAGTTGAGTTCCAACTTCTTGGGTCATTGTGTTGCGTAACCAACCGACTAACAGTCGGTCTACAGCATACCATTCTTCATAGAGTGGGTTTGGAGTCATTTCTGCTCCTTCAGAAATCAAACGAGAAGGTGTCAAAGCTGAGATGTTGATATGCAATTCAAAAAGGTTTCCTTCGATGAGTGAAAGAACCACCGATTCCCACACGAGCAAGTTTCCTCTATCCAACTTGATAAAAGTTGCTTGGCTGAAAGAATTAAATAGAGAATATGTTTTGGAATTCTGGACAGATGAGATTGAAGTAGCAGTAAATGTAGACAATGTTACTGAAGAGGAAGCCATTTGAGAGATGAGCATTTTTTTTTCTCACTCTGGTACCAAGTTGGAAAGAACAATGCAATGGAAATGATCGGCACACACACCCACAATGTGCTCATGCCTTTGTATATATTATTATAAAAAGGCCAAAGTTTGTTACATGACAGCTATGGTAGACCAGTTGTAGTCATACACATGTTGGGTAATTTATTACACTATGTATGGTAGGAATCATTACAACATAAAATCATTACAACGTTTATTACAACGTAAATGTGAACGTAAATTATTCCTGAGTTCTAACAATGATCATAAAATATTCAAGAACCATGCCATGAAACCTCTGGCATGGTCCCATTCTGCAAAGCTATTCAAGAAATTTGTGCACTAGAGGCACAAAAAACCGAGTTCTCTATCTATCCCACGTCCAAGCCTGTAATTATAGATTCGAACATGCTATTACAGGCTTCACTAAATTATACCCAAGAAAGAAGCACTGCTCTCATTAACAACATGCCACAGACAACACCAGCACAATTATATTCGACCTTACGCGATGGGTTGACAAATGATTTTACGCTCGCCTTCAAGAATATTATTGCATAGGTTCAGACAAGTTATGATCTCTTTAAGCGAGTCCAATCTCTGTCTGAGCTCAGATATCTGTGCTCTGAGGATTGTGTTCTCCGCTTCAACATTTAGAAAGTGGTGGGTGGTGATGTTCGTGGTGCCAACAAGTTGATTGTTTTCTTCCCTTAAAAATCCTATTTGGGCCATAAGATTATCTAGATGCTTTTGCTTCCGCATCCTACTCCTACGTGCTGATTCGCCGTTAGACACCATTCTCATTCTTTTGAACTTTCTTCGTTGCTGATCCTCCTTAGAGCTTGACTTTTTCAATAAGTCTGATCCCCAAAATCTCACCCTTGTAGAGGCTATCGTCTGTTCAATACATGAATAAGAATAAAAAGAATAGTTATTATTATCAAATGCAACCAATAAGGGCAGTAGCTTCAGAAAGTATCAGTTAATCAATAATGCTGCAGAAGAGAAACACATCAGGACCTACAACAAAGAGGGAAAAAAACTGAATGGTTGAAGGTAGCTTCCTGATTGATAGGCGGATGAATTATGAACAAAGGGATTAAAGCCTGGCCTGACAAGCTATGGGCTTTTAAAGGCTTGAATGTTTAAATCTTGCAGAACCAGAGAAAATAAATATTAGGCATAGTAATGAGAAAAAATCACCTTAGTCTCATTTTCGGAATGAATAGTCAACTGAACCTCTGAAGTTTTGGAATAAGGTCTTTCAACCTGTTTCTGACATTCAAGGTGATGATTGTGTTGTACACAAACTTGGGAGATAACCCATTTTCCATTTTTGACTGTGCATTGAATCTTGGCCAGACAACCTGTTCTAGTTACTTTTCTCTTGTACTTTCTTAGCTTCTTAGATGGCTGCTTTAATCCTTGTTTTGAACAAAAGAAGTATCGTTTGCTAATACTACCATCTGAAAGCTTTTGCACCTTTGCTTTCCTAACCTTGAAACCAATTTCCATAGCGTAATCTTTGTAAAATTTGTAAACCTCCTCCTCGGTCAAGAATGTCATTCCCAGTTTAGGTACTTGAAAATTATCTTTGTTTACTTCTCCACTCGCATTAAAAGTGTCACCTTCAATGCTTTCTGATGATGGTATATCACCCCCAACACACACTGGCAGATACCCAAGATGGTTGGCACCTGAAAGCTGCTCAATGGACAGATCCATTTTCTGGTTAAGCGGAAAACAATAAAAACCAAGTTACCATTTTTTGGTAATTATCACAAGATGCTAAAACAATAAGCTTGTGTTTAAAAACTTCTATAGTTACAACGATTTATATCAACCCAACTAGCTCGGATTTGAGAGGAATTCCTGCATACTAATCACATTGAGCAACATAACAACTTCTCGAAGTTCCTGATGGCTATTCTGTATGTTAATACAAATTTGACTATTTGAGCTTTAAATCAATTTCTTATATTTTTGCCGTTTTCCTTTAAATTATACAATTCTATCTTCATTCTTCTATCTCCAAATGCTCTTATTAGTCAGATCTTACCATTTTGTTTGGGGCAGCACAGGGATAGAGAAAGGTAAGAGATAATGAAAGAAAGCATTCTTCTGTTTGGTTGGTTTGAATAGAAGGAAACTAAGAATGTGCATTGTGAAGATGGGACTTCATTGTAGGAACGAGGGAAAAATACTACAATGGGACATTCCAGTACTTAGAGAACTATGGAATAGCACTTCGAAACAGCCTCGAAAGAATCCAATTATCAGATTCTCTACATACATAGGATAGGATCATTGTAATGTCATTTCAAGAATGATCGTAAAGCATATGTGTCCAAGAGAGGGATGTAAATCTTGCCTCACTTTCCATTCCTTGTTAACATCTATTCTTAAAAAGAAAATAGATTTAGAACTTCAAAGGAATCCTTTTCCCCAAAGAAAATAAGACGCAGAAAAAGAATGTGGCATTGAAATGACCATGCTGATTTATTTTGTTTCGTCAAAAACAGAGCAAAATATTAATAACATATTCGAAAATTGAGAGAGCCACCCTAAAAAGAAAAAGAAAAAGTGAAAATATAATCTCAGGATTTTTAAGTCAGGAAATAATCTGAGATGAGGGGGGAATTGAACCTTCCCCATTTCCCAGATATAATGAATTTGATACAAACACCAGCTTTTCTGATCCGCTAAAATTTGTACTCCGGCCCCAGGGAAAACCCCCATTGCAACCCTCCATATTTTTTCTTTTTTCGTTTTCTATTCTTCACTAAAACGATGGAATCAGAAACTTCATTCGTAACAGGGGAAAAGGGAAACCATCATCAAATGTACATGACAGTTGGACGCTAGACGAGATATTAACTGCAAGATGCAATTGGACAATTATTAATAGATAAATACATCAAAGGATGATATTAGTTACCTCTTGAAGATTATAAGCATCCTGATCTTTCTGGGCATCTTCTTCTGCTTCACCATAACTACGTGAAGCTGAAGAAGAAGAAGAAGAAAGACTTAGTTCAGAGGAGATAAAAGACAAAGCCTCTGAAATATCGCTTCCACTATTCATCGTACTGCTCCTGCTTCCTTTCATCTTCCTGGACACTTTCTTATTATTTTTGAGAACATGTCCCCAATCCTCGTCCAGCCTCGAACACCATCCCTCTTGACTATTCTCCGAAAGCATGTTGCGCCAGAAATCAACATTGGAACCACCAGTTCCAGAAATGGAATCGAAAGATTCAGACATATTCTGCTTTTGGGTAATACACAAGTACACAACTCTGGAGCGTCTGCCCCAATCGACGACATACTTGGGTTTTACATACAGTGGTTGGGTACTGGTCCATGCGAAAAAGCCAAGGGAAGCGAGTGCTGACTCTGAGACCACTCAAAATCGAAATAGGTAGTCCCGTGGTGCTCTATGAATCTAATGGTAGGTGTTCTGTTGACATTCCGAGTCAAGATGGGTGGATTTAGTATAACCTATTGTGTTGTACATAAAATACTACCCGAATCTTTTCCTCTTTCCCTTGACGAAATAGGTAGTTCCGTGGTGCTTTATGAATCCAAAGGTAGGTGGTCCGTTCACATTCTGAGTCGAGATAGGTGGTTTTGGTATAATCTATTGTGTCGTACATAAAATACTACTCAGATCTTTTCCTCTTTCTGTTTTTTTTCCCCCTTGAAAGGATACAGCTTAATCCTGGTGGATAAATACATTTTAAGTTAGAAGCCAAAAACAACCCATATACTTGAAGAAAATTTGGAAAAATCTCTTATAGTTTAGAATTCCTAGAAAAAGTTTCTATTGTTTCACCACGTCAAAAAAAGAATTCTACAGTTGGCACAAAAGAATTAACGGAAAGTTGTGACGTCGCAACGTTAAGTCGCGTGAATCAAAACCTACTGGCGTAAAATAATTTGACCAAAAATTTGACTCATTGTATCCGACGTCACCAAATCCGACCAACTCACTGACCCTCCCATTGTGTTTTTTTAGTTCCCCAAATCCCTAGATAGACGAGCCAATCCCTAAAAAACTCCAGGCAGTAATGAGGGATGTTAGAAGAAGCGGCGGAGAAGAAGACAGTAGGGACATAAGCGGTGGTGGAGACAGCAAGCAACGAATACGCAATGGACACAGTTAATTATGGGTCTCTTCATTTATGTTTCTCTTTGTTTACGATTCTTTTCTAATTATGGGTGTTCATTTTTTCCATTATTTGGAATGGCTTCTATGTATTACTGCATGTAGTTTGTTACATATTAATGCAAAATATTGACAATTGAATAGATGTGTTAATGGTTTCTCTCATGATTGTAAGTACCAACACTTGAATGCTTTCTTGTGGATATTTCACTCGTGCGTTAATTTGGAACAATGAATCAATGTTAGAGCAAGAGAGCTACACGAGGAGATAACAACCTTGTGGCTCATTAATTTCTTATTTACATAACTTCTTTTGAATTCTTTAAGTCTGTCAAGTCCTCATTAAAAATTATTAGTTTGCACTTTCACAGAGAACTTCAATCTAAAGTACCTCACTTGTTAATTGAACAAGGGTTGTTGAGCTAGGAATGGAGAGTTTAAGTTGTAGGGGTACGTTAATAGAACCACTTGACGTCGTTCATTAGGAAATTCACTGAGTAGGCATTAGAGTTACGGTTGGACATTTGTTGAGGTCTATTTTTGTGAGTTTAACTTGACAATTTGTTGTGCTCTATTTTTGTGAGTTTAACTTGACAATTTGTTGTGCTCTATTTTTGTGAGTTTTATGTACAATCTTTCTTCACTTACTATGCTTTTATGTAGACAATAGTTGGCAAACTTTGCTAACGCACAAATTAAGGAAAAGAACTATGCTAAAAATATACAAGCTAATAATGGTGACTGCTTGAATCATTTTTCCTTCTTGCTTTAACTTTTGCACACAATATATAGGTCATGCCACAATTACAAATAAATTTACAAAACTCTTCTAAAGTAACCAACTTACCGGAAACCTATTATTATAATATAAGAAACGAATAATCATATTAGGAGGTAAAAATGTTTAGTCTTTGCTAATAGAATTTAGTAACTATGTCTTTACTTTTTTCTTATTTTATTGTTCTGTTATTGTATTAACACAAAATATTTAGTTATTGTATTCACTTATTCTCGTAGTTGAAGAAATGAAAATGATAAGTTTGTCTAATAGTGTAGCCAATAAGACTAAAAGTCACATATACTGTGATTATGGACTAAAAACATCTATAAGGATTTCTTGGATCAAGTTCAACCCATGAAGATGATTTTATAGATGTGCCAAATTTAAGATAAACTTTAAATATATATTTACTTTTTGAAACCAAATTTTATATTTGACGGATTCCTAAATTTGTGTTATACATGTCATTTGTAGAGCAAAAAAAAAAAGTGATTACTTTGTACGGCATGATGAAAAATTCATAAGAAGAAGTATAAATGTAATCAATGAGCTTCAAGAGATCAATGACAAATTAAAGAATCAACGAGATGCCTTATTATTAAGGAGGCTATGTACTTGTTATAATTGTTGGGCGTTACTTAGCAATGTACTTGTTATAAGAAATACATTTACTTTATTAATATATGGATTAATATTAATCATGTTTTGTATTAATGTATTAGTATTGTCTTATTTAGAAAGGGCTACAAAGATCTTTTTTCTCCATTTTTTGCATTATTTATGTCCACATAATGGCATAATAAACATTATACCAAATAAGTGATACTTCAATTATTAACTTGAAATGATTATTCTATCACCAAGTATGGATAAACACCCACCAACATGTAGGAAATAAGATTGCAAATAATGAACAAATCATTAATATTTTGGACAAGTATGACATTCACAAAGTAAACTCATAATGGACAGTTTGTGGGTAGATACCGTAAATTGATAGTATGAGTAAACTAAGCCAAAAAAATTATAACTTCCATCCAATGCATATGTATAAACATATACACTATTTTTCTTTACTATACATCAGATCCACATAATCATTTGGATTGCCGTCATTATGTCTTATTGAAACATAAGCATATTGACAAGGAATTCCACTTAAATCCCAACTTTTGCATATGCAAGTCCTCTTACCCAAATCAATAACGTTTGGTCAAAATTCATATTCTCCACTTCAAACAATGTCCCACAACTAAAGTATGGCATCCAATTATTAAAAAGCTATTTAAACTTCTCCAAGGTTTTCTGGATCCTAGAGCAGACATATATATTAAGTTTCTCCATCCCCTCCTTTTTTTTGCTAAATCTTTCCATCATCACTCTTATAATCATCTCAAGCATTATGAAAATTGGCTTGTGCCTAGCATCCTTGATATATTCACTAGAGCTTTCACAATGAGTATTTAGCAACATGTTACATTTGTGCTCTACACTATAAGTGTGCTTCCACCATTTGTGAATTGATATCTTATCCAATCAGTTATAGGTCGACTTATCAATACCTTCTATGTACCTATTTAAGGAAAAAATGGAGAATTCTATCATAATTTAAATAACCATATATATTAAAGTTTAAGTGCCAAAATTAAACAATCTTCTATCTTTTGAATTTATTAAAGGTTTATGCTTTAGCTGCACTCCACACAATATTCTTTAAAACCTTTTTCATCTTAAATTTGGCTTGAAGGTTGGCATAGATATGTCTTGTATCACCAACCGTATCAATATAAAACATATGTTCCAAACCATATTTCAATTAATCCACATGGTATGTTAATGGAGTTGGTGAATGTGCATAATTAGGTCTGTGCTGAACATACTAGCAAATAAATCCTAACTCTGTACAACTAAATTTATAGTACTGGTGAGAAATGATTATATCTATAGATAGTGTATGATTAGCTTTTGTAATGAATGAATATGCATATAGGATTGGTGGGGTGGTTTTGGTTGAATTCAAGTAATGCAATAAAATGTAACCAAACTATGGAAAACAAATCAAATCAAACAGTATAAATTGCAAGAATTAATTAATGGGTTTTAAATCCAATTCATAGTTCAATCTCGACCTTTGCATTAATGTGCATAATTAGTCGTCATATTGTTCTTATACCTCGCTTTAAAAATATTAACTTTAGACTAATAACATGCTTCGTTAATCCTTATTTTCCCTTACGATGTAACTAATTAAAATAAATTCTTTAAATAGGTATAGCTATCAGACAACCTAAAATAAGCTCTCTAAATTTAATGTGAGAACCATATTACAAAAACAGGTTAATCTATGTAATGATCACATAAGCTCGAGTCATTTAACTTATGCAAGTTATCCCTAATGATAAACGACCATTATTTTAACACACTTGGAATCAGATTTACAACCATTATGAATTGTAATCATAATGAATCCATAGATGAGCAATCTAGCAGGCCTATCTAATTCATTCATACATAAATCCAAAACTTTAAACAACAAAATAACATAGCCAATTCCAAAATAGATTTAAGAACAACATCACTGAGATTGATCAATGCCCAAACTTGTTCAGTGGCCTCAATATCTCCTTCAAACTAGAAAGAAGAAGATTAATTACTTATAGTTCTAAAAAAGAAAGTAATTTGCCTCCTTTTGTGTCTGCTTTCTATACATACCTTATTTGGCCTCTTAATTGCCCTTTTATAGTGCAAAATTAGGGTTGCATAATTATACATGGTCAACTAAATAGGCATGTAAGTTAATAAATATATATTTATTTTTTAGAAACTGTGGAGTTACATGTTCACAGTTGGCTACACTACTAAGATACATGATCGTGTATCTCACTTATATGGCCAAGTAAGCCTCCACATGGGTGTGTAGGTCATAGGGGGCGGCTGAAACAATGTCTTTGATTATGTACACATTTCCAGTGAGTTACACATTCCCATACATGACCATGTAAGTCATACTGACTCCAAATTTTCCATTTTTATCCCCCTTTCACCCTAACTCATCTCCTTTTTGCTCCATAAAGGCAAATAACATGAAACATCAATAGAACAACATGAAGGATATAAATTCAGATCATTTTGGTTTCTATTCCTCTAACTTAACCTAAACCAAAATATGAACCAAAATAAATATCGTAGAGACATTATAAGTATTAATTACTAAGTATTAAGGAATACACAAATAACAAAGCAAGAATTTATCAAGTTCCCCCATATTTAGCTTTTAGTTGTTCTTGGGCAAAACTTAAGATCAATGTCAAATGTAAAACTTTCCTCTTTAACCATATTTCCTAAGAATAGTTAGTCATAAGAAAAGAGGAATAACTTTCAGAGTCCATTGCTGGAACTAAACATTCAATGTTTTTACTCAGGATCAATCAACAACCATTCCCTTTAAAACTTGAACAATCTAGGGGTAGATTTTGACAACTTGTGTTTAAAAATAAGATCAATCTATATACATTTAAATACGTTTCACGATCATGGCATTCCACAACTTTGCTTATCTTTTTAGTTCTTTACCATTAAAGATTCACATGCGTAACACAAATCAAAGGATTTTTCAAAGTTGTAATAAGGCTAAAGGTTTAGGTGAGAAATATTAGGGTCATATAATTCAAAAGCCATAAAAACTAATAAAGTAGGAAAAGCACTCAATAAAGTATCAAGTGTTAAAACAAACATTCACAAAAAATTGGGCACCATAAGCCATGATGAATACAAAAGGTCTGTTTATAGCCTAGATTCAAGCCTTTATACCACAAACCACACAAAGCATAAAGAATTAGAAGAAATCACTTATAAGAATAATAATGAAAAATCTACTATAACCATAAAGAGTGACCCTTCACAACAAATTCTCCTTATTTACCTCATAATCAAGTTACCAATTCAAAAAAACTTTAGAAGGAAGATTAACATAAATTACTTGCAAAACAAATGATTTTCCTCCTTGATAATTTCTTTTTTTTCCTCTTTTGTTTTTTCTTCTTTTTTTAATAAAGATAAAAACAAAGATAAAAATTAAGAGAAATTGCATCAATGTGGAACTCATTGATAAAAAATAAAAATCACATTCTATTAGCTATAACTAACTCGTATATATGAGCACCCTACCTTATTCTCTTATATATCCATAAACATCAACAATCACAAATTCTCTACTATCATTAAGGCTTTGGTAAGACATTTTATTAATTTAAAGGCCTATAATATGGTTAACACAAAAATGAAAAGGCCATTAAAGCTTAAGGGGCTTAACAATAGGATAAACATGTTATTAGGTATGCTATTTGAATAATGTAGCTCACAAAATAAAGAGTTCCTATATCATTTTCATGTTAATGCATATGATAAAAATGTGGTCTCGAATAGAAAATTAAGACACAGTTAAGGTATATGTTATGAAGATCACACATGAAAGAAAGACAACGAAACTAATATGGATGTGTTAGTCTAAAAGGCTCAAAATCTCACTAGCTTATGTCTACCATAGTCACTATTCTTTTAAAGGAAACTTACATCAACTAACCCTAAATGTAAGAATACACGCCCAAGTTTCCATGATTTTTTAGTTAATTTTGCTCTCTAATTATAAATATATAATTCTAGAAGCAATAGAAAAATGAAAATGTTTGTTTGTTTGTTTGGTTATATACATATATATACATGCAAAAGAGCTTAAAAACACATATAATGATCAAATTTCACACCCTCATACGTAAAACTTACATTGTTTCCAATGTAACATTAAATGTAAGAGATGGAGGATTCAACAAAATAATAATTGAAAAATGTAAAGGAAAAAAGAACAAACTCCCCTTGGGTTGCCTTCCAAGGAACACCTTTGTTTACTGTCATTGGTTTGACTCTATAATTTCTTTATCACATGATACAATTTTAATCTTCAAGTGTCATGCCTTTTGCTTTCTACACTTGAAATTCTTCATGAATTGGCTTTAGGTGATGATCATTCACTTCAAGTATCTTCCCTATTTTTAGTCTCTGATTCTCTACTGTACTGTAGGGAGAAACATTAGAAACTACAAAAAAACTGACCCCATGTTGCGTCCCGTTTTCGGAGCCCAACAATTCGGAGTCATAGAGCATGAGCGGGTTTCTTTGTAGGGTTATTTCAAAGAACCTTAATTAGTCGTCATCTCACAAGAGTGGCTTGCCCACACCAGCTAATCACCAACATCACAATTTGACTTCTGCAAAAAATTGTAGCTCTATGTCTCTAGTTCATTTTGAAATAAGAACCACCTCATTCAAAGCACTATAGCTCAAGATATGCCTAAAAGCACAAAGTATATTCATAACCCGGTTATGCTCTTCCAACCAATCCCTCATTTTCTTTCCATAAATCTTTTTTAAATCAACACCAAAAGCTACCAATTTTTATGGAGAGGTAGAAAAATGTATTAGGAATCTATTTCTTTAAGAATCACTTTATTTTGAGGTCGAATGATGAAGTTATGGCCAAAAGAATAAAGCATGTTTATGTCCTTAATCAGAGTGTACCGCTCTTGGGAGAATTAGCATAACTTTCTCTAAAAACCTCAGATTGAGGTTATTCTTAGACGGTTTGAAAGAGGAATTCTAGATCTACAATTCCATAAAGACCATAAAGTGAGATTTTTCCATCTAGAGGGTCAAAAATGCAAATTTCTACAAGCGTACAGTGTATGTCCGTTAAACAGAGATACACGTCTACCTAACGGACATACACAGGGTTGGGGACCATTTTTGACCCGAGAATGTTCGTTTAACAAACTTAATGTCTATTAAACGGACATTGGTGAGGCTGGGGGTCTCACAGACCCGAGAAGGTCCGTTTAACAAACATAGGGGATACCCAAGCCCCTCCAAAGCCTCTCTAATGATTCCTACATCCATTCGAACATTTCTTTCACTTATAATCTCTCAAATTCACCTCTTCTAGTGCAATACCACTTCATATACATTCAACAACCAACTTTGTTCCATTAAATCCTCTAATCCCTACTCATTTGATTCATCAAAACCACTAATTTACCTCATTTACCATAGTTGTCCTGGGTATACATCCCATGCAACATCACCACTTATAATGCTCATATCTCTCATCTCCTATATCCAAAATTTACATACTTTATACTGTTGGAAAGCTAAGAGGATAAACTACAAATTCTAAGAAGACTACTTTGTCTAATACAACCTAAATTAATCTAGTTTTTCTCCTGAAATCAGTACATAATTTTAACCTTATGGAAACTTGAAATATGTAATGTACAACTACAAGATAAATAAACACAAACACAAGGGAAACTTCTTCAATTCTCAATTCATTTCCAAATCAAAATGAATTTCATACATAGCCTTCATACATAGCTTTAATTACATATCAACATTACATCAAAGTCTTAATGCAAGATATAAAATACATTGGATGCTCAATGTTTAATATGCTTATAAAGCTAACGAAAAGTCTAGCCACTAACTTAGTACAAAAGCTAACTATCTTAGGATTTGTCCAAATGCCTTACAAGGATCACTGATCTTCTCTATCTACACCTAAGGAGGGAAAATGATGGGTTGAGCTACATAGCTCAGTGGCTAATGTATTTATAGCCATCGGTAATTTACCACAAATTCAAGCATATGTATATATATACATATATCTAGCAATTCAATCATTCACCAATTTGCTCAAAATATCATAATTAAGCAAGTTATGTATAACACATAACATAGACTTTAGCCATTAAGTAAATCACTCAAATGCATCATACTTGGCAATTCAAAGATGCAATGTAAAATCCAATGGTTTGAGGGTTCCATAAAAACAGAATGGAGAAACCGAAGTTTGCACCATGAATAGAATTAGTCCATTTTCAGAGCTTATAGGCCACAAGCGGGCAGCTGGGATAAGGCTTTTGTCAACATGCACGTGATGAATAAAATGGTTCCACTCTCACCCAAACAAAAGCACATAATCCTGCTCAAAATCGTGTTATCATATGCTCATACTTTCATACTTTTTCTTCTTTTCGTTCAATTCAAAATGTTATAGTCTCTTTCAAGGTATAACATAATCACAATGCATCATGCATTTCCAATGAAGTCACAACAATTCAATTTCAAGCAAATCCATTTTAAGAAATCAACATATACACACATAGGCAAGAATTGACCCAATCATACAGTAACTATAAATAAATTACCCACCTAATTAGCTTACAAAATCCAAGTCAAGCTTACCTTTCCTCTTGCTTTTAGTTTGGGTTTCCTTGATGTCCTAAATAAACCAAAATTTCCATTCAATCCAATTTTCCATAAAATTCAAAAGCTTGAAAATCACAAAAATGAAATAATTGCTAAATTGAGCTTAGCACTAACTTACCCATGGTCTATCTAAGTTAAAAAGACCAGCACCTAATTTAGAAACCCTAAAATCAAATGGGTTTTCTTAAATCATCTTCTCCCAACACAACACCCAATCTCTACACAAAACTCTTTCTATCTCTAACTCTTTCTCTAACAAAAATAAGTAGAACAAGATGAACTTACCTTGACAAGATGATTTCTCTTCTTTTCTTCTTCTTTTCTCCCTTTCCTAGCTTCTTCGATTTTTCTCCTCCTCTTCTCTTTCTCTCACATTTTTTATCCTTTCTCTAAAACTTCTCACGTTTCTCTCTCCTTTCTTCTAATTCAAGCCCCTTTTCATTAGGCTTTCTTCCCAGTTTGCCCCTCATTAAACTAGTCCTTCCAATTTTACCTCTCCTTTCATTAATACAAGCCTACTAACCACTTAGCCTATTATACACCATATTAATTCCAACTTGATTCTAACACTTCATTCTAATTTAAATTTTCTAATTTATATTCATACTTGCTAATTTAATAACCCAATTCTAAAAATAAATAAATAGACAAACAAATTGTAAAGAAATAATTAAACAAATAAATCGATAATAATTGGAAAAAAATTTCGGTGTCTAACACCCTAGGAGAGCATAACTTGCTTGAAAATAATTTAAGTCTACAATAATAGAGAAGCATTTTTTTGCCAAAAAGAGATCTTTTCTTTGAAATCATCTTGTCATGGGCAACTTTAGTGTTCTCCTTAGTTATAACTACTTCTAATTTATCTCTTCACTTCTACTTAAAAAGAACTTCCTGTGCTAAAGGGATAATCACATCAATTGCAAAAGTAAAATGGTCATTATGGGGTGTTTCATGGCATAAAAATATTAAAATGAATCACTTCCATCAAATTCCATTATGAGGGTGCCCTTATTAATGTCTATCTTACTTTGCGTCATGTTAAGGAATGGTCTCCCTAGTAAGATAGTATAGGATTATAAGAAGTTTTGTCATTCATATCAACCACATAAAAATCTACAGTAAATATTATTTCATTCACCAACACAAGCACATCCTTAATCACCCCATTTGTTTAATATGTTAAAATTTGAAGAAGTATAAATGAAATCTAACATGTTGGATCGTTTAATCATAGTGTTAAAAATTGTTGGATCAGAAAAATAAGCATGCAATATTTTGGTAAAACAGTAGATTTTAAAACTTTTTAGAAATCAAAATTGCAGCCGAAGCAATATAACCAAATCAACATGCCAATCCATAAATGATATTTTACTAGGATAATATTTAAAATAAGAACAAGATGACAGAAATATTACTAACTCCTTCACTACAGTTTTAACTCCTCGTTGTGTTATCCTATCCTCGGTAATGTATCCTCTCCTAGGTGATGTATCCTCTTCACATTATTGTATCCTCTTCTTAATATTGTATCCTAGACCAATCTAATCTACCACTTGTTCTTTTTGGACAACTTGGTTAATAAGATCCTTTGGTGGGAAAGGAGAAGAAAACTTGAAGAGATTTTTCCTTACAAGAAAAGAAGCCAAAGATGAGACACCTCTCATGCAATTTTTGGCTATGCCATGTAAGATAAGAGAGAGAGAGAAAAAAATGCAAGAACACCTTCTTACTTCTTCTCAATTTTGGTTAACATCAAAAGAAAGAAGAGATTTGCATCAAATGCATCACTTCATTCTTTAATTAATCATAAAGAAGCCAATAA
>JAOQMP010000005.1:38180893-38195202 GCA_027563575.1 Erythroxylum pedicellare
TGAAAAAAAATAAAGAAATTATAATTTATACTAAATCATTATTTAAAAAAATTCCAAAATTATTATAAATAAATTTATTTTCGGTAAAATTATATTTAATAAATATCTTACAATCCGCGATGTCCGCTAAATAGACGTCACGGAATATAACTTTTCTGCAACGTCCTTCAAATGTCGTTAAAATTAAACAATCCGTGAAGTTTCCTCCCAACGTCGCCAAATATCGAGTCCTTTCCTGACGTCTTACTAAACGTCGCAGAATATCGGTACCTTTCATGACATTTTCCAGCAGATGTCGCAGATACCTATTACCTACCCCACCATCTACGACATTTTTTGTGACGTTTTAATAGACGTCGTAGAAGGTTTTCTGCAACGTTTAAAAAACGAGGCAGAAAGAGTCCTTTTCTTGTAGTGTTATGATGGGACCAATTAAGATGGATGAACCATGCTACTGTTCATGTTTAAAACCCTTACTTAAAATGCAAACAATAGCCTCAAAACACAGACACTTTCTGTGTTAAGTAAAACGCAGTTGCATCTGTGTTATAAGTAGACGCATTGTCTGTGTTTCATGTAGATGACCTGCATTTTAACTTGGTTCTTGCACTTCCGTTTTACTCTTGGCTTCCTCACTAGCTGGTTCTGTTTCATGCCTAAATTTTTGCCCCTTTTTTTTGCTTGTTGCTCTATTAATTAGAAATGCATGGATATGCAATTTCCATGCTAATCTTCTCTTTTTTACTTCTTTGCTATGAGCAATTGGGATTTTTTTCTTGTCTTCTTCTTGCTCTAATTGTCTTTACCTCGTTCCATGAAGACAAGTGAGTATTGATTTTTAGAAAATGACCCACATATCGTGCTTTTAACTCACTTTAACTTCTTTGCTTCCGAATTGTGCCTAAAATCACAAATGAGTGAAAGTAATCGTCTTAAGCATTTCTAAGACATTAATCACTCAATGTAGCATATCAAATGAATCAAAATTTAAACACATATCATATATCTTCACTGTTCAAAAATAAACATTCAGTTTCTTATACACCCGTTATACATACTATTGATAATTCTCCCATAACTTTCAATCATATTGGTACTATATCTATATCAAATATTTCATTACTAGATACCTTCTTAGTTTCATAATTTTCACTAAATATAATCTTTGTTAGTCAATTATATGATCCTAGCCTTGATGTTCACTTTTAATTTCACGGTTGTCATATAAAGTCCAAAAATGGGATAGATCCTTACGATAGTGTAGAAAGAAGGACAATTGTTTGAACTTACATCACTTTATTTACTTATAATTCAATATTATTGTGGTGCCACTATTACATTTAGAACTTCGCACTACCATCTTTGTCATACTTATTTCACCGTTTGATTTCTTTAATTTTAGTGGATTGTTAAGATATGTTAAATAAGAGCATGTTCATTATTTATCTAATTAATTAGTCAATCATCATGTCTTACCTTTTAATAATAGCAATTTTATATCATCTAGCCCTTCTAATATAATACATTGATATTTCAGGTCCTTCTCCTATTCCTACTATAGAAGGCTTAAAATATTTTGTAATATTTTTCTATGAATTTTTTGAACTATTTGGATTTATTTTATGCATAAAAATTTGGCTTGCAAGATATAAGTGCTCAATTTGCCCAAATGGTTAAACCCTAATTCTCTAAAACAATCAAACTTTTCAATACTGATAATGTGTGGAATATAAGGATAATTCATTCTTTACTCTTCTTTTCCAACCTGATACATTTCTCTATCATTTTTATCTAAGTATATCTTAAGAAAATTGGAGAGTTAAGAGGAAATATATACATACCTTTAATAGTATAACGTCCTTATTTATTTTTTTCCTACTACTCTGAACATATTTATAGAGAAGTAAGTCTTATTGCTATCTGTACTATCAATTGTTTTCCCTCTACAATGATTAGTAATCAATCTCTATATGAACATCTTTATGCTCATATTCAATAAAATATTCTTCAAGTTTATAGTTTTGCCTCTTTTGTGTTTCTTTAGCCGTATGAACTTTGCAAATTAGAGCCTTAGGCTCGTACACATTATTTTTAGAGGTATGTCATTAGCATAAAGGATGTAGATGATGGGAAACTATCTGTAGACATCTCTAAATCTTTAGATATGTCAATTTTTGGGAACATAAAATTTTCTCATCCATATTTCCTTTTTAAGTCCGCCCTCCACTTTTTCTTCATTAATCCCTCTGTTTTGACTAATTTCCTAATTATATTGACTCACCAAATTTTTTCTGAGTTTCTACCAATTATGGTTCTGAAGAACAACGACCACTTATCCCATCAAAGGATCCATTCCCTTCAGAAGATTAGAGTTCCACTAACCATCCCAATCCCATCAAAGGATCCATTCCCTTCGGAAGATTAGAGTTCCACTAACCATCCCAATCGTCACAACCTGTCAAGATTATTAAACTCCCTTCTCATTTTGAACCTTAGCCTTATGATGTAAATCTTCCATATCTTAAACACCATTTTGTTAACTTAACCATCTATTCCCCCTATGACCCCAACAGATACAAAGAAACTAGTGTTGATCCTTTATTACAACAAGCCATAAAAGAAGAATTGTAGACCTTAGAGAAAAATCCAAACTTAGTATTAGTCCCAATTCCTTTAGATAAGACTTCAATATATGGTAAAAGATTTATAAGATCAAAACTAAAGTGACTGGCATTGTAGAAGCTTGACTTGCTTCTAAATGTTTCACTCAAGAGTATGTTAATGACTATGAGGAGATCATTGCTCCTATGGCCTGCCTCACTTTAATCTTTAGTCTCATAATAGTTACTACCATTAAGAAATGTCAAATATTTCAGATAGATGTTAAAAATTCATTTCTCAATGATGACCTTTTTGAAGAAGTATATATATAGCCAGCTTTAGGATATGATCATCATCCAAATAATATATGTCATCGATTTTGTAGCCTCAATCAAGCTCCTAGAGCATAATCTGTCAAATTTAGCTCTATTATTCAACAACATGGCTTTATTTTTTAATACCTTGTTTGTTTGACACCTAGATCGAGGATGTGTGCTCTTATTACTTTATGAAGATAATATGATCATTGTGAGCAATTACTTTGGTGGTGTTATATAATTAAAACATAATCTCAACCAACATTTCAAGATGAAAGATAAAAAACATCTAGTCAATTTTCTGGGATTAAAATTTCATTATGATGAATCAGACTATCATCTCTCTTAAGCAAAGTATACTGCTAATTGCTTATCTCGTATAGGTATAAGTGAGAGCAAAATTACACCCATCCCTATTGAAAGTGATGTTAATCTCACATAAACATATGGCAAACCTTTGGATAACCCTACATTATATCAACAACTGGCAGGGAGTTTAGAATATCTTATAGTTACTCGTCCTAACATAACCTATAAAATTCAAATTGTTAGTCAATTTATATAGGTAATTGAACCACTTATTATACTGCAATGCTTTTTATTTTGCACTATGATAAGGTAACTTATTTTATGGTATCCAAGTCTCATCCTCTTCCTCCTCCTCTTTAGAGCTCTATGCATACTCTTATATTGATTGGACTAGAGATCCTACTAATTAACACTATATAATTAACTTTTGCTTCTTTCTTGATGATTATCTTATCTTATAGAGAACTAAAAAACAAACACAATTATTCTACTACCAAAGCTAAATACTGAGCTCTTACTAACACCGCTTTTAAACTTTATAGTCACGTTAGCTATTACAAGATATGAAAAATAAACATTTATCAACCACTACCATTTATTATAATAATCGTAATGCATTCAAATTATTCATAATAACATATTTCATGAGCAAAAAAATATATTAAAAACGATTATCCCTTTATTCATCATCATCTTTAACAAGGAATCATCTCTCTTGTTTCCATCTCATCTCGTGATCAAACAATTAGCATGTTCACCAAGGCTTAATTGTCTACTTTATTCAATAAACTGGTTAACAAACTCACTAGTTTCATTTTCACCCCCTTTCTTCATTATTTTCATATATCTATAACTCTATAAATAAGCTCTTATTGTATATATTAGGATACAACATATACCTTATATCCTCGTATAGTATGAGAGCCACATTTTGATTAAACTCTTATCTCATTAAAAGAAAAAACAAGTATTTATTAACTTATGGGTAAATATAAAATAATAATGATGGTTAAAGTCTTTTTGTAAAACAAAATAGGCATTTCCATAAAAGCAATCATCTTTTAGTTTATACTACTGGTTACTAATCAGTTATATAATAAAAGAAGAATAATATTATTAACTAAAATAGTTATTATATAAATATAACGCAATCATTATAATTTAACTAATATTCTTGTATCAAATTATAAAGAATGAATATTATATACTAAAGATGTCAAACGTCAAATTCAATTGAAAGGACTCAAAATGGTTATCCTCTTTAATGTTTCTTTTGTCAGAGATATTGATTGCTTACAATCTGATAAGCTATAAATTAGCAAATATAAATATTTTTATGAATTGAAACTTCTACTTTTAATATTTATCATCAACTTTCATATTTAATGTTAATTATTATTGTTATTATTATTATTATTATTATTATTATTATTATCATCATCGTCGTCGTCGTCATCATCCACGCCAAATCAAAGTCTTACCAAGGCGTGAGGTTTGGAAAGGTCCGATAATACACAGTCTTACCCCTACCTAATAAAAAGGTTCTTTATAATAAACTTTTAATTATAATATTAATTATATTAATAGTAATACAACTAATATCTATTTAATTTCTAAATTAAAATTTGGTAGTTATCTTTATTAAACTGTCAAGTTTCAAATTATGGTTAAATAATTCTTCTTTAGATATACATGATTTTTTTGGTTATTTGTTTGTTTAATTCGATAAAGTGCTTGGCTTTTACATATTTGCATGAATGAAAGGATATGCTTGTTATTCAATGCGGTATGCCTTCAGCTTATATCAAGTTCTATCTCAAAAACATAAAGGAATACGACAATTAACCAATGAAAGAGATTCAAGAGAATCTGAATGGAAGCAGAAACAGTTACGTATTAAGAGAGGGAGAGGAGCCATTAATGAAGAAAATAAGTACTGGAACCTAAAATAGTTAACAAATATGAGAAACCATGAAAGATCTCACGCACTAGACTCTCCAAATATCAAACTTCTTCTTTGTTTCTTTTTCTCATCCACCAATTCCCTGCGTTTACATCAAGTGGGTAATATATACGGTATCAATCCAAAAGCATTTATGAAACAAAATGAACATATAAATAAAATATTCAGCAAACGAATCATTACTTCACTGCCATAACAGCAAAAGGAAGCAAACTTTGATTTGGAAACCCCACTCCCAACTTCAAAGTGAAGCAGAGGGGTTAATTTCTTGAGACTGGTAATATTAAAAAAAAAAAAAAGGAAATTGAAATGCAAGTCAATCGTTAACCGGTAAAAGAAATTCTGAATGGATAGTCAATTGTTAACCAGTAAACACGACGTACGAAGGATTTAGGCCTTTCCAGTATATTTTTCCCACAAAAATATGTTTACTGTCTATGTTTTTGCTTCTGTAGGAATAACCTACTTGCATAGCTTATGCATGAATGTATATAGAAAGCTATAACTAAGCCCTGTCAATATTATGTGGCTAGTTACTCCCATCACTTGTTGTCTCACCGAATATGAAGGAATCGTCTCTTCAATTCCACTTTACAATATATTTATAATCATATATTACTCATAACCATCCAAAGAAATTTAATGTGGACGCGTCCACAAGATATACTATAGTCATAATATGTCCAAGTTTACCACCTTTGTTTCATCGAGACGTTGCAGCCATGCACGTAGTAGATCCTCCATTTGACAGCAAGTACACTTGACTGAAGGGTTTTCATAATATAATATTCTTAAACCACTTTTTTATGCACATGTATCTGTGTTCGTGTGTCTATAGCACATAATCGGTCTTTGTTTTACCCTCTCCTCTACTCAAAATTTCCTACTTTCTATCATTGTTTCAAACAAGGTCGTGAGTTAGTTTCACAAGCTGACAAGGCCTTACAAGTTGCAAAGATAACCGATAAGCTGTGCAAAGCTACATACCTACATGGCTACACACACTCACACACACACACACACATATATGTATATATCTCATTAGTTAATGAGGTTTACCATTTCCATTTCCATGTAATATATCTATAATATACCATAAAATCAGTTGCTTGCTTTCAAGTTCTTACATCAGCATAGTTCATCCCTCTCTTCAAGTCCGGAACTTCCCTTATATAGAGAGCTTTCAAGCCTCAGTCAAGCATACTCACAGATCCCATCAACCAAACATCCCTTCTCCTTTCTTTTACAACACCTTTCTAGTTTTAAACGCCAAAAGGCTTAGATTATTACTTCTCTTCCATCACTCCCTCACTTTCTCATCATCATCCACCATGAAGAGAGACTCTAGCTCCGATAACGGAAGCAGCTTCAACACTTCCAAGATCAGCAAATTTTCCAAGAACGGATCAAATTCCAAGGCTAGCATCAAGTACATCTGCTTCGAGTGTTCCAAAGAGTTTACCAATGGGCAAGCACTAGGAGGTCACCAAAATGCCCATCGCATAGAGAGAACCATACGGTCACAACTCCCTGGAATTCTAGAAACGATTCTGACCAAGCAACCAGCTGCTTTCCCTCAGGACAGCAGCCAGGTGGAACCACTGGCTACAATCATCGGTGGAGGTGGGGCTAGCCACAGTCCAGAAACTGTGGTGGTAAACGCATCTGGTTTCACTGAATCCAGAGATAGGTTCCGGCCTTGGGGACCAAGAGGCTATCTCAAATTGAACCCAAGAGCTAGGGCAAGAAATGCACTTCCTCCTCGCTATCCTCCTTTTGGAAGTCGTGAGAATGACGGTCAGCTTCAGGAATCAGATTCTGAGAGAACCAGCACAGCTCCAATTGTTCCTGTCTCGAGGACAAATCCTGTTCCTGAACGTGAGGTCAACTCGGAGAGAAATGGTGGTGTGGATTTGGAGCTGAGGCTAGGGTTTGGAGGGTAAAGCTTTGCCCCCATACACATCCAGCAGTCTATGCTATATGCATGAATCTTGCTTTTCATATATTTAAGTTCTTAGTTTCATCCAGTAAGTCTTTCTTGCCCAAAAGTCCCCAAAGAAAGTTACAAAAATCAAAAACCAAAATACAGAACTTGTGTATATATGATGAAGTTTCAGGTACTCAGCCTGTGGCAGGAGAGGGTATGGAGTAAAGCTGCTGGGGTATTAAGGCAGCAAAGCTAAACCAGTCTAGGGGCTGAGTTTGACGGTTGACTGATTATATTGTATAAGTTACTTATGTTTGTTGGAGTTGTAAATCGTGGTCGTAACTGTCGCCGGTGTAAGCGCAAATCTGGAAAAGGATGTACTATATTCTCTCTTTGTATATATTTATATGAAAAATATATACATTATATCGGATACAATTGTATATACCTAGTTCAAATTTATGTAGTAAATTGTTCTCTTTCTCCGCCTGCCTCTTTATTTCTCATTTTCTCTTGACCGGAGAGAAATGAGCAAGATGCATAATTATGAAAATCCTAAGTGTTCACTCATTCAAATATAATTTTTCTTTCGATGCAAAATCGTCATTTAACCATTATTGATAATTATTTTGATTAAATCAATTAATATAATATGTTTTTATTATTTATAATAATGACCGGCCACCAAACTTTTTTCTTCTACTAATAGTCTTACCAAAATTTGCTGTCAATTGTGTGGTATAAATTAGTGCATTAAAGTCACAAATAACCAATTTTATATTAATATAATAATAAGTAACTGTAAGAGTTTGAATCAAGACTTTTCCTCATCTTAATTACTGCTCTTAGGCTATCATATGATTTATTGTACAATCAAGCTTTTAGTTAGGCCTTTCCTAATTCACGATTGGATTTCTTTTACGTATAGGTCAAGACAAGTGAAAATCCAGTGGTTAATTAAGGGATGATCTCTTATATGAACTAAATTATAATTTATCTTTTCTTGGGTTCACATTTGTATTTTATAGTGCTTTTATTGTTTTGTCTTGTGATGGATCTTAAACATTATCGAAAATTTATATAGCCATATCTTATTACAAAATTAAGGACAAATTTCAATATACAAGGAAGGCTCTTTATTTTGTGAGAGTTGGAGGAGGATCATCAATTATATAATGCCTTCTTTTTGTATTTTACAAAGAGGCTATTTTTTTTAACTCAAACTTGTAATATCCTGATCATAAAAAATACTGACCTTGTTAGTTACACAATAGTAACAATAATTTAATGAGTATAATATGTAGTATCATACAATTACTTCCTGAAAACACTGACAGTCTAAAATATTTATGTAAGCATATACACACAAAGCTTTCATGCCGTATACAACAAAACAAGTAATTGTGTTAGTTCATCGTTGATTATATAAATTTATAGATAATTCATAGAAAATTTTATTAGGAATATACTTTAAATGAGTTCTAAATATTGGATTAAAGGTGTTAGTTCATGGTTGATTAAGTTAATTTATAGACAATTCACATAAATTTCCAACAAGAAGCTAGTTTAAATGAGTTCTGATATTGTTTTGAAGGTAAAGAGAAACTTGTGACATGTTTGTGAGACTAATTTTAAGTTAATCCTAAAAGGACATCAAAAGCCAAAAAAGTAAAAAGAAAACTTAAATATGACCATCAGGCAGCCACCATGCATACGCTGAACAATCAATTATATTATGGAGCATATAAATCCGTTATTGATGTGAATTAGTTTGAACATTTTAAAATAATTTGTTTCAGCAATGATAGCATATGAAGTCATTCTCACAAACAACCAATTAATAATCATTGCTATAGTGAGCCTTGTGACTTAATGAGAGTAAATATTTTTAATTTTTTACTAAACTTTAATTTTAGTCTCTATTGCACTTTACACTTATATAATTATATAATTATATTT
This sequence comes from Erythroxylum pedicellare, assembly GCA_027563575.1. NCBI lineage: Eukaryota > Viridiplantae > Streptophyta > Magnoliopsida > Malpighiales > Erythroxylaceae > Erythroxylum > Erythroxylum pedicellare. Next base: position 38,189,970 of record JAOQMP010000005.1, read on the forward strand.
ATATAACAAATTTGTGTGATAACGTCAAGTCTGATTCTTGATCTCTCTAGAATTAGTTGATTAAAAGACATTTAGATTAGAATGAGCTGTAAAACTATAAAATTCTTGTGGACACAGGAATCACCAAAATATATGAAATATAAACACAATAAATAAATTAAGCATACATAGGTGATCATTGACTCGTCCAGTAAATTTGTAAATCTTTTCAACACAACGATATAGTTTACGGGTTTGACCATTAGTTGTCGATAATTTCTTGCATTTATCAATCGGTCTTGGTAGTTGTGAAAGTTTTTTCTCAAGTGTTAGCTGATCATATTAGCGACTAGCTGACAGCATCTTATATAAGCTAATTTGAATAATAAATTATTTAAAGATATTTGGTAAAATTATTGTTTAATATTAGTTGTCACTACAAAAAAACAAGGCCTTTTGTGACCTTTTTAAAACATCACATGATGTCCAAAAAGGTCGTAGAATATAATTTGCGACGTTTTAAAAAACGTCACAAAAAAAGTCATGAAATGTAATATAGGCAAAAAGTTTCTGCGACGTTTTATGTAAAAAAATTGCAGAAAACATTAATATTCTGCAACGTTTAAAAAAATGTCACTGAAAGGTTAGACTTTCTGTGACGTTTTAAAAAAACGTCATGGATTGTAACCTATTCTACGACGTTTTTTAGAAACGTCGCAAAAACTCACAATCTGCGATGTTTAAAAATTGTCGCAGAATTTTAAAGAATCCGCGTCTAAACGTCGCTGATTATAACCTATTCCGCAATGTTTACAAAAAATGACACGAATTCTTTAAAATTCTGCAGAAAACGTCGCGGATTGTAACATTCTGCGACGTTTGAAAACGTCGCAGATTGTAATAGAAAACATCGCAAATACAATTAATTTCTTTTTTTATATTTCGAAAATAATTTTAATTTTAATAATCATTTTTTCTTTTTTCATTTTTCAAAAAATAAATTTTCAATTTTAGTTATTATTTTTTCTTTTTTCATTTTAAAAAAATTAATTTAATAATTTTTCAATTTTAAAGATTATTTTTTATTTTTTTCAATTTTTTGAAAATAATTTAATTTAATTATTTATCTATTTTAATAATTATTTTAAAATAAATTTATTAAATCTTATTTATTTAATAAATATTCAATATTATTTACGAATTTTACTTATTTAATAATTCTTTAATTTTTTAGTATATCATTAATTTTAATAATTATTCATGTATAACAAGAATTTAATACGTGCAGACATTTTATTATTTAATTGCAATTCCCAAACATGTTATAATATAGTAATTAATATAAACAATAAGTCATAAGTGTTTAATATATTAATATGAGTACATATCTAATCTAAATGAATATTATGTGTAGCACATAAAAGTTTCAAGAATTTTTTTTTGTTCGACTTCGGTATTTAATCGATCTTACATTTGTTTTACTTTTTATTCAATTCATCGACTTGACACTGTAACCCTTGATTAACTTTCTTCGACTTCTCTAGTTCGTCTTAAAGTCTCTTTCTGACTGAAGTCTTCCCTTATAGTCGAGGCCCAATTCTCATGCCAACAACGTAATCTGATCTAGTGACTAAGACTTTGTCACATATTTCATCCACTGTCATCGAATGACTTTGTCCTATTGAATATGTCAATTCCTTACACATTAATTCCTAAAAAAGTAAGAATTAATTACATATACAGTCTCATTTAAGAAATATTTGTAAACGAACTATGTACTCACCCATTTTTCTTTGCATTCGGTAGTTATCCATTGACCTTTACTTTTATCATAATGAGTGTGATACCATAGCTTCATCCGGTCACATTCTTCTCCATCTTTGTCACTCTATTGTATAGAAATATATTAATAGTAATATTTATTATAAATTTTGAAATGTCAGTCAAATTAAAATATAATTAAAAAGATAATAACTCACAATCTCATGTCGTATTGCTACAAAGGCCTTGGAGCCAGAGTTTGGTTGACATTTGACCTGACTCCTAGCCAATTTGGCTTTTTGACTTTTTTCCTAACCGTACACATAACAAAATCTATTATAGCATCTATAAATCACATTTCATAAATACTAAAATATAATCTGCTGTCAATAAAGTTGTGAAATTAAGTTTTGTGATCAAATTAACTAACTTTGTAGCTAATTGCTCCCAATATTTGCACAAATCCATCAACTCTGCCACTGTGACATTATGCGACTTAACATCCTTTCTGTGCTTGGTAAAATGCTTTTTAAAATTAAATCTTTAATCTTTAGACCTTAAAGAAAGAAACCTCTTCACAGAAGCATGTACTTCGTTATCTGTCCTCATTCCCTTGACTTCCAACTTTTGCTGCAAAAATTATAAATTGTTGGTTAAAGCTTTAGGTATATGGAAAACACATACAAATTAGATAGTTTTATAATACTTATGTCTAACTTATCAAATTCAATGTCCAAATCATCATTAGTTTTTTTTTTCATTTTGTTCTTATAGGTAAGGAAGTTCGAGATACCACACCAATCTCACTCAATAATTTGGTAGACTGTACGGAGTTGGTTAGTCGTTCTTCAACGGGGGAGATCTCTATATACAATCTCTTACCTATTGCCTTATTAATCTTTGTCAATCCGTGTCCTTTTGTGACATCCCTTGTCTTTTTCGGATCAGTCGTGGATCCTCAGATATTTCAATGGAATATTTTACAATAAGCATATAACATACTCTTAATTGGTTAGATAAACAAAACTATTAAACTTGTATGTTTCACCAATGTGATGTGAAAGATCATACCTGCAGTGCTTGTAGAGGTAGCACTAATACTAGGAAAGGGGCTCGTATCCTTTATTGGTGGCTGATTATAAGAAGCTGGAGTCATCTCTTGAGAATTTGATGGAGGCATCTCTTGAGAAGTTTATGGAGAACTAATATTGCGTTGCATATTCAAAAGTTGTAAATATTTATCTTTAGGATGAGCAAATGTGACATCTCTTGATGTTAGAGTAGGCTCAGAAGGTGTAGGTGTGTGATCTTCTGGCTGTGTACGAGCAGATGACTCATTAGCTATACTTCCAAGAAGCTGACAATACCACGACCGCAGTTGTGTTAATACTAAGCTACTTGGTGCATCCTTATTCTTCTTCTTGGGTAGACCAGGTCCCATGTGAATTACCTACATTCAATTCGACAATAGATTTCAAAATAATGTTCATCAACCATATTTAAAGAAAATAGCAAAAACTGACTATCATACTAGTCATACGCATGTTCACTGCTGAAAGATTATAAAACATAAAAATGACATTATATAGATAAAGAAACCTAAAATGTGGTTTTAGAGACTGCATATCCTTCAGGGAAGAGCAAATAGCAAAAACTCACAACCATACTAGTCCACTAGGGACAAAATCGTTGAGCTAGTGTCGCTATCACCACGATATTACTATTCTATCTATAGATCATTATCATCATGATATTACTATTCTATCTATAGATTAGGAAGTTTTAAGATGTATATTGTTTGTTCGAAAAGATGGAAGCAGAAGCAAATCATTTTATGACTCCCTCTAAAATCTAGACATTGCAAGTCACTATTTATAGGATCCCTTTTTTTGAATATAGAATATGATATGCTAAATCGACTCTATGATTACTTATGAACCATTGACTGTGAATATGAGAACCTTAACCCTAATAATTCCCACTTGTTTCAAATAGAAATTTTCAATAGAGGATGAAAATTAAATTGTTGCTATATATCAAATTCACAAGCTTTTTCATTTTTTATGCTCTGGCACTTCTTGCCTTCCTTTAGTGGATAAGAAACAGTTCTTCCTATGTCTAATTCAATCAAATGTCAAATGACAGAATTCAACTCCTGAATAATAGAAAATAGCATATGCCAACTTCATACAATGAATTATCCACACTTGCCCTACTCATCTATAAGACCAATTCTTGTTGAGGTCATTTATGTTTGAATTTGAAAAATTATAACAACTGAACAACGTGAACCAAACTCTTATCTTCCTAATTAGAATAAAATTCCAAGCCACAGAGGGTATATGAACCATATAAAATATGGATTCTACACCCAATAAAACTATAATGAAATCAGATCCTAATTCAACCAGCAAGGAGATCATCATTAACAAGTCAATTCATAATAGAAATAAAATAAGTACAGACATCTGCCAACATCAGACATCAATATGCTTGTCACTCTTCAAAACCTTATTTTCTATACTGCATCAATATATTCTCATATATTTTCTATACTGCATCACTATACTCTCAAGAGATGGAAATTAGAAAAACAAGAGGGTCATTATATATGCAGCATTTAGTCTAGTAGAGAGACAAAGCTTTTACACAATACTATGCAAAAACTAAAAGACTAACCAATTTTCAAGAGATGGAAATCAGAAAAATAAGAGGGATATTGATTGTTCTTTTGGTTTATAGCAACTCTTTTTAGCAATATATAGAGCATTTAAGTGTTGAAGGTGTTGAGTGAGCATTCCTTATATTCAAAGGCTAGTGAGTGTTCTTTTACAAGTAACTAAATGTAATATTTAAGGCATGTAATTGATGCATAAAGGGTTCCTATTGATCTTAAGAAAGTGGAGACAGCCAACAATTGGCTAATACCTACAAATTATAAGCAATTTAGAGGATTCTATAATGAATAACCTGACAAGGCTTTTCTAGAATTAAGGATAGCTCTTACTTTGGCTTTTATATTGGTTATTTCAAAATTTTTGAAATATTAAGGTAGATGTAAGTGAAGTGGGTATTAATGCAATATTTATGCAAAATGCAATATTTATGCAAAATACAATGTACTTGTTGGCTTATCCACTTTTCTTAACGAGATATTTTAAATTTGACTAATACCCAACTTCTGTTCTTCTCAGTGGTCACTCTTCTACAATCTGGGAACTATCTTTTAATGCTGAAGGGTATAAAATGGTCACTTGCAGGTATGTTAAAGGAAAATTATAATTGTTGACCTATAATATTTATTTATTAGAATGAAACTTGATGTATTTCATAAAGAAAAAACATCAGGGATACAGGAAGCTGAACTAAAGGAGGCTGTATTTCTTTTGCAGTGATGATCTTACATTGAAGGTGTAGGGACAGATATTGGAAGGATGCAATCTGCTGATGAGCATGTACCTTGGTGAGAAACATGCACTTAAAATGTATATTG
>JAOQMP010000005.1:38200502-38219168 GCA_027563575.1 Erythroxylum pedicellare
GAGAGTCATGAGCATAACCATTCAACTACCAACTTTACTTCATTTAATTTCTCTAATCCCTACTCATTTGACTCATCACTTACAACTAATTTTCATCATTTACAAAATCCTATTTTTCTTGTCGATAACATCTCACTTATGTGTGTGTGTTTGTGTGTGTGTCAACAATTCATGTTCAAAATCATCATCATCATCCATACACAATTTATATTCCATTTACAATAAAATAAGAGTTTGTAAAGCTTTAATGGCCTTCCAAGCCATATTATATCATCGGTATCAAAATCTAAAATACAAAAGATACCAAACCTAGTAATTCTCAATTTGCGACTAAAGCCTTGCTTTTACAAAATCTAACTTAATTTACAAAACTTTGCAAAAGTAGAATGATTCCTTGATTCTTGGTTATTTGATCTTATTTTCTTCACCTAAAGATGGGACAAAAAGGGGGTGAGCTTGAAAGCTCTTGGGTAATAAGTTTATAAGGAGAATAAGCAAAATCGTTGAAAAGTTCATTTGTTATATACAATTCAAAAAACGCATAGTTCTCAAATTCTCAAACCATTAGACTCGTGTTTAGTAGATTTTCCAAGTGAATCTACTCTACCAGTTGATGCGCTAACACTTTTTCTTGGGCTACCACTATGCTCCTCACTACAAGATGAAGTCATTTCTGGTTTTGTTCCCTTGAGGTAAGTGCCTGTTCTAAGCGTATGAGCATACAAAATAACCAGTACTTCTATTATTAATCTGGAAACCATTGTCAGTGGCATCCGTTCCAAGATAGCAGTTCGTGCCATTCCCAAGCAGAATTGTTTACTCTGAAATAGCAAAAGCATGCAAAACAAAACCAGCTACTCATTTGAAAATTTTGATGAGAGGAAAACTACAGCAAATGCTTTCTGCACATGCCAAATATGCTTTCTTTTTTGCTTTGTTGTTTCTCTCCTGGTGAGTTAGAATATCAACAGGTAGAACATCTTCATTGGGTAGTCAATTTTATCAGGTTACAACTCCAAAGTGCACAATATTTAACAAAATGAAAATAAAAATCAAGAGAAAATTTTCCACCTTACTAGCTTCCAGTTTTCTTCGCTGCAACGGCATAATGGCAGAATCTGTAAGAGTGAAGCAGCATTGCAACGCTATCAATTTGCAATTAGTATATCCTCCCACAGCTGAAATGATCAGCAATAAGCTTACTAAGGTTCATTCAAGAAACTCAAAAGGAGGACCTATACAATCACAATATAGACATCATCAGCAGATAGGACTGGCTTACTGTTAGCTTCTGTTCTGGCCATTACTGTTTCAAACCTTGGAAAGTGAATGATCCCTGCAGTCAGAGAGGTGAACATGAAACAGAAATTGAAATTTATATAGTCTACTTAAATGCATCCAAAGATATTATGTCATGAAGCAACACAATCCACAGAAACATTCGGTCAAACCAAGAATCAAGTCACTGCTCTCTTCAAATTTCATCTATAACAAGCAGTTTCATGATTTGACTGCAGCAATATAAACTGCAAGAAAACTAGTAGACAAAACAAAATGACTGAATAATATACAGATGAACCAGTTAGTTCCAACAATATTCAACAATATTAGAGAGTAAACAAGGGCTAAAGCTGAATCTACCTGAAAGCCGGTTAAGGAATTTGCCTTGCATTCCAGAAGCAAGCAGTACTAAACAGCTCTCTTGTGTATAGACATACCAACTACTGTCTAGTCTTCTTGTCCCTACCAACTGAAGTGATTTTGACTCAGCATCATACGAAAGTAAGTCCAAGCCACAATAGATAAGTTGCAATTTGATGAGGCGGGAAGGATAAAATTTTGGTAACTTATGTACTAGAATGAAGATTTCAGATAATATCAGACAAATAAAAGTGAAGAAGTCCCAGCACAGAGCCATTATCTTTTCTTAAACCTTTTGATTTTTCTTTGATTAATGACCAGAAAAATCAACTCTGATATACTTGAAATAACAAAAAGGAGGACCAAAATTCAAAACCAATCTTTTTCCTCCATAGCACCAAATGTCACTAAGAAACCCCACCTACTCAAGTAAAACAGAGGACATCCTAAAACCAGATAATGGGGAACATCACTAGATACAAAATATGTTTCTGAGAGTAACTGAACCGATAGGGAATCTCAAAATTTTGAAGCATTTCTTTGAAAAAAAATGACAAATGAAGATAACCACCCGAGTTTAATACCTGCTTGGTGAAAATAGCCTCCCCCCATTTAGCCATAATAGATGTTAGTTACATAGTTATTATTGCCACTATTATTAATTTGATTAACGCACATGAGTTATCAACAATTCGGAACAAAAAACTATCAAGCTGTCACATCAAACCATCTCCTATCTGCACCAGAACCATCATAAAGAAAAAGGCTTCCAGCCATTACAAAGGTATGCTGTTGTATAGAATAGAAAAGAAAAATGCTTCCAGCCATTACAAATGTATACTGTTGTAAAGTATAGAATAGAAAAGACATTTGTGTTCATTTTCAGTCTTTTCACAGTTTCTCCAGGTAAATATAAGAGGAGACCAGAACAAGATGCCTAGGCAAATCCAGAAGCTACGAGATAACATGGCGCCTTTTCAGCTTAGTTGTGCATCTTACAAATACCTTAGTGGTCACAGGCTTGGTAAAAGAATTTGCAACTATCACACATGAATTAAAGCTTTTCAAATTCAGCTGCTGAGACTTACACTTCAATAGTTACATACACAAAGATTTCTATTTTTCTATATCTGGTCTTCACAAGTACAATATCACCCAAAGGACAATCTGTCCAAAAGAATCCGGATATGCTCTCTGACTCTGACTTGCAGCTCTGATTAAAAGTTCCCCTGTTTCTCACCGCCAAAACTGTATCTCTTGACTAGATTGTTGGATGGCTCCAAACTTTGCATCTAAGGAATAATGAATTAATAAAATGGGTCCTTCACTTATTGGATCACATGTAGGAGCATCATGAGGAGAAAATGGAGCAGTTTTCCATGAGCAAAGCTGTATCAAAACTGGAAAAAAGGAACGGTCACAAAACTATTAGTTCAAAAACAATCAGTATAACAGATAATGAGATAAGATGGAAGTCATTCAACACTGTCTATGATGCTTATGTTAATTTTGATTGTGGACAACCTGCTATGATGTTGGAGATATGAGCAACTTATTCCCGTCATCCTAGCATAATCCCGTCGACCCTGTAATGCAGCATCTCATAGGTGGGTACTGTATATAAGCATGTGACATGGTGCCAGACAAACTCAAACCAATGCTAGGCTGTGAAGTTGAACCTTTATTGGACATCTCTTAAACTTGAAAACAAGGTAAAGACCAGTAGCAGGAACTGAAGCAGTCAATTATATGCAAGGGTGTCATGCTTCAATACACAGAAAAAGGACAATTCAGTAATGAAAACTGCAAGAAATACAGGCAATAAACTGGCAAAACACTCCAAATGAAGCCATATTACAATATTTTCTAAGCATTGAGGAGAAAAGAACCTCATGTGTGCTTTGAATCTCTCTTCAAGCTTTCAATAGGTCGATTGTGATTTTCAGTATATGTCTAATTGGATCACAAGGATGCTTAAGCTCTTTTTTTAAGCTGTTGGGAAAAAGGATGCACATAAGATAAGTTTACGCAGAAGAAGATTAATGAGAAGGCTGTTCTTCACTTATATGATAGTGTGCCTTATGTCCAACAGAATCAATTTTTCATTAAAATTATTACCATATTCTGCATGCAAAGTTTTAGAGCAAGAAATTCTTTCAAACACATATCATGTTCAACATCTGGAACTTTTGCTGCAACACAACTCCCATATTCTTTTGCCTGTAGAGCATAAATAAGATTCAGAATTACTTCGGCAGAGATGCACATATTCAATTGTTCAATCACCAAAACTGGGTTACATCTACCTAAACCCTTATGCCGTTATATATAGACATCACTAACTTCTAATTTTTAGAAAAATGTTAATAAATGACTTAATAGAATCGTGTCAACAAACCTGGGAAGCACAATTCACTAAGATGTGCCTGAGTGTTGTACTAGTATTCCTTTCTTTCATGTCCTTAATACTGTAAAAGTGATACGGGTAAAATAATAATTACAAAAAAGTTGTGCATTATGGTTAAACAATATAAGGAAAAGAATATGCAATCTTGCAGTCAAAAATGCTGAACAAGAACATGGAACATTACACAGGAATTGAGCTAACAACACAACAAATTTCACTGATCAACAATAAGCACCACAAACTTTTTCTTATCATTGAACTATATTACACATGTCAGTTATACCCACGTTTTATAAATATTCACAGATCATTATGAGACCTGCTAATTGAGCATAAATTATCTGTAAAAAGGTGGTGCAGATTGATTTTTCATGAAAACTAAACAGCTCTCAGGTTCGTGCTCAAATGCTAAAACTTTTCCTGAGTTTGTTTTAATTACCAGATAGATAAAATCTTTTAGTTTCAAGGTAGCAGTACTAGCTTCATATTAGGAAACTGTAAGGCCATGTAGGTGAAGGAGAAAAAATCAAATACAAAGAATGAGAACAAATATTCCCGGGATGCAATTCCTTTGGTAAATCGGAAAATGTACTATGCCATTATTTGGACATTGGAGGCGGTACAAATGAAGCTTGAATTCATTGGTTGAAGAGGCAAATTTGATAGAAACAAACTGCCTTTTCAAGGGAAGGAAAGGCATCACACAATTCAAATGACTGGATTTCAACATCGGGTGAACTACCATATATATGAGAGCATATGCAGACTGACAAAACAAGACATTCAATCAATACTAAGGTAACACAAACACAAACTTGCAAATAGACTTGCTTGGGTTGGAGAATGGTAAATATCTTCAAATCCACATTATAATTTTCATTTAAGCATTAGAAAGACCAGGATGACAAGTATAACACCGAAAAATGCTATCACATTCTCCCACAACCTTCTAGTTGAATTGACCCTATCTTTATGAGAAACTTAGGAAAAAAGTAGCACTAAATAGATATATTTTATTTTAACACAAAAACAAATAGGTAACGTGAAGAAAGAGAGACCAAAGAGACACCAATGGCCCTTACTTATATTGAAAAAGGTATGCTTGGAAACACACAAAAAACTGAGAATTTGAAATAACAAACTGAAATGTTTGAACTGACTCAGGCACCAGAAACATAAAGATAGAACTTTCCTGAAGTTTTTTTAGAATACTTCATAACTTAGCAGCCTCCCATACAAGAACAATCATAAGAAGGTCATTCAGAGGATGTACCACTTAAAAAAAGAATGTACCCACAGAATACAAATAAGAAACTACACTCAAAATTTTGAGGGAAACAATGGTATTCAAATAGAGTGAGAAGCAATAAAAGCAATCAACTAAAACCCCATCACCAACTTCACTCAACAGGCAGCCCCTCAAGCATGCAACTATGAAGCTATTCCTGAACCAAATATTAACTATGAGGCAACAAAATGGAATATCCCCATTAAGTAGTAATCAAATAAAATAACATGACCATTTGACAATCAAAATTTGACAAATAAGAAAATAAAATCGAAGACTTATGGATTAAACTTAAGATCACCCATGAAGTACCCTAATTTAACCAGCTACTTGCCTTCTACTATCTTTCCCAAACTAAATCAAACTTAGTAGGCAATCAAAATACCCACAATAAGGAATTCATGGACAATCAAACATAAAGTGCGAGAAACAAAAGCAACGAATTGGGAACTAACCATTGGCATGTTAATACAAAAAGTAACAGGGCCTGAAATTTTGTATGTTAGTGTTGATGCTTCTTCCTCAAATTTCACTTATGTAACAACCTGTGTTTAGTTGCTAGAAAAGGATTGCATATGAAGACTACTAGATAGTCAATCGACGTGGAAGTCAATGATTTGAATGATTTGAGTGTTAATGGATGAAAACTAAATTTCTAGGATCTTGATAATGGGTTTGATAAGATAACACAATAAGGATCAATGAGGTTGACTTCCACATCGATTCAATTGAGTCTTCATTTGCAAACTTTTTCCAGCCACCAAACACAAATTGTTAAATAAGTGAAACTTGAGAAAGAAGCATCAACAAAAACATGCCAAATTTCAAGCCCTAACTATTACTTTCTGTGTCAACATGCCAGTGCTTAGTTACCAATTCATTGCTTTTGTTTTTTGCACTTTATGTTTTGATTGTCCATGAAATTCAAAGTGTGTATTATTATGTATAATGCATTATCAACATTTTAAGATCACACAATCAGAAAATTGACACGACAATTTGATGTTCCATTTTCCCAAACACCCGTCAGACAGAATTCATTATAGAAACCGATTCTCAAAAATCAAAAACTTAATGATGCATAAAAAAGAGAACCAAAACAATCAAAGTCAACACGAGGAAAATATGGATACCTATGATGCCAAAAGAATATCCAAACAAAGTTTCCGAACAACAAGAGTAGAAAAAAATGTTACTGATCGAATTTTATAGCCCTTTTTAACATCTAAAATGACAAATAAAGAAAGTAAAGACGTACTGAGGCTGCAGCCACAAGAAGACATAGGCACAAATAGCATCTATATAAATGATATGTGAAAACCTTTACCTTTTCTAGATCTATTTCACAACCAAATTCCCTCAATGTTACTTTCCGGAATTTGCTTCCTCAGCATGAGATGTCCCCTTCTCTGCAAAACCATGACGGAGTTGTAAGTGTTTATGAATTCCTTTAACAACATGCAATACTCGTTAACAAACCAAAATCTGTAGCACATTGGTTATGTAACTGTAATAAATTAAAAGGAAAGATGCCGAAACATAAATGACGATGTGTCAATTCCTCGCGTATTAGTAAGTTTTTACTAAAAAAAATAAAAAACCAAAATAAAACATATTACAAACCACGGGGTCATGAAGAACTCTTCCGTCACCGTCTTTGAAGATAGACAAACTTAATGAAGTGGAAAAGGCATAAGCAGGGTTTCCAAGAAAGAAGATGATTTTGGTTATTTGGAAGAGAAAATGCAAAGATTAAAATGGACAAGAAGGACATCGGCCATTAGTAAAAATTGAGTTTTCTGCTATAGAAGAATTTGTTGTCTTGAAAAGAAGCAGGAGAGAAAGAAGAGGACTCAGTACTGTGGCTAACAACAACTATAGTCTATTGTGGTCTTAAAGAGGAAGGAAAGGAGAGCAGATGGAGCAGTGAGAAACGAGATGGATAGCTTGCAAAGGAGTCCATGTGGTATGCAACGGCCAGGGTACCCCCTACCTCAAATTAGGATTGACAACAAGCGAGTCGGGCTCGGTCACAAATCTGAGATCCGATCTATATTAAATTTGGCCTTCTAATAATTTCAAATGCCATCGGAATCCAAAACTTGCTTAACGAGTTTAAATTCAATTAAATTTATTTCTTTATATTTAAATTTTGATTAGGCGGAATTATCCGGATGGGGTTGAATTTAAATAATAAATAATAAACTTGGGTTGGGCTAATTGAGCAGTCCTTGGTACGGTCCCGTTACAGGTTGACCGGTAACCGAGGTAGTCTACACTTTTTGAAAAAAAAAGAACAAATAACATAATTTTGTACCTTTTTTTTTTTTTAATCACAAGACGAGTCAGTTGATTCTGGCAAAGAAAATTGTCATCTCTGTACAACTTTCGTTCTGCTCTAGTCGGTATATTTCGTATCGATTAGAAACTGTAACGTTAAGAACTGACCTATGTCGACCATTTTAGCAAGAATACTAGTAAAAACTACAAATTTGTTTAAAAGAAACTAAAAATTTCTTAACCTTAACCTCGTAACTCGACCATCCTTCCTCATTCTTCCCATTTGGTTTGGATACCTTTCTCAGCCTCTCAGCTCTCATAGTCTGATTGTCTCACCGTCCAATCACCACCATAACGGTGTCCTAGTCACCACACAGCTCCAGTTGCTGCCGTATAGCTCGCTGCGAAACGATAGCCATTTAAGATATATTCATTAGTTTTGGTCCGCTTGATCTAGTACATTATTTCTGAAGCGAGTGGGCATGCTACGGGGTCTCTAATGGAAGTTTTATTAATTTTAAATAAATTTAAGAGCAAGAAAGGAACAAGTTTATTATTAATGTGAGCATCTTCATTCTTTAACGATGTAAAAAAGAGTTAGTTCAAGTGAAATGTATACGAGAAAGAGTTAATTCAATTTCTATTTCTGTTTCTCTGTCTCTAGTTTGGTTTTCCAACTTTAGATTTACATCTAATAATGGTGTCTTATTTAGCTAATTCATAAGATGGGTTCGGCTTTTAATTCGCAAACAAGATCTTATGTAAATATCGCGTGAACATTTATTTGATGTTAATATAAATGTGGGAACTCTGTTGAAATGTGCTAATCTGCTTCGTAAAATCTTTGTATTTGGAAATATGCTCATTCATATCCACAAATATTTCCATTTTTCATGTTATACATTTTCATATGTGAGTTTTGAAATGCACAATTGAAGAATGTCAGATATTGTCTAATAGTACCTTGAAACAAATTTGACAATTACAGTGTATAGCTCCTCTCTCACAATGATGTGCATCTATTATTGGATTTGAATAACGGCAACCTGAAAAGGTAAATTATTAAGATCGTTACTAAAACCATTGAGCTATTAAATGATCCAGATCGTTCACATAACACAATGAATTGAACTATAACTTTTCATCCAGGTTGTCCAATTAATCACCCATTTACAAAATATGGTCGTAAATCACATTTTGTAGATTATAGTTGTCACGGGTTTCTGGTTTGTTAGTGGCTTTTTCTAACTTTGAAATTCACCTTGTAAAACTGTCAATATTAGTTTATATGTTACTAGATTGTTAGAAACCAAACTATCAATTATGGTCAATATATTTTGGGTAAATTTACTTTCATATATAAAAACTTTAATTTTAATATTAAGATATTAATTTAGTACTTATACGTCTTTATTTATTTTTATAGATAAATGAAGGAAATTTCAAGTATTTTTGCTAATTCAGCTTCTTCAGGAAGATTTGATGATCCAACTTAAAGAGTATTAGAATGAGAAAGAATAAAGGAAAAGATTGAACTACGAAATTAGTGGTAGAAGTTCTGTTTGTGGTAGATAGGATGATACTGATAATATTAAAGGTGCTATACCTACCTAATTAGAAGAGATTGCTACACTTGATACGAGGAAGAGAACAAGACAACTATCTAACTTTTTTCCTTATAAATAACTTCTAAAGCTCTACCTCCAATGCATAATGCCTTACAATCTAAAGAAGCGGCTCATAATATGAACATAACAATGGTTAGATTCTTGTATGATACAATTGCATTATTCAATAATGCCTAGTCTTATTATTAGCAGTCTATGATGGATGCTATTACCTCTTACAGTCCAAGATATAAAGTTCCTTTAATTGATTATTATAGGGGTAATCTTTTAAGCAACTTTATTGATGAAGTAAAAAAAAGTTCTTTAGATGAAAGAAAAATGAGTTGGGCAACTTAAAAGTGTTCAATTATTTATGATGGTTAGACAAATAGAAAACATGAGCCTAATAATCTTTTGGTTTATTATGCTAAGAGGACAATGTCTTTAAAGTCCATTGATGCCTTTAGCCTTATAGAAACATTGATACTTTATTTGAGATATTTGATGAAGTTATGAATGAAGTTTGCCTTAAAACATTTTACAATTCATTACCGATAATGATTATAATTATAAAGCAACTGGAAAAAGGTTGCAAAGCAGGTATAATTATTTTTATTAGATTTTTTGTGATGTACATTGCATTGACTAATAGAACTTGTTGAGTGCACTGCAAAATTTACTTAACTATGCACGCTAAAAACTTATAGAAGCGATGAGTCAGGATCGTATCTATAGGAAATGTTCGGTTAATTCTCGTAACAAAAATAATTGATGCAAAGGAAATAAAAATGGGAAGTTTTGGTTTTTACGTAATTAAAAAAGTAAAATTAAACTAGCAAAAACAAATTATAACAAACAATTGAAAATGTAAAAGTGTCAAATATGTATAAAGTTTGGTTCTAGGATCAATCTTGGCTTAGACACGATTAAACATATCTTATCATTCTAATGTTTTCACACCTCTCCTCAAATTATTAATTGTGGACTAATAATATGCTCTGTTAATCCTAATTTTTCCTTTAGTTGTGTTTAATTAAGAGACGCTCGTTAATTAAACATACTAGATTCAATTTGACAGCCGCATTATAAAGTGAAAAAGGGATCAATATAGATAGTAATCTCATACATTCGGGTTATCTAATTTAAGTTACGTCGTTCCTAACGATTCAATATCATTAGTGGCTACTAAATAACATCAAATATAACAATTACGAATTATATTCAACATTCTAGCATTAGGTTTATAATATAATAATCTAAATAATGTATCAAGATTATCTTTACAAAACCTGACTCAATCAACACAAATAACAATAGCAATCCGAAAAGAGATTCAACATTAGCAAGATGAGATAAGTTTAACCGTGACTTGAGCGTTGATTTCACCTTCGAACTAGTGTCGGGATGCTAACCTTCCATCTTTCCCATTAATCTTTAAGAAGAATAGATGCTATTGCCTCTTTCCATCTTGAAAACAAAATAGAAAATGATGAAGAATAACTGTTGGCTTTGTTATTCACATTATTCCTCCTTGAAGACCAAGGAGAAAATGGTGATGAATGATGCCTCCACAACTCTCACAATATTCCATTTTAAAAACCTTAGAAAAATTGATGGTGAATGGTGTCTTAGAGGTCTTCTCCACTGCAAGTTTTTTTTCATGTTATTCTCCCCCTCCTCTTGTCGTCACACCCCACACATCATATATTCCAAAACCTAGGTTTTAAATGGAATGGTACAAGTGGCTCTCTCTACTGCTGTTGCGTTATCTCATTCCCCTCTCACTTTGCCATCACCTAACATGTCCTTTATACCTTAAAAAGGTAAGTTAAAAAGAATCTGACAACTAGATTAAATGGATAGTTGAGTTAAATGGACAGTTGAGTTAAATGGACACCATTCTCGACTTTTACACTTTATCTTGTCTCTTTTTTTAATATTTTTCTTTTTCTTGCTCTATGAAAACAATAGAGTATGAACATTGATAAGATAGCTCAATAAATATGCTTTCGAGTCTCTTTAGCTTCTTTGTTTCCAAAATGTACTTAAAATCAAATATGAGCTAAACAGAGTGTCCTAAGAATTTTAAGGCATTAATCACTAAATTTAATGGATTACATGTATCAACATGTAAGTACTCATTGACCTAATGTTGAAAAGTATAAAAGAAGTTAGATACTTTCCTATCATTGATGAAACTATGACAGCAAGAAAAGTTACCAAGTTCATCTATAATTGTGCATGGGTTTTAAATTCAATGATAAAGAGTTTCACTATAGTATAAATTTATTTTGTCCTCCTATTATAATATTTGCAACTAATTTTTTATCACGTCAGTATTTTATTCTAAAGAACAATGAGCTAAAACAAATGTTTATAAGTGATAAATAAGTTACATATTAGTATTTCAAGTTTAATGTTGGAATGCAGGTTTTCATAATTATATTTGAAGATCATGAATTTTGGTCTCAATTCTAGTTTATCATCTAAGTTTGTGAGCCTTTAATAAGAATACTTCTTCCGGCTAATAATAATGAGAAGGAAACAATGGATTATTTTTATGATGTCATAAAAAAGGCGTAGAAAGTAATCAAGGTCAATATAAAAAATATGTCTTCTTTGTATACACCTTATCTTATAATCATCAATGAAAGATAGGAAAGGCTACTCTACTCTCTCTTTTTTGTTGTTAGTGAATTTTTCAATCCTAGTATCTATTTTATACCAGATTTAAGAAAGTTTAAGTTAATAAGGGAATGCGATTAACTATTACAAAAATTGTTTTATATAAGATAATGCAAGGTCTCCTTACCTTGCAAACTTCAATTTGTTTATAAGGTTAACTTTGTTATCTTATAGTTGTTTGGTGGGACCAATTTAGAAGAGGTGTTGGGTCCCGTTTTTGAAACCCAAATATTTGGAGACCTTTGACGGAAAACAGTACTTGCCTTCAATTATACTAAACCTGTTTTGGGGGCAATCGAAGTGACTCTCGCTAATGATGTCAAATTTGGGTGTTGTCAAGGTAGTTCGAAAAAGAACTTCAAGATCTATCACTTTCATGAAGACCTTGAAGATGAAATCTATCATCTGAGGGGTCAAAATAGTTTAGATGATGGTATCAGATGAATGGTGATCAAAGGAAGAAGTCTCAAGTTTGTAGGTAAAAAGCAGACGAAATAAAAGGAAACAGACGAAACAAGACACATCCGAAGCGAAAAGACAGACGAAACAATATACAGACGAAACCAAACACAGACAAAACAAAACACAGATGAAGCCCAAGTCAACTTAAGATGAAGCAAAGTCAACTTAAGACGATGCAATGCTTAAGACAAAGCGGGTCAACATAAGACGAATGATGTCATCACAAACGATATAATGACATCATAGACGAGACGTCTTTACAGATGATACATCTTTACAAATGATGCATCTTTACAGATGATGTATCCTTACAGACGCAATGACGTCATCACAGACGATATGACGTCATTATAGACGATACATCTTTTACAGACGATACATGTTATAGACGATGCATCCTTACAAACGCAATGACATCATCATAGACGATATGATGTCATTACAGACAATACGTCTTTTATAGATGATACATTTCCCCCTTAAAAGACTGTAACTTTTGACTCTTGAGTCCAAAGTTCCTATACTATATATCGATGGAAAGCTGGATAATTAAACTACAACTTTTCAGAGGACAACTTTAACTAATTTAGCTTCAATTAGTCTAGTTTCTCTTAGAAGTCAGTACACAACTTCTACACCTATGAAAGGCTTAGATCAAGAACTGTACATCTACCAAAGAAACATGCACATACGCCTGGTGACTTATCAGTTTTAACACATTTATCGAGCAATAGAAACTTATACTGAACTTCAATTACATTAATACAATCTGAATAAAGGCTTAACCCCAAAATACAGTCTATACAAAATGCTCGATGTTTACATG
Organism: Erythroxylum pedicellare; assembly: GCA_027563575.1. Taxonomy (NCBI): domain Eukaryota; kingdom Viridiplantae; phylum Streptophyta; class Magnoliopsida; order Malpighiales; family Erythroxylaceae; genus Erythroxylum; species Erythroxylum pedicellare. The sequence continues at coordinate 38,213,699 of JAOQMP010000005.1, forward strand.
CTTATAAAGCTATCCCAAAAAGTGAACAACTAACTTAGTTACAAAAGCTACTATCTCAGAGTTTGTCCAAAAGCCTTACAACGATCACTTATCTTCTTGATCTGCACCTGAGGAGGGAATAATGGGGTGAGCTACAAAGCTCAGTGGCTAATATATATATAACCATTGGCAATTGCCACATACTTAAGCATATGTATATGTATATCTAACAATTTTTAGCATTCTTACTATAGTCATGCAATTTAAACATTGATCAATATAATTCAAAGATAATACACAGCATAACATCAGCCAGTAAACATAACACTTTATTATGTACCATATCTGAACATCTAAAGATGCAATGCACAACTATTGGCTCGAGGGTTCCGTGAACAAAACAAAGAAACCAAACTTTACTCTGTGAACGAAACGAATCTACTTTTCAAATTTCGTGTGCCATAAGCGGGCAGCCAGGAGAAGGCTTGACGTCGACGTGCACGTGACTATGAAACGATTCCTCTCTCGCCCAAACGCAATCAAATTTATGCTCAATTTAGTCAATCACAATCTGCACTCCCGTGTTACTTTCATTTCATCATATTCTTATATTTTCATGTTTTTTCTTCTTTTCATTCAATTTCAAATGTTATAACCTTTTTCAAAGTATAACATAACCATAATGCATCATGCATTTCCAAGTATTCACAATTATTTCAATTTCATGCATATCAATTTTAAGCAAATCCATATACATATATACAGGTAAGAATTTGCCCAATTACACAATAAATATAAATACATTACCCACCTAATAAGCTTGGGGAAATCCAAGTCAAGCTTGCCTTTTCCTTTGCTCTTGGGTAGTATTTTCTTAGTCTCCTAAAACAACCAAAGGTTCATTCAAAACCAACATTCCAAAAGAATTCATAACTTTAGAAAAATCATATAGTCACAATAAATATGAATAAAAACTCAAATGTAGTTTAGAAACCCTAAAACCAAATGGGTTCTCCTAATCCACCTTCTTCTCACAAGACCTCTTTGCTCTTTAACTCCTTCATCCTTAACACAACCCATTCCTTTAACAAAGCAAGAAAAAGATGGTTAACCTATCTTAATAGACTTGATTTCTCTTCTCTCTTTTTTCACCGAAACTTCTCTTCTTCTCTCCTATTTTCGTTGTTCTCTAACTTCTCTTTGGTTCTCACGACACTTCTCTCTTCTTCTTTCAATACAAAACCATTTTATGTGGCCTTTTCCATATTTTAGGCTTCATTTACCTTATCCTTCCCATTTTGCCCCTTCTTTCATCTAATCCATCTACTAACTCCTTTAAGCTAACTCATTTCTAACCTTCCCATAATAATTCTCATTTAATTCAAATCCTTCCATCAATTTCTAATCTCTATTTAAGTCATTAAGTTAATGACTACATTTAAAATTAATCAGAAAAAGAATAGTCAACTAAAACCTAAATAAAAAGTTAAATAACAAATCGCAAAAAAAAATTGGAAAATTTTTTTGGGTCCAACACGAAATCTCTCAATTTAAGTATATAGCTGAAAATCATTAGAAGTGCCTCGATTTATTATTCTTTCTCTTTATTTGCATTGTTTTGTTTTCCACATTAAGGAAAATATGTTGTTCAAGTGTGAGGACATATATGTTATAGCATACCCATTGAGTATAAATTTTGCATTTGCATTGTATTAGTTTGATTGGGATGGCGTTGCGTGAACATTTTGTTATATGATGTGTGCATTGTATGAATGTGTCAATGGTAAGAATTGAATGGAATTGACTTACATTTGAATGTGTTCATTTAAATTGTAAAAGCATATTAACTTGTGAATTTTATATTTTAAGTGTCTTTTTGATGCATATGCATGTTAATTTGGATATGACACCTATTCTACATTATGGCACTTGGTTGGACACACTTATAAGTACATTCAATTAAATTGGTTATGATCATTAGTACCCTTTCATGAAAACAATTGACTAGAAAGAAATGAGGTAGGATAAGAAATTTTAAAAAATGTATTAAATAAAAATTCCTATTATATTGGCACTTTTTAAGAAAATTAGGTTAAGAATAGAGCTAGTAGGTAGTTGAGAGTTGTGATATAGATAAGTAACTAGGTGCATTTATAAAAAAAATGTTGTCTTCATGTCAAAAGGTTAGAATAACACTCAACTAAGTTAAATAAAAAATGTAGCCTACTTGAATAATTGGGGGACATCTATGACAAGGTGTTTGTCTTCACATCAAAAGACTAGGTGATAGTTAAAGAAAATATTAAAAAATGGTGCTTACAATAAACTTAAATCTACTGATGTTTTAAAAAGAGCAAAAATTTTCATAAAAGGTTACTTAGTGATAGTTCACCTTTTTAATTGATCAATAATAATAAGTGTATGTTTATAAATGTCATAGGTTTATGAATAAAGTGTTAATATTTTGATTGATATGTATATTCAAATCAAATAAATTAAACATAAAACAAATAAGTTAGTATGTTGGCACTTTTAAAATGGTTGATGCTTAAGATTAAGTTAATTCAACGACATTTGATGTCATTTTACCATTATTCCGTTGTTGCATGATTATGTGTTTATGAGTTTTTTATGTTTTGTTTGTGCGCAATTTTAGTTTACTTAATAAAAAGCAAAGATTTAAGTGTGAGGATGTTGACAGATGTATATTTTATTATGTTTTCTAGGCGTTAAGTGCTTTCTTAGATGATAATCATTTGTTTAGGACTTAGAATTGTGTTCTTGTTAGTGTTTTTTATATGTTTTGATTTTTTAATTGTTTTAGAGTAAGGATTTCATATTAATTTTATGTCTCAAGAGGTGTGTGATGTGTTTTTTAGTAATTGAAAACATGAAAAATTGAAGAAAAGATAAAGAAATTAAAGAATGGAAGAAGCCAAGATCGTGACTCCAGCCATAATAGTGATAGATTACACAGACAACTTTTCTAGCTCGCAAGTGTTTTTTTTAATATTCTTGATATTTTAGGGATATGATTGGAACCAAATTAAGTGAAGAAACCCTAGAAAGAACCACAGAATCCTCAAGAAGTATTTAAGGAAAAGGAAAACACCAAAAAGGAGGCAACACATCATAATTAAAGAGATTAAAGAAGAGACATCTAGAGCAACTCTAGGTTTTGCATATCAAGACACCAAACTGTTTTTCTTTCTTTTCTCTTTATATAATTCATTGTCTTGGATGTTGCTTTGGAGGAAGTTGAACATGATTATGAGTTTCTAAATCTATATTGTGGATTGTTCTTCATCTGTTTTATTGAACTTTATTTTGGTTAAATTCATAGATATATCAATGTTTTGAGATATTTGTTATGCATATACTTAATAATAAATTGAGAAACTGAATCAAATCATATGTGTTAGGGTGCAGAATGAGAGGTGATAGCTTAATAAACCTGAAAATACCAGATTAATAAATAATTAAAGAGATATCTTAATTGTGAATTAATTATCCTTATGATTGCTTCAAACCCAATTGAATAGTTAGAAGTAGTTTTGCAAATCAAGAGGTTGCAATTATATTATTATTGAATTCAATTAATATTACTTGATTAGATCTTGAGAGACGGTAATAAAAACCTTAGAATATCTAGGATCAAACATAAATTGAATCAACAAGAAAAAGGGAAGAAAAAACAAGGATAGAAAATTTCCTAAGTTTTCATCATTAATTAACTTTATTGTTATTGCTATTTTCAATTATTCACTTATTTAGTTTTATTAGTTTTTTTAATTTAAATGAATTTATTTAAATTCAATTTATTCAATCTTTATTACCCTATATAGATTGCATTCAAGTTGTCAAGTGACTAATTAATCCTTGTGGAAATGATAGCTTTTATACTATAAGTTTTTTTATTTAAAAAATTCATTAATAAACGTTGGAGATTACAACAAGACTCAAGAGAGGCTTAGTTATTAAACCACTGACTTCTCTAGGTAACTATACTACATCGTTCAGCACTAAGTTACGTTCAACACTAATTTATGATCTATATACTTGTAGCACGAAATTTTTTATATAAAATATCAACATGTTTCCAGATTCATAGGAGTTTGAGAATTATAGTTATGCTTGTGTAGAAAGATGTCAGGGTCAAGAGAGGTTAAAAAAAGAAGGAAAAATATAAAGATTATGCTTAGGTGGCCTCTTATACTATGAAAGGAATAAATATATAACATAATTAAGATGTTTTATATTTTTATAGTTTGTTTTACATAAAGGTGAACATTGGTATTCATACATGTAAACTAGTGCTACATATAGTGATATAAGCTTATCATATATAAGGAAATTACAACAAAGTGGTAGGATTTAAATTAATATACTTACAGCATAGTGATAAGGTTTAAATCAACAAAGAAAAAAGATTAAGGTGAATCTCTGCTAGGGAACAGATCTCATTAAAAATTAAGGATGAGCACATCTTTGTTCATTAGATCCTAAGGAATGATCTTATAAACACAAAAATCCCCATATAATTTAGGCATGATAGGAAAGTTAAAACAACATTCACAAAACTTCAAAATAGGAAAAAGTAATATATTAGTGGTTATACCTATGAACATTACCAACACTATAGTACTCCCTCCTCTAAAAACAAGGTATATTTTTTGCAACGTTCAAGCATATGCAGTATAAAAACCCTAAAATATAGTATAGGATGACATGAAACAAGGGAATGCTGGAATTTAAATTTCTTCTAGATAATTATTAATTACGAGTTTTTATAAAAATTAAGGTTAAAAATCAAATTTGATTTATATTAAAGGTAATTAAGAAGCCTGTTGAAAATTTTGGTTAAATGGGATGAAGTTGAATAAAGAAAATGAGCCTTTATTAGTGTAGGCTAGTTATTTATTAGACATATGATAGGGAGGTCTAATAAAGTCACTATAAATAGTTGTTGAGCTCACACATCCAGATATGTGCAGAAGTCAATGAGAAAAATAAGTCCTTATTAGTGTGGGCCAATTATTTATTAGGTTTGTAATGAGGAGGCCTAATAAAGTTACTATAAATAGCTGCTAAGGTCTCTTACAACCTGCTTAAGTAAATTCGTAGACGTATAGATTCTTTAACTTGTTAAAAGCCCTTACATTAAGAAAGACACAAAAAGATGTTAATAACATAAAGTTATATAACATTCATAAAGGTTAATTAAAAATTTTAAAAATTATTTATTTATTGAGCAACTTATTTAAGGGATCCAATAACTTATTCAAACAATTCAGTAGCATGCTCATCCAGTAGTGGATAGTAAAACAAGTAATTTTCTTCATTTTCTCCATTTATATAAGTTTATGGTTGATCTTAAGCTGATTACTCCCCCTATACATATACTTTTATGTGTGTCTGTGTATGTGTGTGTGAATATATGTGTATTATATATATACATATACATACATACATACATATATATATATATACA
>JAOQMP010000005.1:38225578-38245620 GCA_027563575.1 Erythroxylum pedicellare
ATCATCATCATCATCATCATCATCATCATCATCATCATCATCATCATCATTATTATTATTATTATTATTATTATTATTATTATTTACTACTACTATTGCTGCTACTGCTGCTGCTGCTACTACTACTATTACTATTACTATTACTATTACTATAACTATGACTATGACTATTAGTACTACTACTGTTATTATTATTATTTTCCTTTTTTCCCCTCTTCATGTGGTTATTTGTACATAGTCTCTCTACTAGCTAGAGATAAGGTTGTATACTACTAGACCTTCCCAGACCATGGATGTCAATTAGATTTCTACTGGGTGTTGTTGTTATAACTAATTAGTGTTAATTAGGATTTACTAAGGTTAATCAAAACTTAAGAATAATTAGTTTAATAATAAGTTAGGTTTAATTAAAATGATTAGATTCTACAATGCTATGTAAATTTCATATAGCACTATGCGCCCCATATATATAATAAAAATAGACAAGAGCGTCGTGTCAATGTTGGCATGGTATATAGGTAATAAAGATATAACCAATTGAAAGTTAAATTTAAATGATCTAGAAATGTTAAGATTTTTTTAATGCTTCAAAAATATTAAGATTTAAGATGTATTTTGGTGTAAGCATTAGTAAAAAAATATTTTTCTCCCTATGATTTTCCTTAAACATCATTTTAATGCTAGTTAATAAATCAAAAATGACATCATTCTTCCTTTCTCTAAAAGAACAAACCCTAAAAAAATAATTTAGAATATGTCAGTACTTTTTTTCCTTATCAACTGGGATATTTAGTGTTTAGAGTGAAAAAAAGGATTAGAGGCCTAGAAGTTTATTTAGGCATTTAGCTATGAACCTACAGTGATATCTAGGGTTTAAATTAAAGATTATGATTAGAAGCTTATAAAAGTATCCATGTATTCAACTATGAGGTTAAAGGGGTATCTAGGGCTTAGAGTAAAAATCAAAATTAGAGACCTAAATAGGTTTCCAAGTGTTCAGGTGTAAGAATAGAGGGATATCCAAGGTTTAAACAAAAATAGACTTAAGAGAGATATCCAAGGATTCAATGATGATTCGTAGAGGAGTGTCTAAGGTTTAGACCAAAAAATGGTATTCAATAAACCTAGAAGGGTATCCGTATTTTCAATTATGAACCAATAATAGTAAATAACATTTAGATTAAATACCTAGATGGATATCCAAGTATTTGGTTACGAGCCTAGAGTAGTATTTAGGGTTTAGACCAAAAATTGGTATCAAAGACCTAGATGGGTATCTAAGTACTTAGTTACGAGCCTAAAGAGGTATTTATGAAACCTAGAGAGTTGGATAAGTACTTAATCTACAACCCTAAAGAAATATCTAGGGTTCGAATTAAGAACTAAGAAATGAGACTAAAAGAGTTGTATTTAGCTGCCGACCTTGTGCAATATCTATAGTTTTCACCTATTGAAGAAGGTGATTGGCAATAGGCCTAAGCATAAGCAAAAAGAAGGCAAATATGTAAAAATTTCAAATGATTCATTTTAAAATGTCATCACAATCAATAATGAGTAATGACCATGTAAAGATACCACATCTTTCATAATTTACCCTTTTATCGAGCAAACATTAATTTTTAGACAATTTTGGGAGTTTATGTTATTATGTCAAAATTCATGCATCTTTTCAAATAAAAGTCATTAAATCATAATTAGTATAAAGATTAATAATTTATATAATGTTGCATTTTGATATTTTTCATTAATGATAATAAAAGATATTCCTTTTTGCATTTTTTAAAAAGAAAATTGATTAAATGATAAAGGAAATGTTACAAAAAAAAAAGGGTGCTCCAGGTAGAGGCCTAAATACAAACAATTCAAAGAAAGGAGCTATCTAGTCATATTAAAAGAACATCGTAACTCTAAAGCCTTAGAGGATCATTAATAATGTGGAACAGGCTACTGCAACATTATCAGCTCATGTGCGCCTTTGGAACCCCACTCGAAGAAGTGTGAGTTGGTCCCTAAGTAGATCTTTATATATGTAAAGAATCGTGTACATTTGGAATGCATATTTGATCTAAGTTCTTAGTCAGAATTATCTCCTGAATCTCTTCTAATATTAAGGATATCAGATAGTCTTTAGTAGATGCTTGGTGCTTGAATCGTTGAAGGTTCCACTCCCTTCACAGCCTATAGATACAAACTCCCAAAACAATAATGTGGATAGGTAATTACGCTGAGAGGCCGTTAGTAATCTCTAAAGTAGTTGTTCTTGGATCCATCCAATAACATGAAGCAGTGACATAATCCCATATCGATTTGTTAAAATGACACTCAAAAAAGAGATGATTGCATGATTCAAATTGCAAGGAGCACATTGGACAATTTTTATCCGCTTGGATATAAAGAAGTCGATCTGCTGTAGAGAGTTTGTTCTAGATAGCCAACCAGTAAATGAAAGATATTCTCGGCATTAAATGCTTGTTCTAGACCTTAGTAGTGCAAGAAACTGTGGATTGATGTCTGCGTAAGTTATGACAAATGTCTCTATTAGTGAGCTTATCAATTGGTATCCTTTTCTAAAAAAAGATATCATATTCTTGCAGAGTGGGAGGATAGTTAGGCTGAAACTGTAATAAGCTTCGAGGAAATCTCCATATACTTCACTCTATGAAAGTATTCATCCGTGTTTTTAGAGAAATGGATGAAGAAGCTCTTAGAATCAGTTATATTAAGGGTCCCCTGCTAGACCAGTTGTCGAATCATAAGGAGACCAGACGACCATCCTTAATTTCACATAAGCTTTTCTGTTGAACAGCATCTCGCAATTTCAGCAATTGAATGAGGAAAAAAGAATGAGTACCTTTCGGTTTAATCACCCATATGTTATTCCCCCTAAGGAAGTATACATGTAGTCATTTTAACCACAAGTTCTTCTTGTCTTCCATTATCCACCATAATCTTTTGATAATTAGAGAATGATCTGCAGCTTTAATGGAGAGGATGTTCAATCCCCCTTCTTATTTCGGAAAACTTATGTCAGCCCATTTCACCTTTGCAGCTCTTTCATTTAAATGACTCCATAAGAATGATCTAAGGATTCTTTCAATTTCTTTAATAATGCTTTGAGATTAGAATATATGGGAGCTCCAATATACATGCAAAGAATTAAAGATGGATTTGATAAGCTGAAGCTTACCTGTATAGGGATGTGATTTGTTCACCCAGGACTTTACTCTCTTCTGGATCCTATCTAAGAGAGGTCGACATTCTGAAAAGTTTAACCTCTTTGTCGATACTAGAAGACTAAGGTAGAGTAGAGGAGGATTCTGCAATCTCATGCCAGTTGCCTCCGTAATTAAATTTTCCATATTAGCTACACCTTTAGACAAAAGGAAGTGGTTTTTGTTTTGATTAATTTGAATACCAAAAACATTCCTAAATGCATTGAGGGCATGTATATAAGAATGAATAGACTCCATATCATCCCTACAAAATAGGAGAAGGTCATCTGCAAAACAAAGATTAGTAAGATCAAGTTTCTTGCATTTTGAATGGTGCTTGAAGTTGGGGATTAGAAGTGGTCTCCTTCTTTATGATTGCATTTAGTATTTCCATGGCAAGTATGAAGAGGTAGGAGGAGATGGGATCACCTTGTTTGAGACTCCTTGCAGCTTTGAAATATTGGGAAGGGGACCCATTGATGAGAATCGAGAAGGAAGCTAAAGTGATACATTCTATGGTCCACTTAATGAACTGATTTGGAAACCCAAAAGCTTCCAACATAAATCGTATGAATTTCCAACTGATATTATCAAATGCTTTATGGAAGTCGATCTTCATTGTTCAGTTTGGAGGGCTATTAGAGGTAGAGTAACCCTTCAACAATTCTTGAACAATAAGTATGTTATCTCCAATGTATCTATCTGACAAGAATGCATTTTGATTTTCATTTATTAAAGGCGCAAGAACTCTCTTCAGTCTAACTGCCAGAATTTTCGAGATCACTTTATAGAGAAAATTTGTATAAGAAATGGGATGGTAATTTGCAAAGTTTTTTGGATTTGAACCTTTAGGAATCAAGCACAAGAAGGTTTTGTTGATTTTCTTGAGAAGAACTCCATTTCTGAAGAATTCGTGAATGGCCTCCTCAACAAATCCACCAATTGTATTCCACGAATGTTAGTAAAAGAAACCATTAAATCCATCGAGACCTGGGGCCTTCTTACCATTCATTTTAAAGACACGTTTCTCAATTTCACTATCCTCTATTGGCTTGGTTAATAGAGGAAAATATGAATAAGAAACTTGTTGCATATTAACTTGTTGGAGATCACCAGTAGACACATTTATCAATACATCTGTGCCAAGGGAAAAGCTAAAGAATCTGAAAGCTTCTTCATGTATCTCCTTTAGATCCATGATGATAGAGCCATTATGAGAAGTGATGGAAAAGATATTGTTGCAATTCTTTCTAGCTAGTATCGAATGGAAGAAAAATTGTGTGCAGCTATCCCCATCCTATAACTAGTTCATCCTAGCACACTGCTGCAAAAGGGAGGAGTGATTACTAATGGCTTAAAGATAGTTAGAGAGAGCATGTTTCTCCTGATCAATTAGAGTTTGAGTCCCGGGATTGGAGGATAATAAATTTTTCACCCTTGTTAATTCCAATATGGTATTATTGACAGCTTCAACAGTAGGCCCTTTGGATGAATGCAGAAGCTTGAACTTTTGCTTGATAAGTTTTAACTTCTGTGTACAACAGAATTATTTTGTCCCCCTAATGTTGAGCATAGCTCCTTCCCTGCAAGCAATAGCAAAACCAAAATCTTTAACCAAATAGTTGTTGAATTGGAAGGGATGGTGATTAGTAGCTGGAGTGGACAAATTCGAAACTAGAATGGGCGTATGATCCGAGAACAAAGGATCCATAAAATTTGCTAGACTGTTGGGGAACTGTTGAAGTCAAAGATCATTAGCAAGAGCTCTTTCCAATTTTTTCCTGATGAACCAACGAGCCCTTTGTTTGTTTGACTAAGTGAAATAGTGGCCAATGAATTTGAGGTCAGTTAACCTTACATATTCAACACAGTCCCAAAAATCTGTGGAGGAATTTCTCAGACTAATATTACCCTAAGCTTTGGCTACAGAGAGAGTGGAGTTGAAATCCCCATATACAAATCTGGCGGATGTTGTTCCAAAGGTCTCTACATTGAAATTCAAAGTTGCTTGCATATACAAAAGATACATTCAGATCAAGATTTCCTTGCAGCAATAAGATTTGCAAGTGCATAATTTGCTCATTTGCCTCTAGTAGTTCCAATTTAATTTCCTCTGAATTGAAACATACAATTATCCTTCCATAAGTATGATGACTATGATTGGAAAATACTCTCCATTGAGGACCCAAAATATTCAATTTATTCAAATTAACCAACCTTACTTTTGTTTCCAGTAATCCAACTAGTAGAGGTTTTTTTCTCCAAACAAAATCCTTTAGAGTTAATAATTTTGAGGGACAGTTTATGCCTCTAATATTCCAAGACAAAATTGCATTTTCTTTTAGAATGAATGCGAGTTACTATCTTCATCTTTGGATATGTCCTGAGAGGAGGTTGAAGTATCCTCTGGCTTTGGCTTACTTTCCTAAGATAAAACATTTGTGCAATTTGTCTCTTCATGTTAGGAATCTGCAACAACAGCCAATATCTCTAAACAAGGAGGGGCTTTGTTAGAAGTAATATTTTCTGTAACATCAGAATCCTCTAAAGAACCCTCATCTACAGCAGGGCTATCCTTATTCAGCATCGATTCTGGTTGTACATTAACAGTAGCAATTCTTACCGCGTCACAGTTATGAATCTCAGAACCATTCAATCGACCAGAATTAGGATTACTATCTGACAGGTCTTCATCCTCTTAATTCATCAATTCTTGATAAGTACCTGTCTTGAAGAATTTACCCGTAGGTCTCCAGATAACAGATTGAGTCTTTATAGGGGGCCTCCAATGATAAGAAACAACAATACTATCCTCCCATAACTGATTCCCATCTCCTAGCCTCATGATTGGTATTTCATTGAGAAGATCTTTCGAAACTTCAATACTAACACAAATATGGGCGTAACCAATCCTTTTTTTAGTTACAGTGTTTTCATCCATGCACAAAGGTTTCTTGATATAGCTAGCTAATTGGCTAAGTCCTTGAGTTGTTCAATACTCAAGGGGGACGTTATGGAAGTTAATTCATATAGGGAGACTCTGGATTTTTATGGTTTCACGTTTCAGTCTAGGTTGCCAGATTTGCAAAAATATAGGTTGACTCCCAAAGTACCATGGACCATCCACTAATATTTTATTAGTTGCTGATATGGACGTGAAGGAGAAGAGAATTAAACTGTCTTCTAAGAGCAATATATCAACAAGACCTGTGCTTTTCCATAATTTATTAATCCAATGCATTATAAGAGGAAAAGTTGGTCTTTGGTCTAAGAAAAAACCAACTATTGTAGCTTTCCAACAATTAGCTCCTTCTTTAAACGTATCCAGATCTAGACAGACAATTAGTTTTCCTTCAATTTCAGTTGGTGGTTTGTAAGAGAGCGTAGAAGCGATGGTGTCCCCTACCACTTGCTTCCATGTTTTCGGAGGCCTAGAGTCAGCACCAGATATTGAAGGCAGAGGAGTTTGTGTAGGATAGGATGGGTCAGAAGGCAACAGGGGGAAATCCTCAGTAGTGTGGGGTGAGGAGTTTGGCATGGTGGCAAAGGCGGGAAAATTGAAAAAGGAGAGAGGGGAAAAGACGGGAAGGACCCTCAGAGAAGGTTCCAGGGGGGGTGGCGGTGAGAATGGAGATGGGAGATAATGAAGAAGAACCAAAGAGAAGAGGATGCAAGAGAGAACGTTTCGGAAGAAAGATCAGGCGGGTGTAGAGAATTTGAGCTGAATCTAGAGAGAAGAGAGAGCATCTCTCACTATCCCATTTTGCTACTTAAGAAAAAGGATCTTTGGCCTTCTAAAATTGATCAAGTTCTCCCATCCTGTCATCTTGTAGAATTTGTTCTTTTCCAGATGTCATTAATGTGAAGTAAGTTAATCTTTCAACACTCATATACGACTATTTAATTTTGATGAAATTAACTTAATAATTTCTTACATATGCAGCTATGCTAACCATTTGCTTCATTTGAAACATTGAACAAAATACTTGATAGTCTAAACTCTTAAAATAAGGGATACTTTTGAAATTGAATGTCAAGTTTGATAATTCAAAAATATGCCTGGCAATTGAATTCCGAAGAAAGAATAAGTATGAAAACTGATTCTATTAATAATAAGGTGTAGCGTTGTTTGATTCATTATTTCAATCAATCTTTGTCGAAGCCCTTTGTTTATAAATCAACCTTCAAATTGTACGTCAGATGATGACACACTCCCATGAATCAAAAAATATTGAGATTATAATTTAATTTTGTAATAGGTCATTTTAGAAATTTTTTAATAATCTTTGTAGAAGCCCTTTCTTTATAAATCAACCTTCAAATTGGACTGTGACAGATGATCACACTCCCATGAATAAAAAAAATGGTGAGACTATAGTTTAATTTTGTAATAGGTCATGTTAGAAATTTTCTCTCCCATAACTTCATTTTAAGAGTATAACAAATACTCTTAAAACCATGAAATTTTAACATGACGCCCAATTTTTGTACAAATTTGGATATAATTTAAAAGAATGTAAATATGGAACTGATCTTTCGCCTGCTGTCTACGACCTGTAGAAACCATTTTAGCTTACAGCTTACATTCCTTGTGTAGAACTATGTCGCTCTCAATATGCAAAAGTATCACAAAGTCCAAACATTTTGGATAGCAAAGACATTGGTTTTGCTTTTGAAAGTAGATGATAAATGGAAGGGGGTGAGAAAAACAAGAGAATCACTAGGATGAGTATCAACTAGAAATGAAATGGAAATTTCTACTACAAACTAATGTCAAGAAACTTCTCAAGTATTCCTTTCTATCTGAGTCGTGCACGACATCAATGGCAAAATTGACAGGAACTAAATTATAAAATACACATCCATATTTTTGCTATACCAAGACAATCTTTATTTTACGTTCTGTAGTTAGAATGCCTTTTTAACTGGCGTTTTAGGTAGTAGTGATGGAACTCATCTCATTTAAAATGCGGGCGTATGTACGGTGATCCATAGAGTTTCTAAATCCAGGCATAAAATCTCCAAAAAATCTTAGCACAGCAGCAAGAACTTGTGAATCATTAGAAGCCAAAGCTGCTTCAAGAAACAACGTTGGCTGAATAGTATTGACCTGAAAAATGACATGAGCCTAGTCAGAGATATAACTAAACAGCCCAACTAATGACAGAACCCACTCTGAAGTTTCAGGGTAAAACTTAGCCTACATATTCAATCAGGTTAATCCCACAAAATCTAGTTGAATCAGGACCAGTCAACCCAATCATGTCCAACTGGATTCAACTTTACCTTCTTTCCATTTGCTTTCTGAAATTTTAGTATTTAATTCTTACTTTAAAACCTCAGGTTGACTTTTTTCTGACCGCTTTGGCCTACCTATGAGTTTGATGATGATACCATGGATCACGATTGAAAACATTGATTATTAACTGTCCATTTCAGTACAACATGGAAGTGTGTATGTTCAAGAGGAATAATAAGATAATTTAAACAAGTTTCTGCAATTGATAAAATCATGTGGTAAATAAAAGAATATAAAGAGAAAATGCAAGTTATGCTAAAGCTATATTGTTGATAACATGAAATCAAGTGGTAAATCTTTCCTGCAATTGAAATTATGACAAAAAAAATTACCTTGTGTTTCCTTGCATAACGAAGGGCTTCCAGGTAGTACCCTTCTCTTGCTAGCAGAACCACATAATCATGGTGTAAAGAGAGCTGTCTAAGCATATCCAAACCAAGCTTCCTGATATGGAAATTCTGGCGACCAGACTCCATGAGCTGCATTGCAACTTCTTTTGACGGTTCGAGGATCTGTAATAAGTGGTTCCAATCATGAATAATTAAAAAGTAAGGCGCTTAAAGCGCCCCATCATTTGCAAGCAGATTTGTGTACTGGTACTTCAAACCTTGTTAATGATGGACAACACAAGTTCTGAATATCTCTCGCTGCGAGCTAAAAGTTGTATTGTCAATACAAAAAGGTTTGGATGTACTTTTATCTTTTCCGCATTTGCACTGCAACATTCAAAAGATTATACACAAATCAGCTAACCAGCAAATGTTGCTAGCTAACCAAAAGATGACAGACCATACAGGACAGCAATCGAATGATTTCATCTCAGCAAGTGCCTTATTGATATATCTCCAGTTCCTAACTTTTAGTAAATAATTTACCATATTCTTGATTTCATATTAACTCTTTGATCTGAAGATCACATTTAATTACAATTACCTGTACTGTTTAGCACTGCTACAAAACTATAGTGGCTTGCAAATCCTTAGACTAACAACCAAGGGTTATGCACTAAAATCCATTCGATGCCTGGTTAAGATGAAGTACGTTGACCTAATATACAGTTAAAAGTTATTTCTAGTTTTGGCAATCAGATTGGAGGACTGAGAAATCACATATTTTGAATTACATACCTGCGGAGGTACTCAACAATGATGGCCACCAAGTAAGAAGGGTCTCCAACCAGCTCCTCCTCAACTGGAGCAAAAACAAAATTATACAATTCATCAGGTGATATCACTGGGGATGTAGGGTGTGGATCTTGCCGATCACCGTCAGTAGCCTTTAAGGGGTTGCTACTAGAGCCGAGGTGCTGAGATTGAAAAGAAGAGGGCTGCACTTCAGAGGTAGAAATTTGAGTACCCACAAAATTCTCCTTTACAACTTTCTGAAGAGACGAATTTATTCTCAGAGATTCAAAGCGGGTGTTGTCCTCAGATTCTGAAGTTGATATATTTGAAGATCGGATGGGGGATTTGTTGTTAATGCCAGCATTAGACTCATGTTTAATAGATTTTCCAAGTGCATCAACTGTACCAGTTGATTCGTTGACATTGTATCTTGGGCTACCACTGTGCTCCTCACTAGAAGATGAAGTCATTTCTGGTTTTGTTCCCTTCAGGTAAGTTCCTGTTTTAAGTGCATGAGCATACGAACTAACCAGCACTTCTATTACTCTGGCAACCATTGTCACTGGCCTCCGTTCCAAGATAGCAGTTCGTGTCATTCCCAAGCATAATTGTTTAGTCTGAAATAGCAAAAGCATGCAAAAAACACCAGCTACTCATTTGAAAATTGTGATGAGAGGAAAACTACAGCAAATGCTTTCCACAAATGCCAAATATGCTTTCTTTTTTGCTTTTTTTGTTTTTCTCATAGTGAGTGAGAAAATCAACAGATCGAACATCTTCGTCGGGTAAACAATTTTATCTTGTCACAACTCCAAAGTAAACAATATTTAACAAAATTAAAATACAAGTCAGGGAAATTATTCGACCTTACTAGCTTCCAGCTTCCTTCGCTGCAAGAACTCTAGTATTGATGGAACTTCAGAGCTACTGGCAGAAATTGCCTAAATAACAAAGGAAAATACAGTATCAGGATAAAACTGGGGGTGAGGAAAAAGATAGTAACCAACAGAACTGTTGATCTTGCCTCTAAGTCTAAGTGGATCTTCCACAACAACTTATTAGAAACATCACATATAAGATCAGGAACCAAAAATGTCCAATCATCTCCATAAACGATAGTCTCATTCTCAGTTACATTGACCTCTGAACTTTCACCCTCTTTTCCATTAGATCGAGATGAAGAAGAAATCCTGGGAAGGCCTCTAAACAGTAGGGGAAGTGGAGCAGATATAGGTGCTCGAGAATCTGCGAATATGTCATATAGTATTACAACCTTGGCTTCCACTTGATGAACAAGCAGCACATTATCAACCACGCTGACAGCAATCTTGCTAGAATATATTGGCAAGGAACCCTGGAAAAGATCACAAAAGTATTTCAAACTTGGCAACTAATTTGTGCCATCAGTCATCAAGTTCCATAAACAGAAAAGGAATTTCCCGAAAACAGTCAAATCACAGTTTTATTGTAGAATAATTACAACTCGACAGGTCTAATTCACAGAAAACAAACAAGCAGTACATTGTTCAGTATGCATTAGAAATATAAATCTTTTAAATGAAAAGCTTGAACTAAACTCTACCCCTATTGCTCTAAAATAAAGTTACAGCACAGTTATTCTCTTTGTTCACAAAGAACATTACAGTACCTAGAAAAACAGTATCATTTGAAGTTTTGTCACTGCCACTAACAATAAAAAAATAAATGATTTACCTGTTGCACAACAGCATCACGGTAGAATCTATAAGAGTGAAGCAGCATTGCAACTCTATCAATTTGCAAGCAGTATATCCTCCCATAGCTGAAATGATTAGTAATCAGCACTAGCAACAAGCTTACTAAGGTTTATTGGCTAAAGGAACTCAAAAAGACGACCTACACGGTCACAATATAGACATCATCGGCAGATAGGACTGGCTTACTGTTAGCTTCTGTTTTGGCCATAACCATCTCAAATCTTGGCAAGCGAATGATTCCTGCAGTTGAGAGCTGAACATGAAAAAGAAATTGAAAATTATATAATGATGCAAAAGACCTTAAAATCTATAGAAGAAATAAAAGAGAAAAAATTAGTCAACCACAAGCCGTAATTTAGTGGGATAGAGGATGAGAATTGAGTTGATAACAAAGACAACAAGAACTGAAATATAAATTATGTTAAAATTCCTTATCAGATAATAGTAGTAAGATTATTTTGTTATTTTACTTTTAAACATGTTATCCTAATTGTTTAGAACTTAAACTTACAGAATTTTTATTAGAATATGGTTTAAATTTGTTAGGAATCCTTTCCTACTAGAATAAGGGTTCTCTAAACTTCTCTATAAATAAGTGTACTCAGCCTTTCAATAACAATATGTCCTGAATTTTTCCTACAAATTTGAGTTTTGAGCTAGAAAGTGTGATGCTTTCTTCTAAAAGTGATTTTTAGACTCTAACATCTAGTTTCCTACCCTCCATTGTTTGTGCTCCTCGCTAAATTCCAACAATTTGAACCTAAAGTTCCAGCAACCAAAACCTTAAATTTTAGCCATACTAAACCCTAAAATCCTGTCCTAAAATATCCATCAATCAAACCTAAAAAACCCAGCTATATCAAAATCTGAAATATTAGCATTCCAAGATGAAATTCAGCTCTGAAACTTGATATTCCAGCAGCCTAATATCGGTCATATTTCCTAATTTTGTGAGATTTAGATACTAGTTAATACTTCTTCTATTTGGTTCACGATGGAAACACATAGTGAAAGGGTAAATAGAAGAATATTCAGCGACCTAGAGCGAGATTAAATACTTAAGAATATTGCAAAAAAGTTGGGCATCGATGATCCTCGTTCACAAAGTGCTCCAAAAACCAACTTACACATAACAACTCTTACAAGAAAGTATGTTCGACAATTTTTGGAGAGACTAAATGGCCTTGACATACATTCCCTAAAAGTCAAAACTCCCACAATGAAAAAATTATGCAAACCAACAAGCTATATTTGATGCTAATCAGGAGAAGGTGGTAATAAGGAAGATGAAGAAAAACAAAATGAACTGGATTCTTTGGCAAACCATAAAGTTGAAACAACTAAATAATAAGTTGAAACACTTAAACATCAAGCTGAATCGCCTCAACAATAGGCTAAACCCTTGAACAAAACATCAAAACAAGAACAACAAACTGAAAAAACAGGGAAGCAGGTTGAAAGAATAGGACAGCAAGCTAAAATAACAGAATAGGGAGATGACTGGGAAATGATTTTCAAGAGTAAAGAGAGACTTTATGAACATTGGTGATGCCATTTGGGCTCTCAAATGCACCTAGCACTTTTATGAGAGTGATGAATCAAGTATTTTGACCATTGATTGGCAGACTTTTGGTGGTATATTTTGATGATATATTACTATCCAGCAATGCCAAGGAAGACCACTTATCACACTTACAAAAGGTCTTGAGAGTTTTGAGGCAAGAAACTTTATATCAACTTAAAGAAGTGTTCTTTCATCCAATAAACTGTAGTATGTTTGGGTTTTATTATATCTTATCATAGAATGGAAATGGATCCGAGATAATTAAGGCCATCCTTGATTTTCACATTTCCAAAGGATGTGCATGAAAAGAAATCAAGAGCAACATGATTCAATCTCTTGTTTTGCAACTTCTATATTTTATAAGGTATTTGAAGTTGCTTGTGACGAATCACGTGAGAATTGGAGGCACACTCAGCCACACGGGACACCCAATTGCTTATTTCAGTGACAAACTAAGGGAAGAGAAACAACGATAATCAACCTATGACAATGAATTTTATGCAGTAATACATGCTTTTTACAATTGGCTTCACTATCTCTCATACAAGGAGTTTAGTCAGTATTCGGATCATGAATCTCTTAAACATTTCAATTCCCCAAAGAAATTGAACAAAAGGCACAACTCATGGAGTGAATTTTGGAGCAATTTGACTTTGTTATTAAACATCAAAGAGTTAGCAGATGCACTAAGTAGAAAGAGCCATTTGCTTAACAATTTGGCGGTACAAGTTGATAAGGGACTACAACAGATAACAACCAACAACCTGTCTTATAAAGAACATGCTAATCAACATCAATGAAGGGGATATGGTAATGGTTAAGATTTGTCTAGAGTGTTCTTTAAAAGGAAAATACAACAAACTTCCTTCACATAGTGTTAATGCTTATGTTTTGAAACTACCACGTGACATGGGAATTAGTCATATTTTTAATATTACGAAATTAACTATTTATCATAGATTTGATAATAAAAAATCTCCTACTGCAGTTGTTAAAAGTCCAATCATTCCCCATCTTAAAGAGGAAATTGAGGATGTTCTTGATGAACAAATTGTAGCCACAAGAGATGGAGGATATCGATAATTTCTTATCAAGTAGAAAGGGAGACCAATTTCTAACAGTACTTCTAAATTTCAGAAATTAAATCTAGATTCATATGATCACTATTTGTCACATTCTATGGCCAGAATAACTTAATACAAGCCAAGGAGAATCGATGCAAAAGAGCTTAAAGTCTATAAAAGAAATTTTTACAAAAATAGTCAACCACAAGCCTTAATTTAACAGGACAGAGGATGGGAATTGAATTGATAGCAAAGACAACAAAGGCTAAAATTTAGATTATATTAGGATTCCTTATTGCATAGGAAGTAATAGTAAGATAACTTTGATATTTTAGTTTTACATATGTTATTCTAGTTATTTAGAACTTAAACTTATAGAATTTTTATTAGAATATGATTTAAATTTGTTAGGAACCCTTTTCTACTAGAATAAGAGTTCTAAAAACTTATTTATAAATATGTGTACTCAGCTCTTCAATAACAATATATCCTAAACTTTTTTTCTACAATCTTGAGTTTTTAACTAGAAGCCACGATGCTTTCTTCTACAAGTAATTCTTAGACCCTATAAGTGATTCCTAGTTTCTTACCATGATACCATCCATTGTTTGCATTTTTCACTAAATTCCAGCAATTCTAACCTTAAGTTCCAGCAACCAAAATCCTATATTCTAGCCATATTAACCCCTGAAATCCTAGCCCAAATTTTCCAAAAAGGAACCCCTACTATAACAAACTTGAAATTTTAGCGTTTCAGGATAAAATCTAGACTTGAAACTTGATATTCCACCAGCCTAATATCAACCATATTTCCTAATTTTGTGAGTTTTAGATACTAATTAATACTTCTTCTATTTTTCCTACATCATGTAGTCTACTTAACAGGCACCCAAATTTATTATGTCATGAAGCATCACATAAACAACAGAACCATACAGCCAAACTAAGCACCAAGGACTGCTCTTTTTCAAATTTCATCTGTAACAAGCTGCATGATTTGGCTGCAGCAATATAAAGAGCAAGAAAAATAGTGGACAAAACAAAATTACTGAATAATATATGGATGAACCAGTTAGTTCCAACAATTTTCAACAATATTAGAAAGGAGTAAACAAGGAATAAAGCTGAATCTACCTGAAATCCAGTGAAGGACTTGCATTGCATTCCTGAAGCAAGAAGCACTAAACGGCTCTCATGTGTATAGACATACCAACTAACATTTAGTCTTCTTGTCTCTACCAATTGAAGTGACTTTGACTCAGAATCAAACGAAAGTAAGTCCAGCCCACTGTAGATAAATCATTTTGGAGAAATAGGAATGATAAGATTTTGGTAATTTATGAACTAGAATGAAGAGTCCAAATAATATAAGTCAAATAAAAGTTAAGAAAGTCCCAGCACACAGTATCTATCTGTTCTTAAACATTTTGTCATGTATGTCAGTTGCATAGTTATTGTTGTCACTATCATTAATTTGATCAATGCACACAAGTTATCAGCAACTCAGAACAAAAAACTATCAAGCTATCACATTAAACCATCTCCTATCTGTAGCAGAACCATCATAAAGATTAATGCTTCCAGCTATCCAAAAGATATATTTTTGTAAAGTATAGAACAGAAAAGACATTTGTGTTCAATTTCATTCTTTTCACAGTTTCTACATTCCAAACCCAACTGATTTGCATTCTTGTTTCAGATCTAAAAAGTTTGACAACGTTCTACATATGACAGTGACAAGCATATGATATCCAAAGTGAAATTTGAATATGCTATTATAACATGTTCATGAATTTAAGCTACATCAACTACTTCCCCGAGTAAATACAGGAGGAGAGCAGAACAAGCTAAACTCCTAACCAAATCCAGAAGCTATAAGAATATGATGCCTTTTCAGCTTAGTTGTGCATCTTACAAATACCTTAGTGGTCACAGGCTTGGTAAAAGAATTTGCAATAATCACACATGGATTAAAGCTTTTCAAATTCAGCTGCTGAGACTTACACTTCAATAGTTACATATACAAAGATTTCTATTTTTCTATACCTGGTCTTCACAAGTACAATATCACCCAAAGGGCAATCTGTCCAAAAGAATCCCAGTATGCTCTCTGAGTCTGACTTGCACTTGTGATTAAATGTTTCCCCTGTTTCTTGCTGCCAAAACTGTATCTCTTGACTAGATCGTTGGATGGCTCTAAACTTTGCATCTAAAGAATAACGAATTGATAAAATGGGCCCTTCAGTTATTGGATCAGATGTAGGAGCTTCATGAGGGGAAAATGGAGTAGTTTTCCATAAGTATACCTGTATCAAAAATGAAAAAGGAACAGTAGTAAAACTATTAGTTCAAAAACAATCAACATAATAGATAATGAGATATAATGAATATCATTTAACACTGTCATTGATGCTTAAGTTAATTTTGATTCTGTGATTATACAACCTGATCTGATGTTGGAGATATGAGCAACTTATTCCCGTCATCATAGAATAATCCCCTTGATCCTGTAATGCTACATCTCATAGGTGGGTATTGAATATAAGCATGTGACATGGTGCTAGACATACTGAAACCAATGCTAGATTGTGAACTTGACGCTTTATTGGACATCTCTTAAACTTGAAAACAAGTGAAAGACCAGTAGCAGGAATTGAAGCAGTCAATCCTATGTTATGGCGTCCTGCTTGAATACATATGAAAAGGATAATTCAGTAATGGAAACTATAAGAAACATAGATAATAAACTGGAAAAAGAGTCCACTAAATCCATATAGATTTATTTTTTTTAATCTCTCTCCAAGCTTTCGTTAGGTTGACTGTGATTTTCAACATATTTCTAATAGGATCACAAGCATTCTTATGCACTTTTTTAAAGCTGTTGGAAAAGGATGCACATGAAATAAGATCAGTTTATGCAGAAGAAGATCCATGAGAAGTTTGTTCTTCATTTATATTATAGTGGACATCATGTTGTTAGAAATGCACAAGATAATATAAGTGCCATGTGGCAGAAGCCTAGAGAGTGCAAATGTGTGAAATAGGTTATCTTGGAAAGTCTTTTTTAACACTTGTAAATCACAAAGGCAAAAATATGTTTCATGTTCAGAGCATTGTAATAGATAATATCAAAGAAAAATCACATGCTAGATCCAAGATGCAACATCTCAAATATTAGGGCCCCAAAGCAAGTTAAAAGATATATGAACATCAAACAATACATATGCTACACCAAATTTAACAAATAGCAAATGAACAATGACAAGGATAAGGATAAGGATAAGCCGGATCTCAAATACCTAAATAAACAATGAACAAATAATTAAATCTTGATAAACAAAATATTTAAAACTGAAAGTAAACAAACAGATAAGGATATTCAGGATCTTCAAAACTAGGTATTAATTGAAAGACAAAGTTCTAAAATGTGGTCAGAAAAGATAAAATAGAAATTGGAAAACAAGAAAGAAAGAAAAGATTGAGAAAACAAAATAAAATAAAGAGAACCACTGCAAGAACCGTATAGAAGAAAGTAGAAGCAACACAGTTCAAAACTTGAATGCACATTGGAAAAAAATAAAAGGAAAACCAAATTCTAAAACTTTAAAGTTCTGAGATAAATTGTGTTAAAATACAACTAATGTTATATTGTATGAAGCACAAGAACTTGTATGGTTCTGAATCATGTATTATCTATAGCAACCACAATGAATATGTCACTAGGGACATACCACAACGACCATATCTGGATAGATAAAACAAAGGAATATTGATGAATGAAAGCGTTGATTTTAACATCACAAAGTCATGAGTCAAAAGGGTAAAATCATCATGAACCAATAACAATACATAACCAAAACACTAGGCAGAACATAAGTAACAAAATAAAGGATCTGAATCTTGATAAACCAACATTTGAAACAAAACAAGTAGAATATGTTAATTAAAACATACAAATGGCAACCAAAGGAACACGAAAACCTAATTGAGAAACCAAGGTTTCCCTAAATTGAATATAACAATGGCTTTTATTTCTACTTCGATGTCGGTTTTGTACTGGACCCCGATGTCACCGAGTTTTATCCTTGTCAAGAGTGTAGAGTTTGTAGGAAACTCTTGAGAAGAAACAGAGGGAGAGGTTGAGTTCAGAAGAACATAGAAAACCACAAATCCACAAACCCAGAACAAAATGAAATAAATGTAAATCTAAAACCCCTTAAAGAGTTAAGAATATACCTCGTGAATATTAAAGAGAAACAAAAAAGTCACTAAAAGCAGAAGAGGGGGATGATGATCCTTAGTGGCATGTGGCCTCCTCTGTCACCTCCTACGCTCGTTAATAACTCGCTCGGAGATGGTAGCACATCGACGATGATGCGAAAATCCTTAAATGAGGATGAAGACTAACTGAATTAAAGGGGGAATAAGATCTGTGGCCAATGGTGACTATGGATAGTAATGAGAGAGCAGAGCGTAGGATAGGGATTCGACGAGAGCAATGAGAAAAAGGCAGAGAGTTGAATTGGTAGAGAGGGTACGTTGGAGAAGAAAGAAGATGACATATAAAATAAACGAAAAGAATTACATTGATATAAATATATATAATTGAGATGAAAAAAATCTAAACATTTAAAACTAATTTGAAAGTCTTAACTAAATATTTAAGGTCTAAAATGAGAGGTGAAGCCAACGGTATAGATTTCGTACCGTACTGGCTAGTATCGGCTAGAAGGTATCATATCGGTCGGAAGATGGTACGAAATAAGTAAACATCAATACCGGCCGTAAATACCGATTAGTACCAGCCGAAACCAAAAATTTCAATCGGTACCGTAAGTTTCAGAAAATACAAGGACTAAATTGTAATTTCCGAAACTTAACCCTAAAAACTACCCCCCACCTCGACTACTGCTTCTGTCTGCTATCGCCTATCGCAACTCTCCCTCTCGCTGTCTCCTCCGTCACTGTCTCGCCGTTACCGTCCTTATATAGGTTCATCTTCCTTCGAACTGGGATGGAGCCTTGGCGTTGGTTGAAGTCTTGAAGTTGAAGAGGCCACATCTTCGTCTTCCTCCACACTGCAACACGTCGTCACCGTCCGTCGCAACCACACCGCACCGGCATCGTCCATCACACCTCAGGCACACCACCAAGACACCAACCTCTCAGCGACCCAACGTCAACCCGAAGACCCGATTGTTTGGGTGTGTGTTTTTTTTATTTTTTTTTCATTCTTCATTCATTGCATTTTGTATCTTTGATTGTGTTAGTCTGTTGGATGATGGATTTGTGTTGTGTATGTTGGTGTTGGATGGTGGATGGT
Organism: Erythroxylum pedicellare; assembly: GCA_027563575.1. NCBI lineage: Eukaryota > Viridiplantae > Streptophyta > Magnoliopsida > Malpighiales > Erythroxylaceae > Erythroxylum > Erythroxylum pedicellare. The sequence goes on from JAOQMP010000005.1 coordinate 38,244,901, forward strand.
GGATGGTGGATTTTGGGTAAGAAATTTTGCGTGGATGTGAATTGGGTTGTTGGATTTTGAGAATGGATATTGAAGTTTAAATGTTGAATGGGTTTTGTGAATTGTTGAACTAAAATTGGATTTAGATTTTGGAAGTGGAATGTATAAATTTTTTGGTTTGTGATTTACGGTAATATTGAATTATTGATGAATGAGATTAAGTTGAGCTTGAGTTGAGATGTTCAGTTCAATTGCTCATATATTTTATTTAATGGTAATTTGGTTATTCGGTAGTAGTGTCAATGTGTCATGGATCAAGGTGTGGTGGCGTGGTGAGGCTGTGAGGTGAGGTGAGGGTGGTGGTGAGTGAGGTGTTAAAGATAAAGTGTTAATATTGATTAATTGATTATTAAAATTGAAAGTTGATAATCAACATTTAAACCTAAATATAAAATTGATAATCAAATGTAAAATTAATAATTAAATGTGAAATTGTAAAATTAATAATCAAAAGTGGTAAAATTGAAAAAGCTTAAATCATTAATTGACATATTCTTAATATTTGTGAAATAGTAATTTATTTTTAATATTTGGGTATTGAATTTAGGTAAATAATTAGTTGCGTATAAAATTATGCAATTAGAAATTAATAATAATTCGATTTTAGTTAATGATAGTATTTGCCTATTTGAGTATTAGTTTTAGTTAGGTAAATAATTAATTGACTATAAAAGATGTTGA
>JAOQMP010000005.1:38248568-38265444 GCA_027563575.1 Erythroxylum pedicellare
CAACCTCTTTTGTTTGATCAAGTCATTGACCATTCTTTTAATACTTTTGTAATTCTCAATTTCATGTCCAATATCTTGATGAAAATAAAATTATAAGTTCTTGTCATTTTTGGCAATGTTGATGGGCATTCTTTATTTATTTATTTATCATTATTTTTAAATTTTTATTTGAAATATAATCAATTGCCTTATTTAATGACGTATTGAACCTTGGAAGCTCTTCCTTAACCTTTCCTTTTTTTTAGTTTTAAATTTTTATCTTTGGTTTCTTTTTTTCAGCTTTGTTATCGAAGATGCACCATCTTTCTACTCTAATTGTTATTATTAACTGGAGTTCTTGTATTTTTTCTCAATATCTTTTATATCTAAATGTTTGTTTGTTATAATCTACATCTCTTTAAAACCTTATGGTCATTTTTATGCACAAAGTTCCATAAAGGTTGACAAAGGTTGAGCCTGTTTGAGAAGGTTACTATTGCTACCCTTGAGTCGAGAATAGGAATTTAGGATACCTCAAACCTAAAATATTGTAGGAAAACGTATAAGCTAGTTTAAAATTTTCTCAAGTGGGAATATTTAAGTTTTCAAAAGGTTTCCACAAATGGTACCAAATGACATGGAGTAAAATTGGAGTTGGTCTATTGGACTGCTCTCAAGCTTAAAGGCCTATAAAATAATTACTCAAAGTGTAGAAGATGGTTCCTAATAAAGTTACTATGATGCTCAAGTTAGTAAGAATTGACGGTGCCAAGTATGCAAAGAAATATCTAATTAAACTTCATCATGATAGTTATAACAATTATTTTAGGTTCTGTCCCTTTTACTTGTAATCATTTCAGAAGTATAGTTAGACTCTAAGTATCCTAGTAGACTTTAGATCTAACTTTTACTAACAAGTTTAGTTGGTCTTTCATTAAGATTGCACCTCGTCTTATAAAGAATCATATCTCAATTGAAATTACCTTTTCAAATCATTGGACCTTTATCATAGGCCTCCACAGACCAAAAGAAGAATAATGGGATCATGCTAAATAAATCACGTTCATTATGTACTCTTATTAGGGGTATGTCATTACTTAACCATTTTACATTATTTAATTTTTACTTATTTCATATAAATTCATCCCATTTAATTTAATTTAAATACACTTGTATTCAATTGCATTCGTTTAATTTTAACATTTGTCTATTTATACTTTATCATATCCAATTTGCATCATATGTATATTATTTTTTAATTGTTTTCAATGATATTCATTTTAATTCTTAGTTAGTCCTATTTGAATCCTAATTATGGATAATTATTCATAACATAATTTAGTTAATTTTTAAAAATAATATTTTATTTTAATTAAAATTTTATACATCTATTTTTTTAAGTTTTGTTCAAACATTTACATTAATTTTAAAGAAGATGGGTAAATAAAATAAAAAGAGAGAAATTAATAAGGGTAAAAGAATATTTAGGTATTTTAGAAATTTTTTCTTAGGTTTGTCCTTTTGTAAAAAGGGGAAAATGGTTTCATTTTGATTAGCTCCAAAGCGAAATTGTTTAAGAAAAGTGACAAAATATATAATTTTTATTTTTAGGGTATCAAAGATTTCATTTTTATTTCTCATTTACTTTAGCTGCCAAACACTGTTTTCCGTCTCATCTCTCTTTTCCATCTCTTCCCCTTCCTTTTTCTTTTAGCATTGCCATAACTATTATTGGTCACAGTCCCTTCTTTCTCTAATATTTCTTTTCAAGACATCAAATTCTTCTAAAATAGACAACATAACATTTATGATTTAGTTAGAGGCTTCAAAACATAATTTGAAGTTCTTATTTACCCTTTTATCATTTTCTATTTTGTTTTTAACTAACAAAACTTAACTTTCATGTTAAAATTGTTGATATTCTTGTAGTCTTTGTTTAATCTCTTCTTTTTCTCTCTCAAATAACTAAAATCATCTTCTTTTTTTAAAGCCCTAGTTATGCCTTATCCAATTTATTAATTTCTTCTAACTTCAAAGATGGCGATAATAAAATTTTTTTCATAACCTAGTGTTTTGTAATAAGTTTTATTTTGGTTTCTATTATTTTTGCTTACATAAACTTACTAATAAGCTAAGGAATTAACATGTCATTTTTTTATTCCTAGAAATATGAGTTTCATCCTTTAATTTGGTTTTTTACTGCTCTATCTTTCCTTATTCTTTTTTTTTGTTTTTGTATATGTTTTATTAAATTTATAAAGATTTTTGCTACAAACTTTGGATTTTTTATGAGTATTGAATGTTGTTAAAGTAATAATCAACACTTAGAATTATCTTATGATTGTAGAAAATTAATTTTCATGATTGACTAAAGCATTCTAGTTATTTGGTTCCTATTTAACCTCAAGTTAGTTAGTAAAAGAGAGGGAGTGGGTTTAGGCCTCTGTTTTGCTCCCAAAGCTTCTGTCCTTCTCATACAACATGTTTGGTTATGAGGATGAATCTAAGTTTACTTATCTCATTCCTATTTATTCTGGATCCTTCTATCCATATATGATTTTTAACCTTACTTTCCTAGACAATTTTTGTAACATGGCTATAATTTATATATAATTATTAATCATTATTTTCTCTCAAAAACTATCTTGTAGTTTTGAAGAGGAGGACATCTTAAGCTTACTAAGTAAATACCAACTAACATAATTGGAACGTATTATGAAAGAGATTTAGAAAGAGTAAATACCTACAACTAACAAGTCATTTCTAGATCTTCTTTATGCTTCTGTTTTGTTACATTCTACCTCTTTATCACAAGTCATTTATATATCTTCTTTATGCTTCAGCATCCACCTCTTTATCACCCCTTATGATCATAACTCTTTTTTTTAAAGATATTGAGATACAATATTTTATGTTTCCAAATAACAAACACATTTAATATATTTATTTAAGAGGTTTAAAGACAAAATTTTACCCTTTTCCTTATTATAGACATCTTATTTGGCTTTAAATTAATCATTTTTCTTTAAAAGGAACCCTATCATTCGTTTTCTAATTATACCTCCAAAAATTACTAGAATCAATTGGGTATTTTGATACTCCTATGCATTTAGTTATCTCCTCACATTCATAGTCATAAGCACCTTCTCTTTCAATTTAACATAATGCAGTAATTCTAGCAAATTATCTATATCTCTATTAAAACTGTTTAAGGACCTTGTTACAGTTGCTTCTCTATCTTCCTCTATATTGGCTTGGATTACAACTACCTTTATCTTATTATTATAAGACTTTAAAATTAGTAATACAAGTCTTTATAATAATAAAATGCACAAACATCCTCCTTATTAGAGCCTTTAGTTCATCCTCCGTATCTATAAGATGCTCATGACTCCTTCCCCTATTAGTCAATAATTAATCCCACCAAATAATGGCACAATTAGTGAGATCTAGCACATTTATCTTTACCTTTTCTTCTCATAGTAATTATAACAATAAAATATCAAACCCTTTTCTCCCACTCCAAAAAAATTTATAGGTTGTTTTTACATTTGAAGGAACATATTTTTCATCTTTATACTACTAAGATTCATGTCCAACCTATGCACTCCCTTTTAGGTATTCATGCCTGACTCTTCTCCTAGGATTTAATCTTCCCCCTTTAACCTTAGATACTAGGCTAACTTGATTAGCACCTAATTCATCATTTTCTTTATTAACTTTTATTGGGGGTGCTATATGGGTTCTAGTATGCCTCACATCATTAGGGACTTGATATTTTTTTCCCTTTTTGCAATTTAATAATTTGTTTAAATTACTTCTCCACTATGTCTTTCACATTATTATACATTATGCTAATTCTATCAAATTATTATTGCACATCTTACATAAACAATATGTTATAATTTTCTTTATTTAGTGTGAAACCACCATTAGAAGACATATTTAGAAGTTACAAGAAGAAATGAGTAAGGAAAAATTCCTCATACAATGTTGAACATGTTTACTCATAAAGGATATCAAAATGTTTACATTTCACTCTTTAATTGGCTTTTCTTCATATTAATCTCACACTCTCTTATCTTTTAACACACTTTGCTTAATTCTTAAGTTCTTTAAAAAAACTGAACAAACTTAACCAAGGAATTCAATCTTGTAAACTTCTAAAAAATAAAAGAACTAATAGTCAAGGGAAGAAAAATGGTATAGGTTAAACAAGAAGAAAAGGAAATTGAACAAAACAAGGAAGGATTAACAAGTATTCCATTTAATAAGATTTCCAATAACTAAGATTTTTTTCAACTCTAACCTTAAGAATGTCTAGAATTGATTACACAATTGTTCAACTAGATTTGCAACTTCCTTTCTTTCCTTTTTCATTTGTTTATACTAGCACTACACAAATTTGATTAGATAATTAGTGCAATTATTGTGTTTATAACAATTTGATATAATAGGCATGAAATACGGGATTTATAAAAAGAAGGAACTTGAATATGATTTTGATTGAAAATTTGGAAAAAAAAAAGATGCAATAAAATGAATAAGGAATCACAAAGAAAACAAAATTTCATATGAATAAGTGGAATATGATTTGAATGACATAAGACAAAAGGATAATTAAACCTGATTTAGAGCCACATTTTGATACTGATTATGTGAATCCACATAGGATTAAACCTTAGGGAACATATAAATAAGATTAAATCTGACAAAGAAAGATAAATAAGATTTATAAGAAACTGACACTTTGATTATAAAGAATTAAGAACCAAGTTCATAAAGTAATTTGAACACCATAAAGAATAATTATTTGCTAAGTGTAGAAGTTTAATGAAGAACAAAGGAAAAAGCACTCATGTCTTTCAAATAATAAAAGTTAAATCTTAAAACGATCTAAAACTATTTAAAACACTCCTTAAATAATACATAAGTAGAGTTTTGATATAGGATATAAGTAAATATATAATCATGCTCTGAATTATGTTTGACATTTAAATTTCGATGTTAAAAAACATAAGCAAGTTAACCAAAAGACGTGGCTCTAACCTTCCCATACATAAGATTGTTTCTTCAAGAAATAATTCTTAAAAGGAATATGGCTTTGCACACAACTAAGTATCTCTTTAACTTGCTCATTACCTTCCCATATATAGAAAGGGGCACAACTTGTAATATAGTTGACCAAAGATGAGTCTTAATCCTCCAAATCTTCCTTAATTTTATAATGAGTGATAATGAGTGATCGGCATTCCTTTAGGTCTAATAAGCCCCAAAATAAATTTAAAAATACTCTTTAAAACTTGATTTTCATTTATCTCTTAACTAAATTTAAAGTGTCTTTAACATTCTTACTAATAGCTCTTGTAATTGATCTGCTAAGTATACGTGATATATCCTTTGTTTGGCTAGTTATGCATGCATCATATAATTTATCAAAAGACTAGGAGAAGATAGGAACAAAAGATGATATCAAATATAGTGTAAATTAGTCATTTATTTTTTGATGCAATAAAAAACATATTTTATATCGTAATAATATGAACTTAGGCATCTGTAATTGTCCAAGTTCCCATATATACTTGAAATTTATTTTTTCAAAATTATTCATTTCTTTGTCATATTGATATACTCACAAATTTTCTTTTAGTCTTACAAGTGACTAACTATGCTAACCATATCTTTAAATATGATGGTTAATAGCTAGACAAGCAAAATTCCTATCATACAAGGTTTAAGAATCAACTAATGGAACCATCATAAATAAAGAAGTTCATAGTGAAAGAGTGTAGGGAGAAACTAGCCCAATTAATAGAGGAGCTTAAGCTCAATTGGTTGAAATAGGAAAGTCTCTTGGTAAAGAGGATAACCTAGTATGCCTAAAAGACAAGTTTCCTTTATTACACAACCTCCCCCGCTTGATCAAGGCCTTAGGTTTATAAAACCTTGTGTATCAGTCTATCAATTTTCATCGATCTTAGTGCTATAGTTTCCATCATCATCAACTTTTTAAGTTTTCTCCAACATCTACCTATAAAATTCTTATATTGACCTACTTTAATCCTCCAATGTTTGTATAGTCAGTGCCACTAATTTCTATATATTATTCTAGAAATGGGGGTGTTATATCTAAGCCAATCTATACTAATCCCTTCTATATTAGTTTTTTTAATTGAAAAGCCAACATATGTACGTGAACCTTCTTTATATGATCCTATAACCATTAAGGTGATAAAGAAAGCTAATAAGAGGGTAATAAAGAACAAAGTGGTCGATCTAACACATAAATATGAGAAGATGATTAAGATGGTCGGAAATATTGCATCAACTGATGTTTGGGTGCCCAAAAAATTGTACTCAATTTTGAATATTCAATTTTCTCTTAGATTTAAACTTCCATAAATTGAGAAGTACAATGAGAATTTATACTGGATAACTCATCTAAGAATGTTATATAGTAATCTTATGATAAATTTTGATAATGAAGACTTATTAATCTATTTCTTTATAAAGAGCTTACTAGTTTACCATTGTAGTGTTTTTTTAATTTAGATCGATTATTTATGAAATGTGAAGGGACTTAGTAAAATCAATTATAACCCGAATATTGATTCAATGAAAACATCATATTAAGTCATGAGGACCTCCAATATATAGAAAGAAATTTAGTGAAAGCATAAAAGAGTAAGCAACAAGGTGATATGCAAAGGCAAGGGAAGTTTAATTGCCTTTATCAGAAAAAGAAAATGTGGTCTTATTCCTTGAAATGTCAAAGAAGCCATATTTGGTAAGCTATATAAATTCTTAAATTATCCCTTTAATAAGGTGATCAGTCAATGTGAAGTGTTGGACAATGTATTAAGGAAAAAAGTTAAAATCATTTTCCAAGAAGCTACCAAAAATTCTTTCTATAAAAGCAAAAGAGGAAGTAAATCAAGTTGAAGCAATCTCTTCCACACACCTTCAATTGAAATTCCATAATTAGAGAAGGAATTGAGTTAAAAAGAGAGCTTTAATTAAGCTTCCATATCCTTAGTTCCAATAAATTATCATCAAATTCCACCGATGCCAATTTCCTGTGTACCTTAAGTAGCATTTGTTCAAGGTTACACTCATCAAATAGGTCCTCCACCATTTAATTCACATTTCATATTGCAACTTTAAACTTAGTCGAACAGTGCTCCACTTGTGAATCACGTTTTAAGACAATAAGATAATAAGGTTAACATGATAAAAAATAACAATAAGGGCAACAAAGCTAGGGAATAAAGTTGAAAAATAGAGCCTTTTCCCCTAGTAGAAATAACTTTGGTAGAACTTTAAAAGCTATTTCTATAATAAAATATAATCGTACCAATGCTTGCTAAATAATTTGAGCCATTATATCCTTATTGGCATAAGCTAAATTCATATATAACTATGACAATAGGTCGTTTGTTATTAAATCAAAACAAGTATAAACTTTCATAATAAAGTTAGATCCTTTTTTAAGTATGAGTGTCTTAATTCAGAAGAGGAAGGACCAAGTGTCAACAACAATCCCTTACTAATTATTGATAGCCTGAGTAAAATTCAGCCCATTTGACCTAAAAGTAAAAAAGTCCAGATACTCCAAGTTCTGGAAGTCAATAGACTAGAGAATTCTTGGATGCCAAGAGTGGTAAAGGAGTCCAAAACATTAGAGGTAGGATGGTTAATACATAATAAAAATGTGGTGGATAGTTAACTAGAACATAGTCATGATAGGAAGTGGGTTGTAAGTTAAATAGTTACAAGAAAACTACTTAAGGCAGTTAAAGTTAAGAGATTGTATAAATTCAGTAACATCATAATACAAAGGAATCACACATAAAATCAAACTACTCTAATTAAATACTTTGCTTTTCTTTCATATTTTCTTTGATTATTATCATTATCTCTATTTTTTTTATCTTGTACTTTTCTTTTGGATACATCAAATTATCTCTTTAGTTTAAGTCTCATTTTCAACACTCTTTAACATTTTGGTATCTTAGAAATTTATTTTCTAAGTTTTTCTGAAGCCTACCTATATCATCAATAAGAAGTCAAGTACAAATTTTGGAAGAATTTCTTCTTGACAATTTTTAGGTTGATCGTATAAGCGACTAATAATTTGAGCCACTTGGTGGGACCGCTATATATCATATAAGGAATGGAAAAGAAATTGTTGTGCCTCCTTAGAGGGAAATGTTCATAATATAATAGGAAATGAAGGCTTCGTACTCTAAATGATTAAAAATATGAAAATGCAGCATCACTTTTAGCTAAGTCTCTAGCAGGGAAAAATTCAAAATCGTCGCAACTATCAAGACAAAATGACATTGTTCATACAAATGAGATTTTAGAATTGGAATTCAACTTAGCCTCTATGACTAAAGTAATCAAAGTATTGACAAAGAAGGTGGATAAACTTTCAACTACTCTGGTATAGGTCACAATAATACCTAGTGTGAATCTCGCTGAAATGTTGAGTCTATGGAGGTCCAATAGTGTGCAGCCTTATCCCTAATAAGTAGAGAGGTTGGTATAAGTCACTTGGCAAAATTCTCCTTCTCTAGTAAGACAAACTTGTGAAGGGCTTAGAATAGCTTGCATCAAGCATGATGGAAGCTAGCGAATGTATTTGTCCTTTAGCTTCTTCCTCGGTAGAAGAAAAGTATGTTCCTCCTTATAAAAGAAAGAATATTCCTATTACACTTATATACATTAATCCTAGAAATAACAGACAGATTGTAAGGCCCTAAGCTTCTAGCATACAAGGATTTGATTTTGAAGCTGAAGCTAATAGACTAAATTATGGCTTAAGGGGCAACCTTATGGCTATAAACCATAACCATGTTATTATTCCTGCGCAAATGAGACTACATGTTGATATGGAAGTTATCAAAAAAGTTGTTCAAGAATTATATGAGCCTGGCTTGAGGTAACTTAGCCACTTAGAATTTTATAAGCCTTATTTGAAGTATATCAACCATAAAAATCATGATCCCTATAGTGATAGAATTCCTAAGTTGAATTTATTTTCTAGGAAAGATAACAATTAACCATTGAGCACATTGCTAAATTCACTATTCAATATGATGAATTAGCTAATTATGAAAATTTCAATAAATTTAAGTTTAAACTTTTCTCAAATTCATTAATAGGTATAACTTTCTCTTAATATGCTTTGTTTGCCAGAAATTACGTCCTTTTGTGGGATGAAATGGAGAGAATGTTTCATACTTAGTTTTCCATACTGAACCTGAAGTCAGTATGGATAAATTGCTAGATTTACTTAGAAAAGTGGCAAGAATGCAAATGTTCATCACTAGATTCAAGAAGATGAGAAGTTGATGTCAGATTGCACTCCCAAAGACCAAGTATGTGAAGTTAACACTAAGGGGCCTCGATATTGAACTTTAAAAAAATTCCAAGGAATGGAATTTCATTATGTTTATTATTTGGCAATAAAAGTATCTTAATATGAATAACTTCTTACAAAAGAAGGAAATCAAAAAAGGAGTTCAATTGTTACTAGAAACAATTTCATATAATTCAACAATGGTTGAAGTAAATATCCCTGGAACTTGTATTTGCCTTAATCTGGAATGAAAATCACTCAAAGCCAAAAGGAAAATACAAGCACCAACTACTTAAGTTCAATACACTTATAATACCTCATAATAGAGAAAATCTTTGATTTTTGTTTCAATAAAAGGTCATTACTTTACTTCTAGAGCATAGAATTCCCACAAAGGAAGAAATCAGAGGGAGAGACTACTATAAGAACCATAGTATATAGAGCATCGAATGAATTCATGCTAGGGATTAAATAATGTTATCCAAAATAGAATCAACAAAGGAATTCTATTATTTACTGAGGTTAACCTAACCATATTAATATATGAAGATCCATTTTTACTAATTTTAAATTTCAATGCTAATGAGTTTGATTTATGACTTTTGTTGGATGTTAAGAGGAACCTGGCTAGTAGACTTTCGCAAAGAGAAGTTATAGTAGTTTTACAAGTTAAATTCTAAATGCAATAGATTATTAAGATTTCTTAAAAGCTAGAAGGGTGAGAGAATGTCGAGCTAGTTCTTGAGGAGAAAGAATTCTCAGTAGAGGATGAAGGTCGGTTGGAAGATTTGGAGTCTACTTATACAATGATTGATAACTTTGAAAGTCTAAAGGTATTCAATACCATATATTTGGTTTACTTGACCAAATATATATGGGGGAAATTATTAATAGTCGGAATAAAATTCAACCTATTTGGACTAAAAATGGAAAGGAACAAATATTAGAATTCCTAGAAGTCAATTGACAAGAGAATTCTTAGATATAAGAAACAGTAAAAAAATGTGGGAGGTAGGATAGTTAATATGTAACAAACATATGGTAATTGGTTAGCTAGAATGTGGTTATAATGGAAAATGGGTTAGAAGTTAAGCAGTTACAAAAAAACTTCTTAAAGTAGTTCAAGTTAAGAGAATTATATAAATTCAACATATATCACAATATAAAAGAATCACAAGTTGCTCCTTTGTGACTATAAAGTCATAAGTTTAAATCAGAAAAATAGCCTCTTTTTAAAAATACAAAGGGAAGGTTGTGTACATTATTACCCTCCCAAGACCCCTGTAAAGTGGAGAGCCTTATGTACTAGGTATGTTAGTTTTTTTTTATTACAATATAAAAACATCACACAGATAATTAAACTAATCTAATAAAAACACCTTATTGTTATTTCAAAATTTCTTTACTTTATATAATCATTCCTATCGTTATCTCAAATTGCATTATCTCAAAATTTCTTTGTATCTTGTACTTTTCTTTTACCTAAATCTAATCATCTCTTTATTTCAAATCTTATTTCAATACACTTTAGCTTTATGATAATTTAGAAATTTATTTTCTAAGTTTTCCCAAACCTACATATGTCGATATAAAGTTAGGTACAAATTCTAAGATAATTCTTCCCTAGCACACTCGAATTCTAGGTTGATCATATAAATGACCAACACCAACACACTCATTTTATATTGGAGGATCCAAAACACTTAATGGAGAAGCTTAAGTGTACTTATCTTCTCAGTAGCCTTACTCTTTCCTCAATTGATATTTACTTTCCTTTTTACATGTTATTTATTTAACTGGTTGCTAGATCCACATTATGAATGTTTATTGATGTGGACCATTATCATATTTGAATAATCTCTTAAATCTATATTATATTATATTTTGAATGTTTTTTCTTAAATGAATGTCTTTGTTATTTAGATGTTACTTTCAAATGTTATAGAGAATAATTGATTGATGAGTGCTTAGATATTTTATCAATTATTTTTATATTCCTTATGAATTTTTATTAATATATCCTTATAATTCAATAGCTATTTAACTCAATATTATGGTGTCACTTATACTAAAAACAAAACCTTACTCTTGTGAATTTATGTAGTGTGTTGGGAAATCGAGTCGAGATCTAATCCTGACCGTAGTAGAATAATTACAAAACCTTTTCGTAACCTTTGATTTTCCAAGAAACAAGATCTCTTTAATTCTATAAAATGATTTAACATAATTCATAATAAAGCGGAATGTTTATTCATACCTTATTTCAAAGCTTAATCATTTTCTTGTTGTATCCCTTAAACCGTTTTTTAAACTAATCTATCTTAACCACCTTAGCCGTAAAAATGTCTGGCTTCTAACGATATCCACATAATAGGTTGAGAGAACTATATAACACTTACAGAGAGGGTTAAGCAAGAAGTGCTAGCTCTATAGAGCTTAAGCCTATCTATAATAAGCTTTGGATGTTTTAGTAATCTAATTAAAATTAAAATTTTATTTCAATTAAACTTTAATTAGAATTATAAATAATTATAATTAAATACCAATTATGCCCAAATAAGATCTAATATCTCATAATGATCCTTATTTATTAAATATATTTAATCATTAAGTTTCTCAAACTTTACAATAAAATCCAGCTCGATTAAAATAACTTTGCTCTCTTAAACTCATTTTTTATGTGAGACCCATTAAGTTCCTAAATATATTGTAAATGATTATAAATTATAATTCCAATTCATAATTAGAATCTCCTTTTAATTATCTTTAATTCTCTAATTAAATAATTTATAATCATATATTAAGATTGATGTCTAGCAAAGCATCATGACTACCTAAATATTTAGGAATGTCAAAGTGATTTTGACTAACCTTTCCATCCATGATTTTCCTTATAATTCAATCCTTTCAGTATAAAATATTTCGATTAGATATAGAGCATAAAATTAATGTCTACTTCGATTCAATTAATGACATTTGTAAACTATTTACAAAACGTCATTCCACCTTGGCCAAGGATTGCCCAAATTAATACTAATCAAGAACAACGGAACATTCTTCCTAATTATTTTAGGGTGATGAATCCTATGTTGATCATACAACTATCTCCATATAGTTCATGCTACATCTAATGACTACCGATTGACCGAACTATGATTAAATAGGTCATAAGTAATATCAAAACATAGCAATTTCTATATAAGATAACTTTGGAGACCTCAACTAAAAGGATCACTTATACAATCATCACAATGAGAATTCCATAGATATACAAGTAATGTTGTAAATGGATTTCTCATATCAAGTCTTTTTAGTAAACTTGTTCTCTAACAAGCACCTACATGTTTGTTTAAATATCTCCATACTTTAGCCTATGAGATCGATGACTTCCTTCATAAGGAAAAACATAATGTGTGCTGGTCTTTTTTCGTTCTATTAATGTGCAATCTTAATAGAACAATGAATAGGAACAATTTAGGGATAATATATAAATGGAATATGAATCTTATAATTGTAATCTCATTATAATTTCATTTGCAATGTATAATTATCCCATGGACTTTATCATGTACATCTAAACATATACACGATAAAGAATGTCTTTAAATAATTGTCAATAAACTACAACCAAACCGATTAGCTATTAGGCATAAACTAATAATCTCCCATTTGCACTAAGCCAATTGTTTAAGTATCTTATAACATATCAACATATGACAATTATACTACTACTGGGACAGTGGCTTAATGAGAGAATTTTACAAGATTCTTTATAGTAAGCATTTGCTTAAATCTTACAACTTTCATCTTAATTATCATCATAATTAAGAATATTTGCCTAAATACATCTTTAGATCATTGATGAGACCTTAGCTCCTTTTACATGCCTAATGAATCTAATGTTCTATATTACATTACTATCTTGAACAATACAAGGAACTATATCATGTTCACTAAAGAACTTATTGATCCAATTAATCATTTCCACTAAATGAAAAATGTATGATGGCTTAATTAGCAACCATTGCTATATTGAAACCTTTTCAATCATGAATGATATTATTCTAAGTAAATAAACCTTAAATAGGATTTACTTCTAAAGTAAATATCCATATAACCTTAACTCAAATATCAACTCATACGTAGAATAATAGATATCTTTAATACTTCACAATTATCTGATATCTCAAATATTAAACATCTTTAATACATTATCTATGTACTTGGACTTATAATAGGTGAACAACTTCCAATCTATCTCTATAGATCTAATTCTCATAATTAAGTTGTTACCTTTCCATATCAAACAAAAGTTGTTCTTGGATAATTATGTTTTCAACAATAGAAATTTATAATTATTATTTTTTGTGAGCAATATGTCTCTACATACTCCCACTTAAGAGAAAAACTATGCTCCTACTGACCTTTTTTTGATATGATAAATTCACAATCATCTCTAAAACAAACTCTTTGAATTCATCATGAAAGTGAATCTTTCAAGGTCTCAATCTTTCAAATATACATCAAATCTATCAATAAAGGCATTAATTCCAATTATACGTCCTATCATGAGATTTGAACCTTTCAAATTGCATATAACATTAACTAAGTATCCTAAGAACTATTCTCCTATAATTATACATTGAAACAAATAATTTGTTTGATAGATCTATAAGATTATATCCAACCCTTTGGATATCTCATAACCTTTTATTACCCAATTAGTTCTAAACTTAATGGATAATATTTGTTTCAACTAAGCATTACATCCTAAATCAATAACTTTGACTCTTTCAAAGACTTAACATTTCATATCTAATATGGAATCTTGCTAATTGATTAAATTGAAACTATTGAAGGTAAGTCATTGTACTAGGTATAGCCACAGAAGAAATATTGCATCATACAATATCTCATATTATATTATCCCCCTTACATAAATCTATACTCTTAAAGAATTTAGTTGTAAAGGTATACACCAGAGAATCTCATTCCCTATAAATAACTAAAAATTTAAAACTCACCAAATTGATCTCATTCTCAATGCTTCAATATTCTCAATGCTTAATTTCTACTTAGATTTAAACAATCTAAACTTTTCAAAATTTTAAATCAATGTTTCATTTGATAATATGACTATATCACATAAATTCATTAGTAATCTAATGACATATAAGTATCATGCTTTTATGAATTATTATTCCATTCAATAAATCACATGTATAAATTTAACAATTCAATACCATCATCATCTTTTCACTAAAGGATGATTTGGTTCTTCTTCAACTTTACAAGTTTCATATTATTCATAATCAAAAGGATACATATCTCTTTGTATGTAACTTTATGATTCTCGTTATGTTAAGCATCAATCTCCTTTAATCCAACATATACAAACTATTTACATAAACCTAGATCAACTACTTTTATTTAACAATATATTCCTTATCATGCTTTGAACATTGTAATAATGTTAAATCTAAATTCAGTATCAAATACTCATAAGCATGAATTAGTATCAAATACTTATAGGCATGAATTAGAAATGCATATAATCTTTATCATATCTCGTATAGCCAAGAAAATTCATGCAATCATTTTCTTCTAATGATAACTATTATCAAACTATAGCAAATGCCTTTAATTGATGTCCATGTTTATACTTTTCATAGGCTAAATTAAGCGGAACAATTCCAACAAGATACTATACCTTTCAGCTCTAATATATGCAACCTCTTGCATCTTGCCATCATGATCTTGACATACATCTTACATGTTGTCATTCAAATTTATAAGACATTAGTCAACTCAAAATGTCAACACATTTTGTTATCTATATGATTTTGACATATTTCTAAAATTTTAACATCAAATCCTCAATAAGGATTAATAGTAACGTTGCATAATGGGCATAAAATTTTCTTTTCTAACTTTGAGAAATCTTCTTAAACATAACCTATGTCCAAGAAATTAGGTTCACTAACTTAGTATCAACTATACTAAACAAGGTAAATTCCACTCATAATAGAATATAAATGTAAGAAAAGTAAGTAATTAACTATATGTCATGACTACCAAATAAGATTAGGACTTTAATCATATATCTGGCTACTCCCACTATTTTATTCGAAATAATAATCCTTATATCTATTCAAAAAGCTTACTATAATCTTTCTAGTGGGCTAGGATCCCATTTAAATACAGTTGATCTTGAGTTTGCTCAACAAACCATCTAAACTTAAATTAAGTAGATAATAACTTTATCAATCACATCTCATGTAACTCCCAAATCTGTTAGGTGATAACTCTTGCCAAAACATATCTCATATGTCATTCTTAACCCTGCCTCTAAAGTCATATGATCATGAGTTTGCTCATCCGAATCGCTCAAATTTAGTTCAATAGAACCCAATGTTATAAGATTAAACATGTTCGAGATAAAGTGACCTTGAGTTTGCTTAACAAGTCTAACAATAAACAAGACTTTGGTTTATTCTTATAACAATGGAAGGCAATAATTACATTCTCAACGTGTACTTAATATTTTAATGAGGGATTTAATTTCGTTCGTTAATTGCATGTAAAATATCACACATATAAAACATACAATTTAACATGCATCTAATATAAATATCAAACATATAAATAAAGTATGCATCTTATGAACTCATAATCAAATTATATGCATAAAATACCAAACTTTGTTTGATTCTAGTTATTGATTTTATAATTTAAAATAATATTTCCAACTCTTTGAAAAATTTAAATTAGATTAAACTCATTATTCCTAAATGAAATAAATTCTTATTCCAAATAAAAATTCAATTTTGATTTGAAAATTATTTTCAAATCCAACTGAAACCTATTTATAATTATCATGACTTCTTTAACAATATTTAATTGAAAACATTTTTCAATAAATTACTCTTCTTACTTATTATAATTTAGAAAAACTCTTTTTTCAAAATTATATAAGTAATACATTCTAATCTAAATAGAAAATTATTCCTAATCTAACTAGAAATTTTTATTTATAATCTCATTAGAAAATTAATATTTCTATTCTCATTAGAAAATTATTTTCTTAATTAGAAAACCATTTTCTAATATTAAAAGAAAACTACTTTTAAAACTAAATAAAACACCTTTCATATTTAATTAAGAAAGTCATTTATATCATTTATTTAGAGATTAATTTCTTAATTAATTATAAAATCTTTCTATAATAAGTTAGAAAACCAATTTTCAAAAATATTAAAGAAATCTCATTTTTCTCAATTAATAAATGAAAATACTTTTCAAATTTAATCAAGAAAAAACTTTTTCTAAAAAATCAAGAAACTTATTATTTGTAGATAAAGAAACAATTGGTAAATAAATTGAATAACAATTCTCGAAACAAAGAAAATCATAAATTTAATTTATCTCAATCAAATTAAAATAAATAAATTTAATTAAAAATCATCTTTCTTAATTATTTAAGAAAATACTTTTCTTAATTCTAAGGAGTGTAATTAATTAATTTCAATCTAA
>JAOQMP010000005.1:38274856-38294893 GCA_027563575.1 Erythroxylum pedicellare
GTAGACCTCACCATATCTAATAAGATTCGGGTTCTCCTCTTAGCCACACCATTGTGTTGTGGTGTGTAAGGTGGAGTCCACTGAGACAATATTCCATTATCCCTAAGATAATCCAAAAACTCTTGGCTTAAGTATTCACTGCCTAGATCCGATCAAGGTGATTTAATACTTCTCCCAAGTTGTTTCTCAACTTCATTTCAAAATTCTTTGAACCTTTCAAAGGCTTCAGACTTGTATCTCTTAAGATACATATACCAATATCAAGAATGGTCATCGATAAAGGTAATGAAGTGTACGAAACCACTTTTGGCATGTATGGACATCGGACCACATACATCAGTATGTATTAGGTCTAAAAGTCATTAGATGCCTTCTTCTACTTCAAAGAATCTAGATAGGCCTTACAGTTTCTCTTCTAGTGGCCATCATTTCCACAATGAAAAGAAGTTCCTTTTGAGGCGGTCTTCTTTGCTTTCTTGACACCTTCTTTAGGCCCTATGGACTTCTTCTTCTTTTGGCTCTTTTTCTTCGAACCAGAAGAGTCCACCAGCATCACAACCTTATCCTTCCTGACAGATGGCTCAACTACCTTGAGCATGTTGACTAGCTCGAGAATTGTGCTGGATATGTTGTTCGTCCGATAGTTAAGAACAAATTGTGAGTAATTATCGATTAAACCTATTAGAATTAAGTTAGTACTTAATTCATGATCCAAAACAAAACCCAAGGAGGCCAACTGCTCGATGTAGCCATTCATCTTTAGTGCATACTGCACTAGAGATGTCCCTCTAACCATCTTGGAGCAGAAGAGCAATCGCGAAGTCTTGAACCTTTTAAACCTTGCTTACTCATTAAAGAGCTCCCTAAGATGATAGACTATGGTATGAACATCCATAGTCTTGTGTTACTTTTGCGGCTCCGGTGACATAGTGGTTAGTATAATACAACTAGCCATCTCACTATTATCGAGATGCTTCCTATCATCATCAGAAGCATCAGCAGTAAGGGGATCAAGAAGTGGTTCTTTTAAGACATAACTAAGCTTCTTGGACTTAAGAACTATTCTCAAGTTCCTGAGCTAGTCAAGGAAGTTTGGTCCAGTTAACTTGTTAGCTTCCATAAATGATCTTAGATTCACACTAGTACTCATGGTGTTGACTCGGGAAATAGCAACCTTTCGTCCAAGAGACAAAATTAGAACGTACTTAATGTATATCTATAAGGACTTTAATAACACGCATTATGACTCCCACTATTTTCACGAATTCATAACCCTTAATATAAATATGAGAGAACTCATAGATAAATTCTCCTAATGGGTCGATATCCAATATTCCTAGAAATGACCTTGGGTTTGCCTAGCAAGCCACTTTAATTCAACCGATAGATATCGATCATACCAATTGCATCTCTAATGTAACTATCGAATCTACTGCTATTAATTATTAATGTGTGCACACTCATTAGGCTATCAACTCTTGACACGTGTACATCTAATGTATAATACCCAACTTCGCCTCTATCCATGTTGATGTATACATCTAATAAACCAACGCTTTTAGTTAAAACCGACCCATTAATCCGAAAATCCTATTTCTATGGTTCGAACGTATGTCTGTAAAGCGGGCTTGGGTTTGCCCAACAACCCTAAATTTGAAAGGACTCTAGTTCTTGCCATATTAAAGGAAATGCATTAGTTTTAATATTCTAAGTGAGGGGTTTGACTAAGGTCTCATCTAACTTAGATGGTCTTATACATATAACTCGTGTATATATATATATATATATATACATATAGTTACTATAACTACATGACACTATATGGACTACCCAATCAAATTTGGCCTAAGCCCATAAACATCCATCATGCAAGTCCACACATTCTCCTAACCATGCATTCTCTAATGCATATATGTAAACACATCATTTTGGTTAGGATATCTTATGGATCCTAATATGAAAGGCTCAATCCAACACTTGGATCTAAGCCTAATCCAACACTTAGATTTACTATCTTCCTTTTACTAACTTGGCTAAAATTACTATTGCATGTTATTTTATTTGGAATTAATATTAATCTAATTAAAATGAATGACTAATTCCAAAAACTAATTCATAATTAATTTACCTTAAAATAATTATTCGATGTCCAAAATTAAACAACTTCAATTTTGTCACACATGCCAATTTTTTTAGTCTTACTAGAAAATCTATTGCTCTACTAAAATTAATTCAAAATTAATTTATATAATTTTCCAAAATATCTAGAACATCAAATCATTATTCCAAGCATCTCTAGGTCATTTCATGATATCAAAATAATTTAGGTATCACCAAAAAAATATTATGATCACTGAAACACCAATAAGACACCAAAAGTGACAAATATGACTTTTAAATTTTTTTTGGAAATCAAATTTTGAGCAAAATCATTTAGGCATGAATCAAACATAAAATTAACACATTTTTATCACATAAAAATATTTTAAAGTTTCTGGAACTGAAATATAAACATACAAAAACATCAAACAAAATAAAGCCTACAATTTCTGGAAAACTGTCCAGATCTGGAAAATTATTTAATAAAATTATTAAAACATGTTTAGTAATTCTAAAAAATTTAAAGAGGAATAAAAAAATCCCAAATATGTTCTCATAATTTTTCCATAATCAAATTCCACGAAAATCATGTGTAACCTCATCAGTTTAGCCAATAGAAATCACATGCCTAGCTGAAAGACAAATTTCATGTATGTTCTTGTAAATTCGAAATTAAATATTTTAATCATATTAAAAATATTTTTCAATCACATTGATTCATTAACATACATATTATGAACAGATTGGTGAAATAAAATTATGAAAATCATTTTTTCTATAATTAATTTAGAATAAAACATTATAGGACTCTAAGCTGTCACAACTATGAAAACAATTTTAATATGTCATGTATTCTACATCTAACAAGGCACAAGATGGCTCTGATACCACTGTAAGGTTTCGATCATACATCTCATACATAATATATATCAAATATACACAACAAAAAATAAAATGGAACCTTAAAAATTAGATCTACTCAAGCATATAGATATAGAAAACAAAAATATGAAATGTAAGACGTTTACATACATTTCCGACGATCTCCTTCATTCTTTAATATTCTCTGCTTTGGGTTGTCATAAACCAAAACGATCAATGTAGATTGTCTCTAATGAAAGTCCACATGAATATAGAAGGATGAAACCTCACTAGGAAATGACTAGAATTCTTTCTTTGTGTTAGCAAAGACAAGAGGATAGAGAGAAAAAGAGTGTGTGTATAAGAAAGAACCTTTCTTTCACTTGTGTCTTACATAAGATGCACAAAAATCATCTCTATTTTCTACATCATTTGGACTTTCATAACCTCCATCACTAATGGAGAGTTATGGTAAGTTAATGGTTATGAATAGCATGCATTAATGGAAGTTTGAGAAGTTAATGATCAAGAATAACATGCATTAATGGAAGTTAATGACCATGAATAGCATGCATTAATGGAAGATTGGGAAGTTAATGGCCAAATTGGCATCCAACAACACTTATTTATAATCGATTCTATGCAATGTTTTCTACCACGATCACATCGCAATATAATCCCGAAACACTCTCTCATATCTTGAATCACCATTCAAGGTCATTTTACTCATCCTTTGGATCTCCTATGTATGTGATCCATTAGATTCCCAGTTATGTTGGTCATTTGAATTAACAATTAATTCAAGTAAATCAATAGCGGTATTTAGCAAGCCGTCATGACCTTTAATTGATTGGAAAGTTAGTGGTTTGATTACGAACCCTTCCAATTGCCATGCAATTCGTCCTTTCACCATCTACACCCCACTTGGTTCAGAGTATGGTCAAATTGTCAACTTTCACTATACTGACTACGTCACATCTAGTCCAAATGATATTAGATCTTGTCCTGAGGATCTTATTACTCTATGTATCATTGAAAACTCTCTTCATGACACATGTTTGCTCTGGCTAGAGACTCCCGAGTAATGACCCTAATAAGAGACCGTGGGTATCATCTCCTTCAATCAAAAGTGGTGAATCCTTTATTGGCTACTCAATTACCTCTGAATACCTCAAGTTGTACCCAATCACCACCCTATGAGTAACCCCTGAAAGGCACCAATGAATGGATTCAAAATACAACACAATATCTAAGATATCCTTGAGGACCTCAAGTTAAAGGATACTTGCACCATTGCTATTATGAGACTATCACTGACACTAAAATAGAATATTCATATGATTGTCTCATAGTAGGTCAATCCAATGTACTTACTACCCTTAGTAAGCATCTACATGTTAACTCTAAACAACTCATCTTTATAGCTTATGAGATCTACTGCTTGATCCAATCAAGGAGTTAACATGTGCTAATATATCCTGATTAATGATACTCCATCTCATTAATCCTATGACTAGGGAAAGTTTAGATGCTAACATAATTACACATGATAGGAATCTCATTATCATGATTTCCTCCATGTTATGTTTTGTATCAAAGACTTCATTAAATCAATTTAAGATCAACATGAAGTCCATAAATGTATAAACATTGAAATAATGAAAATGCCTTTATTAATCATAAATTGTATAATAAATGCTAAAGGTGATTGTCTTTAGAGCACTTCTCTAACAAAGACCTCAAAATACTCTTAACTATGCATAAAACAACTTTAATCTCTAATGATTAGAGCTCACCCATGTGAAAAACTTATTTCCTGCCTCCAGAAATGCTTCATTTTCTACTTTTTCCTAGTTAAAAGATCCAACAATACAACTCCAAAGCTATACACATCTCCTTTTACAGTTGCTTTTCCTATATCAAAGTATTTTGTGGAAACATAATTTAATATGTATGAAACTATAAAATTGCATTAAATTCAACCAACAACTTCTAAATGCTTCATTACTAGGAGTTAAGCAAGAAAAAGAT
This sequence comes from Erythroxylum pedicellare, assembly GCA_027563575.1. Classification (NCBI taxonomy): domain Eukaryota; kingdom Viridiplantae; phylum Streptophyta; class Magnoliopsida; order Malpighiales; family Erythroxylaceae; genus Erythroxylum; species Erythroxylum pedicellare. Next base: position 38,279,849 of record JAOQMP010000005.1, read on the forward strand.
CCAACTATCATAGTAGAAACATGGGTTTGGCTAGCTTTCATCAATGTTGCCAACCCAAAATCAAATACCCGAGAGTCCGTGTTATAATCCAACAATAAAATAGACATACATAACAAGAATGAAAGGATGGGCTGATATTGAAAGGATCCAGTAAATATTTTGTGTAAATAGATGCTCCATTTGTTAACAACTTTAAAACTTAAAAATATCATAAAAAAATCTTCCCATCATCTAAAGTAGAGAACATAACAGAACTAACAGTAGTAGTAGAAATGGAGAACATAGCAGAACTAGCAGAAATAGTAGCAGCAAAGAATATGCATCGTCTAGTACCAAGAACTAATATAAAAGAGTAGCAGTTTTTTGCTATCCCAAAGAAGGTTGTCACAATCACAATAAGATTCAATATTACTAGCATAAAAAATGTCATAAAATCTTAATTAAAAATAAATCAAAGAGGACATACTAGAGTGGTCGCCACCAAAATCATCATTCACATTTATCTCAGTAAAAATCTCCCACCACCCATCAAAGGCCTAGTAACGTCTAATGATTTGGACGACGATAATTAGGTAAAAACCTAATCTCTAATTCCCTTTATCTTATCATCTGCAAAAATTCCAAACAACTTTAACTTACAATCTAAAAAAATAATTAATTTTCTCAAACAAACAAAACACTAAACAAAAATGAAACCTCAACCCATGATTTTCCCCAATCAGAAATACATCAAACCCCAAACTTTTCAAGAATTTGCGTCAATTTCATCCACCCCAAAACCTAAACTAAGAACCCAAATAACCTGATAAAGTTGCAAGAGATTGAACCTAATTTCGATTTGGACTAGTAAAGCCTCTGGGTTATTGGATATACGAGTTCACAAGTAAGAGAGATGCCAAAATGGTGAGGTTTACAAAAGAAAAGGGGAGAAGAAATGATTCGATCTATAATAACCCCATATTAGAATGATTGCCATTGCTTTGTTTTAGTGAGAGAATAAACTTTTGGTTCAGATTTTTGTTTTTATTGGCACAGGGGATGAGAAATAGTGTTTTAGATTTTTTTTCCATCCTAAAATTATTTGGTGACGATTCTAAAAAATTATTGCTAAAAGGAATTTTCGGCGATGATTTCTAAAAATTGTCGCTAAAGGTGGACTTTTTGGTGATGATTTTCAAAAATCATCGCTAAAGGTGAATCCTTTGGTGGTGATTTTCAAAATTGTCACTAAAGGCTTACTTTTAGTGACGATTTTTGAATGTGGATCCTTTGCTGATGATTTTAGAAATTGTTGCTAAAAGCTTACTTTTAGTGGTGATTTTCAAAATCATGGACAAAAGCCTATTTTTAATGATGATTTTTAAATGTAGAAAATTATTGCCAAAAACCGACTTTTAATGACGATTTTTAAAATGTAGCAAAAAATGTAACGCAAAGTCTGCCTTGTTATGGTGGGTTTGGGTACAGCTTCTATATCAACTTCTATAGGACTTAAACCCTGACATTGTTGTGCTGAGAAGGTTATAATTCTTAAAAGAATTAAATTTATAGTGGTGATAAATGGTGTTAAATTTTAATTTTTCACTTTCAAAACTTCTGTTTTAACGCTAAACCTTAATCCTTAGGCCTATAACTTCATCCTCTATAATCAGGTTCTTCCTTTATAGCTTATCAAGGCACTTAAAAAACTATTTCTCAATGACCTTTTTCTCCTTCTTAAAGGTCTCAAGGTCACTATCGACCTTCAAAGTTGTGTTCTTAGCCTCCTCCTTCTCCTTGGTAGCTCTCAAAACCACTTGTAGTCTATGACTAGGCAAAATGGACAAATTAGAATATAACATTTTTTCCATAATTTAATTTAAACCCAAATATTCAAAAATAATCCTAAAATTTTACAAATAGTTAATTAAAACATCAACTTAACTTTTCCATCAGTTTTCCATTACAAAAAAATATATTGGCATTTTTTATAACTCCCTTATCATATGTGTATCCTACATAAAAAGTAGGGCCCAAAAAAATTAAAAACCTAATGAATTTTTCTCTTTCTCTCTTCTCTTTCCTCTGTCCTTTGTCCTCTCTCTCTCTCTCTCTTTTCTCTTCTCTTCTTGTCATTTCTTATAATAAAAGGCTCTTTTATCTATGAACAGAGATTCAGAGGATTTGTAAAGGATGAATATTAGAAAGCAAGTTAAAAATTAAAATAAATTAAAATTGTTTAATGGATATTTGTGGACATGTAAATAGAGGAAAGCTAACTAGTTGGCTAGGAATTAAAATATAGGCTTATAAGCAAATCCTTATAGTTATGGTGAGAGACCTTTTTAGAGCTTGAATATTGTTAATATTCGTTTTAAATGCTTAGCCAAGATGGTTTCATCAATCTCACTACTGAAAAGGGTACTAGGAAAGGATACAATGCTTGAATCTACACTATTGAAAGCAAAAATGGCAACAATAGTTTATTGCCCTACAAAATTGTATTGAAAGTGAACTAATTCCTTAGGGAACATTAATACGTCACTTGTTTGTAAGGTTTGAAACTAGAGCTCATTGGTTGAGTTAATAAACCCTATTTGAAGAAATTCATTAATGAGAAATAGTAACACAGATACATGAGGACATGTATGTGGTGGATAAGCAATGCTATTAAAAGCTAGTAATTCAACCATTCAAACTTTTGAGATTTGCAAAGCTTGTAGTTGTTAAGCATATGCATTTAAGAGGGAAACATACTAATGAAGAGAAAGAAGGACCCATCAACATTACTTACATTTAGAGGGATTATGAACTTGGATAAAATGTTAGCTATAGTGATCTGAACTAGAATAATTGAAGTTATCAAATTGACAATAATTTGGCAATAATTTGGAGGTGAAACTTGTAGAAGATGAGGGCATGGTAATATCAAAATTAATATGATAAGTAAAGAAGTTGAAGAGAGGAGAGAGAGAGAGAAGGGAGGAGAGAGAAAGAGAAAAATTCAATAATTGTAATTTTTTAAGCTTCACTTGCCATATAAGATACAAATCTTCTAAGAAACTCACAAAAAAAAGATATACTTTTTATAACAAAAGATTAACAAAAAAAGTTAAGTTGAGGTTTAAATTGAACATTTATGAAACACCATGGGTCTTTTTGAACTTGTTGAAATGTTTGAGTTTAAATTAAATTACTAATAGTTGTAGGTTGCATGATGTTTGAGTAGGCATTTTAGTATGTTTTTAGTGTTCAATTAATTAATTCATGAATGTTTAAGGTTAGAATTGTGCGTATTGGTTAGATATTTATGTTTTGAGTGTTTTGTGGGTTAAAGCACGCTATTGATCTTTAATATTATGTGTTTGAGGTGCCTTTATGTATTTGTTAGTGATTCAGATCAAATACTGAAGAACAGAGAGAATTTGGAGGAAACCTAGAGTAAGACCTAGGGCAGCTCTGAGCAAGACACAGAAGCTTGGTAGGTTTGTGCCATAATCGTGGCCTGCGTGATAATAGACGCAGACAGACTTCTAAAACGTGACTTTTCGAGGGATATTTCAGACTTTTGAGCTCGAGTAAACCCTAATGTTTACCCTAAATGGAAAAGATATAAAGAGAAGATAAAGAACCTTGGAAAGGGAAGCTTCATTTCTGCCACTTTGGGAAAAAAGACAAGGAAGAAGAAGAAGAGAGAGAATGGGGGATCTACCTTGGGTGGTTCCACTTCTAATCCTTCAAGTTGTACTTTCTTCTTTCCATCTCTTATTTCTTTCACATGATGTATGAGATAGGATTGATGATGATGAACCTTGATTTAAGGATGTTTTAACTCTTCTTTGGGGATTTAGAGTTGATTCAATGTTAATTTATTTTTTAGTGTTAATTAATTTGGGTGTTGTGATTATTTTTTGTAATTGCATGCTTCGGTAATAAATTAAGAGAGTGAACTAAAAGCAAAATGATTTTTTCAGTTAAAGAGAGTTAAATGATCTAATAGACCATGTAAATAATCAAATCGGTAATTATACGAAGAGAGATCTAGTGTGGACTAGGTTGTTTATTAGAACGCCTAAGAACTGATTAGGTTATGGGCAGACTGTTAATCGAGAGATTACATGTTCGATAACTCTACTTAATTAGGGTTTATTAAATAGGTCTTACTGATTATAACTCGAAATAGAGTAATCCACCCTTCGATAGTCTATATCTGACACTACATTAACAAAAAAGTAACTAGGTTAGCATTGATGATAGGATAACTCCCCTTCTCATAATTTGGTAAATTTTCTTATGTGATTTCCTATTGTTAATTTGGTGGTGCTCAATTTGATTCCTTATGTATTGATTTTACAATTTAATTTTGCAATCAATCCATATTCACAAATTTACTTTTATGTTTAGTTTTTATTTTCTTTTTAGTAACCCTTTTAGCCTTTAGATAATTTAGAATTAGATTAATTCACTAACTCTTCAAGGGATTGACACCTTATATACTACATTTAGGACCCGTGCACTTATGATATATTAAGGGGTTTATAAGAAGTAAAACTTGCTCAACAAGTTTTTGGTGCCTTTGTTGGGGAGTTAGTAGGATTAGTTTAATTCTTTTAGTTTAAGGAATTAACACCAGTTCATGGGATTCTAAATTAGACAAGATCATGGATAAACTCATGAATATTGAAAAGACTGAGAAGAGACTAGAAGAGAAGTTTGAGCAAGTAACAGAAGACCATGTCTATTCTATTCACAACCTAGAACTTCACATGAGACGGCTTTTCTCGTGAATTTTGCAAAAGAAGTGTGGAAAACTGTCTGAGAAACATTAAAGTACATCCAAGAGAGTAGTAGAAGGTTATTACATTTAGGAGTGGGAAAGAGCTAAAAACACCAGAAAAAAAAAAGTTAAATCCCACCATGTAGAAGTCCAAAAGAAGAAGAAGAAGAGGTGACAATGGACATAGAGCTTAAAAATGTAAGGAAGTCTTTGTTCACAGAGTGAAAAAAGAAGTAAAAAAGGGTGAATGAGGAAGAACAAGAACATATCACCCTCTTATAGGACAAATTACTGGATTCAATAGAAGATTCATGGAGTTTTGTTTTCCTTATTTTATTAACAATTTGTTAGTAAAAAGGAAATTGTTCCTTATTTTATTAACAATTTGTTAGTAAAAAGGAAATTGTTGAACTTAATTGGTTATCTTAAATTTATCAATATGGTTCTTCTGATTATCTTCCAACATGTAGCTTATTTATAAGCCACGAAGCTGAAATTGGGCAACATATATGGAAGCAAGCCACTCATAATTCATCCTGACTAAGTTTTAAAAGATGCAAGGTCAAGCTAGTGGCCATAAATTAGCGCGTTTGGTAGTTAGATTGAAATTGTTGTATGTTCTAAAACTAAGTTTTGAATGATTTGGAATGGTTTGGATTGTTAATTATCTTATTTTCTTTGAAGCAATTATAAGATAGGACACCAATCATGGGCATCAAGCGCATTGGGTTTCAGAATCTAATATCGTCACCACCTTAATTTTCATGACAAGTTCTATGTTCTAATCATTATCTTTTCATTTCAATATTTATTTTATTCTTATGTTTTCTTCTTATTTTTATTTTTGATTCACACCCTGTATATTATTTATTCTTCTCATATTGAGGACAATGTGTTGTCCAAGTGTAGGAAGGGTTGCATTATATGCTTTATATGTTTTTATTTTTGGTTGTGTGCATTATATATTTTTATTTTGAATTTGAATTTTGCACATTATAAGTTAGTTTTTTTTAGGTTTGCATGATGTGACTCGAGTGAATGTGTCAATGGCTAGAACTTAATGGAATTGGTTTAACTTTGAACATAGTCTTTTAGGTTGCTAAGATTTATTAGCTTGTGAAATTAGTATCCTAGATTGCTTTGGTTAAATATGTATGTTAATTAGGATATAATGTTAGTTCCTTCAACCTAGGATTCATTTAAAATTTTAGGTCAATCAAATAAGTGGCATCATTAGCATCTTTTCATAATAATGATTAGCTAAAGAAATGAGGTAGGCAAGAAAATATATTATAAAAATGATTTTTATTTAATAAATAACTATTTTGCTATCCCTTTTTGAACAAGTTAGGTTATGAATAGAGATAATAGCTAGTTGAGACTGTGATGTAGCTGAGTAACTAGGGAACATTCATCACAATTGTTTACCTCCGCGTCAAAAGGCTATAATGACACTCCAACCAAGTCGCTTAATAAAAACATTACCTAGTTAAGTAACTAGGGTACATTCATCACAAATGTTTGTCTTCGCATCAAAAGGTTAGGTTCATGTTAATGAAAATTAACAAAAATAGTGCATTGGTTAATAAATCCTACCAATCTTTGTGAATAACACGACTTTTCATGAAAAGTAACATAGGGATAGTTACAATTTCATTTGACTAATGAATTATCATGCGTGCCAATGATAAGAGTGAATGAAATTGACATTAAATCTTGATTAGTATGTATATTTAGTCTGAAGTACTTAAACACAGATTTCATCAGTTAATAGTTTAAAGCAACTTGAAGAATTGTGTTTGTAGTTAAATTTGTTTCTTGAAATTCAGTGTCATTATACCATTATTGCATTTTTGTTTGGTGTGTTTATGTTTTGTTTGTTTGGTTTTTGCTTGAGGACAAGCAAAAGTTCAAGTTTGGGGATGTGATAGTTGTAGGTTGTATGATGTTTTAGTAGGCATTTTAGTATATTTTTAGTGGTCAATTAATTAATTCATGCATGTTTAGGGTTAGAATTCTATTAGTTGGTTAGATATTTGTGTTTTAAGTGTTTTTTGGGTTAGAGCACACTACTGAGGTTTAATATTATATGTTTAAGGTGCCTTGATGTGTTTATTAGTGTTTTAAATCAAATATTAAAGAACAGAGAGAATTTTGGAGGAAACCTAGAGCAAGACCCAGGGCCATGATAGTGACAGAAGCTTGGTGTGACCCCATCTTCCACGATCATGACAGAGAGCAAAATTAAGTGCCATGATCATGGCTTGTGCGGCAACAGATGTAGAAAAGCTTCAAAAATGTGACTTTTGGAGGGATATTTTAGACTTTTGGGCTAGGATAAACCCTAATGTTTGCCTTAAATGGAAAAGATATAAAGAGAAGATAATGAACCTTAGAAAGGGGGATCCATTTTTGCCACTTTGGGAAAAAGCCAAGGAAGAAGAAGAAGAGAGAGAGGGGGATCTACCTTGGGTGCTTCCACTTCTAATCCTTCAAGTTGTACTTTCTTCTTTCCATCTCTTATTTCTTTCATATGATGTATGAGATAGGATTGATGATGATGAGCCTTGATTCAAGGACGTTCTAACTCTTCTTTAGGGAATTATACTTGATTCAATGTTAATTTAGTTGTTTTTGTGTTAATTAATTTGGGTGTTGGGATTATTTGTTGTAATTGCATGCTTCAGTAATAAATCAAGAGAGTGAACCAAAAGCAAAAAGATTATGTTGGTTAATAAGAGTTAAATGACATAATAGACTATTCAAAAAATCAAATCGGTAATTATATGGAGAGAGATCTCGTGTGAGGATCAGGTTGTTTATTAAAACGCTTAAGAACTGATTAGTTGTGGGTTGATTGTTAATCGAGAGATTACATGTCAGATAACTCGACTTAATTAAGGTTTACTAATTAGGGCTTAGTGATTAAAAATCGAGAGAGAGTAATCCATCCTTCAATAGTTTTGAATTGATACCACATTAACATAAAAGTGACTAGGTTAGCATTGATGATCGGATAAATCTCCTTCTCATTATTTAGTAATTTTTTTTATCTGCATTCCCATTGTTAATTTGGTGGTGCTAAATTTGATTCCTTATATGTTGATTTTACAATTTAATTTTCAATTAATCCATATTTACTAATTTACTTTTTTGTTTAGTTTTTATTTTTTAATAATCCTTTTTAGGCCTTAGATAACTTAGAATTAGATTAATTCACCAACTCCTCAAGGGATCTACACCTCAAATACTACATTCACGACTCCTGCACTTGTGGTATATTGAGGGTTTTATAAGAAGTAAAAATTGCTCAACAATGATGTTGAAAAATGTTAACTTGACTCTTTTGCCTCTATGAAGAGATAGCCTAATAAAAAATAATATGTAATTTCAAACTTAAAATGAAAGGAAAAAAGTTTAGTAAGCTTAACATGATCAGATGCTTCTCGAGGATACATGATTGAAGTTAACATCTATGTCCTCTAAGTTTCCTCTATCCTTGAGAGTTATCATCCTACAACCCATCTTAGACTAACTTCCAATTTTGTGGAAGATATTGTTAATCTTCTTTATGCTAAAGTAAGGGAAGAAATTATCATTTTAACTATAACTTGCCTAGTAAATACAAGAACAAAGATAAAATTCTCCACATGTTGAGATAAATAAAGCGGACAAACTTGGGAAGTAGAGTTGGAAGTAGCAAGAAAATTTAGTTTAATCGTAGTGAATTCATTTTTGTAGCTAACATTCTTCACCTTCTTCTCCCCCAAGGATGATGTAAGCATGCCTTTCTCTTTGACAACCTATTCCACACAATCATTTTATTCATTTTCATATCTACAATAAAGGAATAAGGTAGATTAGATTAACAAGTCTATAATAGAAACTTTAGGATTGTGTTGTCAGTATCCTATTAAAATATCCTCCCATCTAAACCCAAAAAAGCAACCTTAAAAGTCCACCAACTTGTGTCATTAGATAGGAAGATGAATTTGTCTTGCTAACCATGTAATCCTTTAGGAATCATCAGTAACCAAGATCCACTTTTTACGCTTAAGATATACCGTGCATTTTCTGTACCTAAGGCCTTTATTGATGTATTAGTTTAAATAACTCAAGGCTGGGGGCACCTCCCTAATATGATAGTCTATAACAATTCCGGCAAAAAAAAGTTCAAGCATATAAATGTAATTCACTAAGATTCAAGCATATAGCATTGAATATTTAAAGGATTATAGGGTGGAGAGGCGTTAAAGACCATACTTAAAAGAATTATAGTAGAAAGACACCTTTCTTGGCTTAGATTAACAAATGCACCCGTTGTCGTATAGATATCTATTAAGATTGTTTTCAAAGATATGGAACTTTTCCCTCATCTTCGCAAACTTAACTCTTCATGACTTATTGAGCTTTAAGAATGCTGTAGAATTGTCTTCAAAGTCCCTAAAAAGGGATTCTGATGAAGAGTTTTCAAAAAAAACCTCTTACTAAACCTAATTGAGTCAAGTTTATAATACTTTAAAAGAAGACCTTACTACTATATGATAAAGAGATAATTTCTTCACATACATACAATATAGTAGGTTATTATTTTATAGATGGATGTCACTAATCAAATGTCATTATAGTCACTAATTCTATTAGAATCACTTTTTGAACTAATCCTAAGATTATTGGCACTCTCTATAATAAAAAAGATAAAAGGAAATGGATGGATATAGGACATGGTTGATGAAGCACATTTGTAGCACACCACTATCATAGTGCATATGCTAAAACATCTATAAATTATTCGAGAATATATGGGAATGGCATGTTAGAGCAATCATATTCACTTATTAAGGCATCATACGTAACACAAGTATTTAAGAAGATTAAAGCTTCCCATTATATTCATACACATGAGCATACATTGTAGCATTACAATACATAATCCAGACATATACATTACTAATAACATCTAAAAGTTTTCTACTCTTTATAAGATGCTTTACATGAGGTGGAGTGTTACACCAAAATATTCTATTTATACGCTTTAGTGTCAGTTGACAAACCTTTGAGCCATTTCTTGTTCCAAAATTGACAATACTAAATTGCCTTAGAAGCTAGGTCTCCTCAGTACCTGAAAATCAACACTTGCAATTTTAATGAGTTTTGTGAACTTAATGAGTGAACCATCATCGATGCGCTTACTGAAACAGAATATAAACATGTTATGTATTAAACACAGTTTAATTAGTATAACACCTTATCCAAAATCAAATCCCATATTTATCACTTTACTCGTTATATTTCAACAAGCATATTGTGAATACAAAGACTTCTTATAGTCATTTCAGAATAATCTAATCATTTATCTCAATTGTTTACATCCTCAACATGTACACAAGCATTACACATCATTATATCAATATTATTCAACATTTATTTGCAATCAATCTCATAAACATATGTAAAGATATAGATGCAAATTTACATGAGACTCACTTTCATTTTTATTTTGCTATGACTGAGTGTCTATTTAACTATCCCTTATCCGTTGCCAATACCGAGCTCATTTTATATACTGTTCGGTAACCATTATGGATATTGGGCTTATTGATAAGTGAGTCTGTGGCTCGTTGTTCACAATTATGAGCTTTAAGCTCTTTTTCACTAGGGTCACTCCGATCATATCTCCTTTATCTGTTCATGCATTTCAATGTAGTGAAATGTAACAATTCACATAAACTTTAGACAGTTATTGCCTCGACGATCTGGCAATGTTTGGATGCAGTCATATCATGCAGTATACACATATATGTATACATTACTAACTTGTTTAATCAAATGAATGCTCAATCATACACATGTACATGGGTCATGTTTAATGCATGGTCAATTGATTTTCCCCGGGTATGTATCCTTATTGACAAATCTTGCTCATTCATTCATTATAGTTTGTATATAACTTATCGGTGACTAGATCAATTCCTTAAGACATCTCAATTACTTTAAATTCATTCAATCAAACACTTATCCATCACTTCCTAACATTTCATACTCACGCAACTTCCTAATTCTCATTCAATCATACCTAATTCATGACTTATATCCCTTGCATCACATTTGCATTCATAAGAACACCTTCATTTCTTTAAAAACTCATACTTCCCAAAGTCATATACATTGATATCAAACAATCCATTCCTTAATTCTAACATCAATTATCACCTTAAACTTCTCAAACCCTTAATCTATCAATCAAATAACCATCTAGGTTCATTTCAAACCTTAATCAAATCCAAATACACCAAGGTAAAGTAACTTATCCTTAGTCGATTTAGCAATCACACAAAATAGAGTTTTTCACTTCCCAAGCATTTCCCACGATCATGGCTATCTTTCCATGATCGTAGAAAGACAAAACAGAAACTTTTCTTCTCCAGGACATTTCCCACGATTGTGGGTACCTTCTACAATCATGGAATGGGTGAACAGACAGTTCACCATTTCTTTCCTTCAATGTTTTTCCAAATTTTAACACCATCTTACTAATCTATTGATCATAACTCAATTATACCTAAATCATGCTTCATTTTCTCATCAATTTCATCACCAATTCCAACTCAAAATCATTCAATTGATAACTCATAAATCATAGTCTTTCATGCATCATAATCAAAACAGAACTATCATTCACCTTCATACATATAACCCTAACTTATCAATTTCTGGAACACTCCTAATATACCCATTTTTCTTCATAGTTACATCATCATTTACACTTTAATTCTCAACCTAAACTATCCATATAATCCACTATTTTCAATCATCAAAAACAAAACATAAATTATACATTCATTCATCAAATTCTAGCACAACTTTAACATCAACCCTACATATCACTCATGTTAATTTAATCATCATGAATGTTTCTATTTTAACATGCCATAGAGATCAAAAATCACTTACATGATTTTCCCTAATTCCACCTTAATCTTCAAGTTAACTTAATCTTCCAACAAGCAAGGATACTCCAAGAATAAGATGGAAATAGAAAGGGGTTTCAACAACAAGATGAAGGTAGCAGAATGTTGAAGTATCAAAGTGCAGAATTTTAGCGAAATCTCAAGGTTGTAAAGGTTGTGTGAATCAATAAGGAGAAGGTTATAGAGGAAGGTAGCATGTAGAAAGAACAAGAGAAGATGGTCTTTAATGTGTGAAAATCATGGGTGTAAGTGTGTGAAGGAGAAGGTGGACACATGTCATGCCAAGTGTCATGCTAAGACCTAACCATGTGTCTTCTACTTCAACTTCCATTTGTCACTCCATAATTAGTCCATTTGTCTCATAATCACTAGACTATTTGTCACCTAATTAAGCCACCATTTGTCACTCATTTAATCAAGCCAACTATCACACTATTACTAATGTCATGTGTCACTATTTTATAGGCTTGATCACCCTAAGTTCTTATGTATCAATTAGTCTTGCCAATTAATATTTTTCCTAGACTAGATGCACATAAGACTTCATCAATCACCCAATTGTGACAAAAATTCCAATTCACTAATTGTAGTCCATCAAACCAAAATTCAAGACATGATAAATTCACAATCTCCATAACATAAACATTTAAAATCTTTCATACCCCAAAATAAATCAATTGAGTGCATAAACTATGTTTGCAATGTGTACTAAATCATAATTCATATATGTATATGAATATGATGCATGTAAATGAAATCCACTTCATGTATTCTAATATGATATGACTTATATGACTTCATATGGTAGATAAATTCCTAAGTGTAGGAATGGGCTATTACATAAAATGTTCAATGTTTATATTTTATTACATGTTATGATGTTTATCAACTAATAATTCATAAGAAGATTATGATAATTTTAATTTTTAGTTGTTCATGTGTATAATAAAAAAATATTAAGATAAGATAAATCACGTTCATGAAATTAGACAGAGACTGATTTATAATGATTTGAGAATATATTCTGAAAGTTGTAAATCTGTGGCTTGCCTAGAATTCGATTGGTATAGATTGATGAGTTATTAAGTTATGAGTGAGTTGGCTAATATACCTTTCTGTGAAGTAGGGACTAGGGCATATTGGTTCTTGGGGTGCTAATGACTAGGTACTAGAGTGATATCAGGATATCCTGAGTCTTGAGTGTATCTTGTGCAGTAGGCTAGGTATTGGAGTGGTATCGATGTACTAGAATAGATTGAGAGATTGAGGCATCTTATGTTGATATTTACAAATTTGACTACATTTTTACTTAGTAAGTGATTATGATGAGTTGAGATGAGTTGACAAACTATTAAATATATGCCTACTCTTAATTCAGTTAATAAAGCTATAAAACATAAATGGTAATAATAAAAAAAATGTTAGTATTAATAATAATAAATTTTGGATATTTATTAAATGTTTGAAAAAACTAAGTATTGCTTGTATATTTTAATATTATATGTATATTTTATTACACTATTTTCAACATATATTGAATTATTTGATTTTAAGAGTGCGGGTAGGTTACGCTTACTGAGTAGGTAGCTTACCTTTTGCTCCTATTTTTTTAAGAGATACAGAGATTGTTGATAACTCTAGTACATGTAATTGACAGTTTGAAATCCAGGTAGAGCTACCAAATCAAATTGACTATTAATTGTTTCACTGCATAGGCTTTCAAATATTATAGTTTGGGATGAATATGATTGTATAAATAATTTATTGGATTGATGAACATCATTTTTGAGTATTATGAAATTTTGATAATCAATGATGTAATTATAAAAAAATTGACTAAATTGTGGTTTAATAATTTTGGACCCTCAAATAAAAGTTTGAGAATGGGTGCGTTCTAAATTATTTCCTGATGATGCCGTCTTCACTAGAAACAGACCAGTTTATTGTGAGGTGATACTACCTGAAAGTTCTGATAATTGTGGTATATCTAAAAGAAATTTAAAGAGAAACAAGCCTTAGTTCAAGGGCAAAACGGCCTGACTGACATTAATATTGGAATACACGTTCAAGGGCAAATGTACAGACGTTAAGAAGTAAGAATCCAGCAAGAGATGAAAATCATTTTTCTCGAAAATCACGGGGCACCCTTCAATTTTCAAGCATCACTTAATTGACCAAAAATGCTTTTATTGCAGAATAGTCCTGGTCAGCATAACAAAGCCTCTCTACATCCAGGAAGATCACCAAGAAAATTAATCCTATGGTTTTTAAGACGATTTTTAATTGATTGCGAGAACATTTCTACGGTCCACACACTGATTTTATGAATTCTACCACAATATTATTCCAGGCCTTGTACAGCCATCATATCATTACAACTTTGGTAACTATGTATGATTACCTCAACCGAACTGTGAATTTCAGTTATGATTAGAACTTAAACAAAAAATGGGAAATCAGAACAAGAGAGTAAAACGAGAATTTTGAACTAGTTACGTTATTCGTTAACCAAATTATAGTCCTTACACATTTTAATTGTTGGCTCACTATAAATAAATAGGACACAAGTTAAATCTTTTAAAACAATTCTTAGTTCAATGACGACTTTTTATTTTTTATTTTACTTTTTGGTTCCTTTGATCCGTTCTCACTCATCCTCTCTTAACATTATTTGCCCCTTCGATAACCTTGTCCAAAGATTGATGTTAGAATATTAAATAAGTACTCCCACGAAATATGTGCTTCTCGTCGTTTGAATACAAAGATTTGAACCATCGGTTGATTGCATGTCACTGCAACAGTAACGTTAGTTGATTATAAAAGAATCGTCGCTAACAAAAATGATTTATGTTCGTCACAAAAAAGGTCGCCAAATTTTCGTAACTAAAAACTATAGGCGATGTTTTTTACTAATCGCCGTTAATAGCTTTTTTCCTACACTTTATTTTCATAGCGAACAACTATTAGCGATATTTTGTGAAATTGCCTTTTGACTACGTTTATTTTTTGTAGCTAAATGTTTTTAGCTGCGTTTCTAGAAATATAGATAAATATTTTTAGCTACGTTTCATAACACGTAGTCAAAGATTTTTAGCTACATTTATGAAAACGTAGCCAAAAAGTTGTAACTACGTTTTTTATAAAATGTAATTAAAATTTTAATATACATTTTAATGAAATGATATTTCATGTTGAATTATAAGTACTTGTGACATTTTAATTACATTATTGTATATAATATTTAGATTTTTTGTTATTAATTTATTATAAAAATTATACAAAAATAATTATTAATTTGAAGCATTGTATATAAAAAAT
>JAOQMP010000005.1:38317429-38335181 GCA_027563575.1 Erythroxylum pedicellare
TTATAATAAATAAGAAAACATCTGGTGTTGTGTAAATTGTAAGTTGAAAATCAATCAATGGCAGACAGCGGTTTTTATTAAAAGCCCAAGAAAATTTACTATTTAATTCCTACCGACAGTCTTTTGTATTGTTATGGCTGTAAAAAGACATTTTTTTTTTAATAATCTAAATCCCAAATATCTTTTTACAGCAATTACTACGTCCCTACTGTCGTATCATTCAAAGTAGCAAGTTCGATGATCGTGAATTATCCTCCGCATGTGACCACCTCCCATATTAAGACAAGACGACGGTGTAAACATAATTATCAAGTAGTTAGCAGCGTCTGATGAAGAATCCAAAACAACCCCTAAAAAGAAACAAGATTTATAACTTAAAAACAATACCATAGAACACTTTCTTCTCTCTCTTCTCAGCTGCCCTGAACTTGTGGCCTTGTCAGCCCTCACTCTATTTCTCCCTGTCGCTCTGATGGGTCAGCCCCAATTGTCCAATTGATCATCAACCCACCATCACAACCTCTTTTATTGGCCCCACCATCACAACCTCTCCATTACATACAACGCAGAACCCACCCTTCAGGACTCTCTCCTCCATGCCTCTTCTCTTTTCGGACTTATATCTACTCTTCCTCTTCGTCTCTCTAAGAATTTTACACACGATCCCTGTCGCTGCTTCTGCTTTTCATGGATAAGTCTGACAGAGAGACACGCGACTTCATGAACGTGGAGTCCTTCTCTCAGCTTCCTTTCATCCGTCCAGCACCCGTTAAAGAGAAGGCCATTCGTCTTTTTGGCATAGAATTCGGTGGAAAGGACGGTGCAGCCGCCGCGACGTCAACAGCCGAGGATTCCGAGTCTGTTGAAACCAACGAAGACGTTGTCAAAGATAGGGAGAATAATGGTGAAAACAACCGGAGATTCGAGTGTCATTACTGTTGCAGAAACTTCCCTACTTCCCAGGCCTTAGGTGGTCACCAAAACGCACACAAAAGAGAGCGTCAGCACGCAAAACGCGCACATCTCCAGTCGACAATGGTTCACAACAGCCTCAGCGACGCTCATATTTATGGTCTTGTCAACTACAAGTCGGCTTCAGCCCCAACACAAACCATAAACTACCCCTCATGGAACGGCCATGCTACGAGGTTTTATGGCACCACGCATAGCTCCTACTCGCAGCAGCCCATTAATGGAAGTCCCTTAGGTTTGTGGCGGATTCCACCTGTTCATGGTAGTTCAGCTTTTCATCGTGACAGTTCAGTGCATCCCTTGCCATTGTTTGCCGGCGAGGAATTGAAGTCGTCGACCGGTGGTGGCTCGAGCTCGCAGGGTAGGTATGGGTACGAGTCAAAGGCCAGCGTGCAAGACCAAGTGAGTTTAGATCTTCATCTGTAATTTGGTAACCCGATATGATAGGGAAAGTGGAGATTTGCCTAAGTTGGTGAATCTTTTCTTGTGCAAAAAGAGGCGATTTTAAGGAAAACTTCATGACTATATTCTGGTTAATTTATAACATCTTCATCAATTTTACCGAAAGTTATGCGTTGTAAATGAAACTGATTTACTACTTTCTCCCGTCAATGTAATTTGGCCAATATTTGCAAAATTCAAGACTACCTGCTTTACTACTTTTAAATGATACATGCAGAATACTGATAAGTTACTGATAGCCTAACAATTAAACAATTATAAGCAACTCTTTTCCTTGAAAACCAATGCTTCAGCGACTTTGGATGCCTTTAATTGAGAAGCACTTTGAAAAATGCTAAACTAACAGTAGTTATTCGGTTTTCATTCCGAGACTCGCAGTATTAAGCTATCAATTAATTGCTGATCGTTAACGGGGGTATCACGGGATATATGATGATCAAAGCAATCCCCGTCTTCCTTCAGAACCTGTCACACGTGCGAGGAATATATTCAAACTGGGTATCAGTTGGGAATGCATGAATATCAGAAGACGAACACGTGTTTGTATGGCTGCAATGTTGTGCAGACAGGTGGGTTGTTTTTTATGAAAGTGCAAGTGTTTGGCATTGATAAGAAAGATCAGGCGAAAAGGTTTCTGATATCTTTCTGTGCTACACAAGTGCAGAAAAGAAATAGGTTCTTGTGAAGTTCAATCTTTCTTTTTTTTTTTTGCCCTTAAAACTTCTCCATGATCAACTCTCGGAATATAAGACATGAGAGGAAGAGAATATACATATTTAGATTTGTTGTATCTATAAGGCCAATCAACTTTTAATGATGTCTCATATCTGCTCGAAGATTTGAAACGAACCCTCCTGTCAAGAGACCTGAAGCTAAGGAAACAAAGAGGTGGCACTTTTCAGACCACTAATACAAGGCCAAACATGTGTTGTTGAACAGTAAAAAGATCCTAAAGCAATAATTTCCCGTCCCATGTCATAATTCGCTGATTAGATTTCGTGTCTTGGGATCTTGATTGAACAGAAGAAACACATTGAAGGTTTAATGCTATATGTTGACAACATTTTAAAACTTGAAAGAGATTGAGAAAAAATTAAGACCCGAAAGCGATGTATGACAGCATCACATACCGTAGGGAGGAAGGAAATACAAAATACGGTAAAATTGACATATAAAGAGACATGAATCATTATTACGTAGTGTCGAAGACGCGAGCCACTTCTACGTACGTGTTTGTATGAGACGATTTATACTTCTCAGATGTAGCAATGCCATGGATTGTATGGGTGGCAAAACCATCCCCTAGAAAATGATATGTCCTTATTTCCTCTCCAACAGATTTAAAATAGAAAAAACATACCTTTGTGTGCTTTCACATGTATGAACATAGTAGTTGCTTTACTTTCTTGCCATTGTATTTTTACCCTAACGTTCCATATGTCTGCAAAGGGTGGAGAAAATATGTGGGTTTGTTTGAGTCAACTCTGGAAATAAGATATTCTTGTGTCCATATTAAAAACAAATATTCGGTAACAAAACTGATCTTTGCATTAGGAGTTACACTTGATCTAAGTATTAATAATTGTTCAACAAACTTTTTTGATTTTTTTAAAATTTGACTTTTTTTTTAGTTATGTATAAGAAGAGTTTCTGAATTTAATATATGTTTAATAGAGTAATATTTGATGAGTTAAGTAAGTTATATTTTCATGACTATTACTTCATATAAATTATATTTTCATGACTATACATAGCCTTGTTAATATAAAATGGAGTCAATCACTTTAAGTTTGAAGCATCTCCTCTTCTTTTGTGATCATTAAAGTGGTACCAAAGCTATATAGCAAAAAATGAAGTCATGCTCTCCCTTTCAATTACTAAAGTTCACCAAAGAAAACTATGATAATTGATATATTCGAATGAAAGTAGTGCTACAATCTTTATGCATAGGTGATTTTGAAAGGGTGTAGAGCAACTTAAAAATGAAGGAGTTTTGACTCAAGTAAAGAAAGAGACACTCTAGATGCATCAAAATAAGGATCAACAAGTATTAACATCGATCCATATATTGCTGAATAAAACTATGATTGAGAAGGTTTTAAGAGCATTAAATATGAAGAAAGCACGACAAATTTTACAAAAATCTCTCAAAAGAATTGATAAAGTGATAAAAATTGATCTTCCAATCTTAAGGGCATAATTTAAAGCACTTAAGATGAAAAATTCTAAACTAATTTCACATTATTTCATTGAAGTTTAGTTATGAAGATGTGAGAAGACATTAGAAGATATTCGAGTGATTGAAAAAATTATTTGATCACTTAATATGAAATTAAATTACCCTATTGTAACTATTGAGGAATCAACAGATTTAGGTTTTAGGATGATTGATCAACTCACGAGTTCTTTACAAGCTCATGCAGAGAGGATGTATGAGAAGGAGCCATAGACAAAGGTTTTTTCAAAGTTGAACTTGAAAGACAATGAAGATGAAAACAATGATGGCAAAGAAGAGTTTTGAAAAGAAAGAGGAAGAGAAAAAGGTCATAGTAGAGGGCATGGCAATTATCTAGCAAATGGGAGTAGAATAATTGACAAAATTTTGAACAAATATGAAGTTCCAAACTAAAATTAACGTATAAAAATCTACTAGTATAGAAAAAGGTGCATAAGTTAATATACAATGTTATGTAACCATAAATTTAACCATTATGTAGCAGATTATAATCATATATGGAAAGGAAGACAAGTCATGCACAAAAGGAGAGGTAGGTGAACAGCCAAATTGACTATTGACATATAATGGAGATGGTGATGGTGAAAATAATTAAAAACATGGTTCTTAGATATAGGTGTAAGTATTCATATAACTAAAAAAAGAATTTATTTATATCACTTGATGAATCTTTCAGAGGTAATATTTCTTTTGGAGACAATATAAAAGTTATTATCAAAGAGAGAGGTGATATTATATTTAGATAAAGAAAAGGTCTCATCAATTTATCTCCCAAGTTTATTATGTTCTAGCCTTGAAATATAATATTTTGAACTTGAGACAACTTTTAGAGAAACGATATAAGGTAGAGACGAAGAAAACTCTTGTATTAAGAGATCAAAAAAATAAGTTGATCAACAAGGTAAAGATATCTGTGATTATAATATTTTCTCTCATAATATATATTGATTATGTGAAGTGTTTAAAAGCTTGTACAACATACATGATTTAGCTTTGTCATTTTCGAATTGGTCATTTGAATTTTAAAGGAATGGAGTCTTTATCAAAGGAGGAGATGGTGTATGGACTATCTTTTATTGACCATCCTAATCAATTATCTAAAGGGTGCATGTATGAAAAACAATTGATAAATTCATCTATAAAGGAATTACTTTTAAGAGCTTCAAAACTACTTTAACTTGTGTATGCTTATATTTATAATCATTTTAATCTTTTTTTTGGAAAGATCAAGTATTTTTTATTATGATTATAACAACAAGACATGAGTATACTACTTGAAAGAGAAATATGAAGGTCTTGAATAAGTGTTGGTGAAAAATGAACATAAATATCCAATAAAGCATTGATAACTAATTGAGGTGTTGAATTCATTTTTAATCAATTTAATCATTATTATGATTATAAGGGTATTTATAGATTCTTGATAGTCCTAAGATCACCTTTAAAAAACAGTGTTATAGAGAGGAAGAATATAAGTGTTCTTGATATGGCTATGAGCATATTATAAAGAAAACAAATGCCTAAAGAATTGCGGGATGAAGCAGTGACATAAGTGATTTATTTATCTAATAGATGTCCTTCTAGAAATTTGAAGAAGATCACTCAATAAGACATATAGAGTAGAAGGAAATCAAGTCTCTTTCATTTGAGAGTTTTTAGTAGCATTGGATATTTTTATGCTCCAGATGAAAGCAAGAAGCAAACTTAAAGGCAATATTAAGGAACTCATTTATTAAGTTCAAGATTAAAAGGATACAAACTTTATAATCGTAAAAGCAAGAAGGTGGTGGTTAGTCGATATATCAAGTTTACTGAAAATGATTTTTGAAAAAGGTACAAGTAAAGAGGAAGATTAGAATTTCTTAATTATAATCAAACTAGAATTGATGATCAACTTCCCACATCACCTGTAGCACCATCCTTTTTCTCATATTGATCAAGTCTTTCAAGCTCATTTAAAAAACTAAGAAATTTGTAAAATTTATATGATATTTATGCTAAAATATAGGGAAACAACAATTCTTCTCTTTATTGCTTTTTGTAGGTGTGGATCCCAAAAGTTTTGAAGAGGCAATCTACAATAAGAAATGGAGAGCAAATATGAATGAAGAAATGATATTCAATTGTCAAAAATAATACATGGGAGCTAGTTTTACTTCCAAAATACAAACATGCTATTAAAGTGTAACAAATTTAAAAATTAAAGAAGAATGAAAAAGGAGAAGTAGAGAAATTTAAAGCAAGTGAGAAGTGAAATGTTTAAAAGGTTGGTACAAATTGTGATGAAATGTTCATACTGGTTTCTCAGTCGGAAATTGTTCAATTAATCTTTGTAATGGCCACTCAATGAACATGGAGACAACATTTCTGAATGACTATTTAGAACAGGAGGTATATGCAAAGAATTTTTTTTGAACAACTATTTAGAAGTAGAGCAAATAAATGGTTATGTTGTCAAAAGGACAAAAGACAAAGTCCTAAAGTTGAAAAAGGCTTTGTATGGGTTAAAGCAAGTTTCTAAGGCATGGTACAATCATATTGATAATTATATACGAAAGAAAAGATAAATAAAATATTTACATGAATATGACCTTTATGTTAGAGAAAATCAAAATGGTGATATGTTGAATATTTGCTTGTATGTTGACGATTTCATTTTTACATAAAGCAGTAAAGCTACATTTGAGGAGTTTAAGAATGATACGGCTACATAGTTTGAGATGACTAATATTAACTTTATGTCATACTATCTAGCCATCGAAATGAAACAACCAAATGAAGGTACTTTATCACAAAAAGTTAGACAAAAGATTTTGAAAGAGTTCATCATAGAAAATTCTCAATTAGTTTTGAGACTTACTATTGAATATAAAACAAAGTTATCAAGACTTGATGATAGTGAAAAGGTATACGCAATTATGTATCAAATTTTAGTTAAAAATTTGAGATACTTGATGTGTTTAAGGCATAATATTCTTTTATAGTGTTGGCATTATAAGTCACTATATAGAGACATTAACAATAACACTTTTGACGGTTGTGAAAAGGATCTTGAGGAATGTTAAATGAATAACAAATTATAGTTTGTTCTATTCTAACCATTTCACTTTTGTTGGGTATAAGGATAATGATTGGAAAGGTGATGTGGATGCTAAAAAAATATCTTAAGTTTTTTATTTTATATTATAGATATTTCATTGATATAAAATTTGAGCAATCAATTATTACTCTCTCCACTTGTGAAGTAGAGTATATTGTTGCTGTCACATGTATTTATTGTACTATTTGACTGTAAAATTATTTAAGATGATGTGATTGTCACAAGTTAAAGTCAGAATTTAAGTTGAAGAAGGGGTACTAGGAGTTACACTTGAATTAAATATTAATAATTATTAAAATTAACTGGAGTCTTTTTGGGTTTCCTTAAATTTTAAGTTTTTTATTAGTTATGCATATAAAGAGTTTTTAATTTTAATGTATGTTTAATATAGTAGTATTTAAAGAATATCATATAAGCTATGTTTTCGTGATTATATATGGTCTTTTTATTTCCTATTAAAGGGAATCAATCACTTTAAGTTTGAATCATTTGCTCTTCTTCCATAGCCAACATGAATCCAATAATTCATTATTCAAGAATTGTGTATTTGGCATAGCTTATTAAGATTATTAAGATGCTTGAATAAAATCTTGTATAATATTTTTTCTTTCTAGTATTTTTAAAATAACTATATGATATCTTTCAAGAAGGGAAGAAGAACTGTTGAAATTATTTTAAAAATATACTTGCGATCCCTTTTTCTCATTAATCCACTGATCGTAATGAGGACGAATTTTTGTTGACGGCAAGAATAATTAGTATATAGTAATTGACATCATCCGATGATTACTAATAATCTTCAATTAGACATGCAAATTTTAAACTTAATTTGTTTAAGTTGTGCTTCTTGTTTGATGTTAAATGATTTATGCTTTGCCTAAATGACTAAGAAATAACAAATTTCCTAACCCATTAACCTGAATATCGTAGTCTTTTTGTAATAAAAGTTAAGGAATCGACAAGAGTATATTTACTATGCAATTTAGACAATGTATTTATATACTATGAAAAATTCAAGAGAACACTTATCTTTCACCTGTTTAACTATTTTTTTTTAACTATGTAGAAGAGTTATCTTTGGAAGTTGAGAGGAAATGACTGCATTTTCATACCATTAGGCATCTATTCTACTTTCTAGGCCTCCTGTTTTGTTTGGGACTATTAGTAGCTTTTGTAGCTACTGCTGATTTGCGTCTTAAACCAACAAAAGAAAAGGATTTTATCCAAATATGAGCACAAAGATAAGATTTAATTGGTGAACTCACTTCAAATGGCCCTAAGGAAGATGTTTAATTAGGTGGTGAGATGACAGAGGTTAAATGTTAATCTTGTAAATAATAGCAGTTGAAGCAAATCCATAAAAGTGAATTAGTCAGCCCTTTCAAGGAAGTAATGTCACCAACTGGCAAATACCAATTAATCATGAGAGTGAAATGATGATGATTTCTTTATTAGAAAAAAAAGAATTGCTTAGATTTTTGTTTCATAAGTGAAAATGTAAGTGATCACAATTTGTTGATGTCCTAAGCAAGTCACTTTCGATTTCCCAAATTCACATGTTCTGTTGAACTAGTAAATATTCAATTTCCAGAAAATTTTTGAATTTACCTCAATTACAAGCTCCGGTACTTCCATGGAGAAGCTAGAAAGCCTAATTTAAAGACTTATTCATGTTCCAAACTAAAATGTCATTGTTTTCCAAATTACCACTCCCATAAGTGCTCTTGGTAAGAAAAGGGAAAGTTCCCCAAGATTTGAGAGTGAATTTTGATGAAATTATGACATAAGATGAAGATTTGAAGTAACTAAGGACCTATATACTCATGTATAGAGATAGTGTAAGTCTTTGTAAATGTGTGAAGATTGAAGATTTTGAATTCTAGTTATGTAGAGTTACATGTCTGTGTATATTAATATACACGACCATGTATGTTGCTCGTGTAAGTCATTATGCCCATGTATTCAGGTGTTTTTAAATATACATGGTCTCTCACATGCCTATGTAAGTGATTATGTATATCTAAGAAATCCTAAAATTTACTATAAAAGGACGTGAGTAAAGACAATATAGGGAGACCTAAATTTTATAACAAATTTGAGACTTAAGATATCTAAAGAGGCGATGATTTTGATCAAGGGGCGACGAAACACAAGGAATACATTAGGAGATCCATTAGATTACAAAATCAAACCTCAAACTTATAAGAAGATTCAATAGAAGGAAAAGGAGGATTTAGACTCATGATTCCTTTGTTTTATATTCGTTTTTCTTCAAGTTTTTCTTTGATTTAATTTTCTCATCATCACACCCAATTCGAAGTCCCGCAATAAAACGAGGTCTGATAGTATGTAGCCTTACCCTTACTTAGTAGAGAGGCTGTCTCCGGTAGACTCGCGTGCAGATGTGACAATAAAAGAGTGATGCAAGTTAAAGAGTAAATAAGTAAAACTGGCACGCTAAATTATTATGTAAATAAAATTAAAATAAATACATCAATAAATAAAATATCAAATATAACTAAAAGATATACCTAAAAATAAAATATAACATAAAGATAATAAAAAAGTACAAAAAAACCACAAGAACAACAACAACAGCAACAACAACAACAACAACAACAACAGCACCAATAATAGCAGCACCAACAGCAACAACAACAACAGTAACAACAACAACAACAACAACAACAATAACAACAACAACAACAACAACACCAATGAAGTGGAGATAGTATGAAATGCTAGAAAATGGCTTTAAATTCCTCAGTAAGAAGTGCTCCATGATTTTGAGCTTCTCAAGAGAACCCATGAATAAAACCAGTATGGCATTCCTTTTCGTTTAATAAAAAAATGAAATCATGGGCATCACAACTACATATTGAGAAATGTACAATGGCAACTATGTAAATTTATAGAATGCAGCTTTAGAGCAGCGCAACACGTTGAAACTGTTATCCATGCATGTCAAATTGGAAAATACAAACCAATCGAAATAAAAAGAAGCAGAAGTCGAAACTTCTAGACAAGTTGGAAAGAAGTGAACAATAGCTTAGATTTCGTGGAACTTCAAATGGGCATTACCAAGTCAAACTAAAGCAAGAATCGAAATAGAATAAGAACCCACAAGCAACCAAAATGAAATGAATTTAAAGGCACCAAAGTACACAATAACCCGTCACACACTAAAAAACCATGCTTCTCATTTGTTCCTAAAAACCTCTAAAAGCCCAAAATGAACAAATAATAATTCAAAAACCTTAAGTACAAGTCCTAATAACTAGTTAATCGACAAACGTAACAGAGAAAGCATATCGACAAGCAAACTTGAAAGGACAATTAGAAAGGGAGGGAAATACCAACCCTAGACCTTCAAAATCCAAAAAAAAAAACAAAATAATGCACCTATTTACAACATTGAAAACCTAAGATTTTCGGATAAGGAAATCACAGTCACTCAAATCATCAACTTGAAAATCACAAAGAGTGAGAGAAAATGAGAACAAACAAACCTGAGGAGCAGTGAGAAGACTAGGATGGTAAAGAGACTATTGTTGAAAGCTTGTTACATCAAAACAGGATAAATCTCATTAAAAGTTAGAAAAGTACTCGACTTTTTCCCTTTAGCGAAGCCATGATGAGAATCTCCAAGGAAATCGAAGCTAGTTAATACTGAAGCTTTACGGGTCTCATAGAAACTAAGAAACTTAGAATGTTAAATATAAAAAGAACATAGAAAAGAGGGAAATCCAAGAAAGAAAATCGGGAAAGGAATACCTTTTCTATTTCACTCCAAATCATCAAACAAATCAAACAATAGAACCCTAAAGAAATGGAGATCTGAATCTCAAGTAAAGAAAGCTCCTAAAGAAAGGAGCTATCAAGCTATGTGTAAGTTTTTGGAAGAAACTAATCTTGAAGGTGAAAGTTTTTGGAAGTAGGCTTCTTTTGGAGAATCGATCAATGGATGACGGTTAACGCCATTAATGCCAAGTATAAACATAAAAGTAAATATTTAAAAGCAAAATTTTGACTGATATTATATCAAATGCAAAACCATATCTAATCAAAACTGTTATAATCAAAGTCATACCCACAAAATATCTCATGTTATTTCCAATCCTCTTTTTTTTTTAAAACATTCTATCTAATTCCTTTTATGACTATACTTGTATAAAAAATAATATTATAATCCACAGTTGTTAATAAAAAAGAAAATTTGCAAAAAGAAATGAAAGGAGAAAAATAGAACACCATAATAGCAACCTTATATGAAAAGTGGTAAAATACTTCTTTTTGTATAAACTTTTGGTTTAATAAACAAACCCAGCAAATCTAACTCACCCTCTTATTTTGTACTGATCTGTATCGATGATTTCGCATGGTATCAGCCAATACCGTAAGTTTTAGAAAATATAGGGCCTTTTTTGCAAAAAATAAAAATTTTTACAAACACCCCCTTATGAATATATTTATTTCTTCATCATCACACCCAGTTCGAAGTCCTGTAATAAAGCGGGGTCTATGGAGGTCTGATAGTACACAGCCTTACCCCTACATAATAGAGAAGCTATTTCTGGTAGACCTATATGCAGATGTGACAATAAAAGGTGACGCAAGTTAAAGAGTAAATAAGTAAAATTGGCACGCTAAATTATTATGTAAATAAAACTAACAATAATAAGAAAAATCAATATATAATTAAATAATAATAAAATAGTGATAAAATAAAACTAAGATAAATAATAAATAATTTTCCACTCGAAGAGAGCCTCAGTAATGCACAAAGAATACCAGTATGAAAACAAAAGGCATGACTGATAGGGCATGAATATCCCACAAAATACATTAACTTAGTCCAAGTAGAAGCACTTGTAAAAAAAAAAAGGAAATCAACTTTCGCGTCAAAGTTGAAGAGCTTACTGAGAGCTTACTGAAGTGGCAGGAGAACATGACCTTGTGCCTGGTAAGGAGAGAGTCTATAGAGAGAAAAATTTCTAAAGGATGTTGATTAAAACATGTTATAACCAAGAAAATAAAGCCTTGTCTTATAAAGGAAGCCGCATAAGATAAAAAGAGTAGGTTAGTAATGGGAAGTAATAGGAAAAGACTGATGGTTTTTTTAACAGCAGCAAACTTGTTAGGGGGCTCAATAGAGCTAATGGAGATAGTGAATACACGATTAACTAAAGTAGTACTAGAAGCAGCGTCTATACAACATTCCCGAGCTATCTTATTTAGTAAATCAAAACACCCAATCCATGTTTGCAGAAGATAGTCGAGGGAAAATATTTAGAAAAAAAGAGAAAAAAAGAAGAATGTATCTGACCCTTGTTGCAACCTCAATAGAAATCTAAACCATGAGATTCTTACCACACAGATGACATAGGAAAGATAATTTAACAAACACTACAAACTATAAATAAAAACAGATAAATCACGCGGAACTAAAATACCAAAAGTAAATACAAGGTAGGCAGGAGTTGCCACCCTTACCTCCACACACAGTTGGGATCCACTGGTAAGTGTATTCCCACTTAAAGGACCACAGAGAGTAGCTGGGGAATGGGTAAACACATACGTGGGTCGATGATCGTGGTAACCCATTAGCAGTGAATGATAGTGGCCCCCTCGAATCGGACAAATTTATCTAAAAGTCTCCATCACTCATTGCCATTGACCAAATCTCACATGCAAACTAGAGTATTGAGCTTAAATTTAAGCATTACAAGAACAAAGAATAAAAGAACAATTGAGACACTCAAACACGGGAACCAAGCGAAAATGCAGATAGATATGATCAATTACAAGTTGGAATTTCGAATTTTCAATGCAAGGCAACAAATCATAAAAACCAAAGTTAAGTGCACCAAAACTCTTCAAAATATATTAATATTCCTTTATTCAACTTTCCCTGAAATTTTCAGCATTTAAATAAAAACTAGGGTTTCGAGAGCATTATTGATCAATTCTCCCATTCTAAACCCAGCCAAACACGTAGAAATAGAGAAATTGAAGCAAAATATAGTACCTTAGGAAGAGAGCAACCATATTCAAAGAAGTAATCAATACCCTAGAGCCCGCACAAGGTTGAAGATTTTCAAACAAAAGAATCGAAACCGAAGAAGTCCTACCCTAGAACATATGAAAGTTATTTGCAGAAAAATAGACGTGTTTAGTGTCTAGGTGTGATGAACCCGAGTTTAGGATAAGAATATGATTTAATATTCTTATTCAATGCAAATATATTGGTTGATTATTGCGATTCAATTATATGTTTTATACTTATTCTAATATATCTAGAATATTAGTGTATGATTTGATTTCAAATGATTGAGATTAAGAAATCTTCTTATATGAATAGATCTACTATAATTGAAAGGAGTTGCGTGCAAACCTAGAGATAAGCTAACATAAATCCTCTAGATTAAGGTCAAATATAAAAGTGGAATTCATAAATCAATAAAAAAAATCTTAGTGGTTATAACTAGAAAGATTTCTATTAATCAATTGTTGGATTATTTATTAGTAGTCTTGAGAGAGTTAATAGAATACAATGGGAATTTTCGTGGTCCAATAATCAATAACATGATTATAAGATAAAAGATTAATAATATCTAATAGTCACTTAGAACTGCTATTTAATATAGATTTTTCTTTGTCTTTTACTTATCCTGAGTTCATAATTGTTTAATTTTAAATTAATTTATTTTGTTTAGTTTTTATTTTTAATTAAAATTACAAACTAATTCTTAGGCTAGATAATAGTAAAAAAGGTAACTACTAGTAATACTGTCTTCATGGGATCGACTCATACTTGCTGTGCTACCTATAGCTACGTTGTGCACTTGTAGTTAATTTAATATTGATATAAAGAAAAATATCAAACAAGTTTTTGGGACTATTACTTGGAACAGTAATATTAGGAAAACCTAGACTTTATTAATCTAACCATTATTTTTTGTATTTATTTTTATTTTACTTTATTTTTCTTATATTTCACTTTATTTTTGACTTGCTCATTTAATTATCTTTCAAACTTATCTATGTTGACTTTGAGTTTATGACTTATTGTTAAGATATATGATTCATTGTCATAGCCATAACTCACAACGGAAGGATGGAGTAATCAGTATTCTCACGGGAGCTACGATGAGTCATTGCAATATGTAGCATCACCATATTGGAAAGAGCTATTTCTTCACATGTTTTTGGAAGCTCAACCGAATTCCAAGCCATGTTGTGACATTTATGGCCTTATTATTACAATCATGAATGTCAGGCATTGACCTATATGTGGATGCAACCATATAGCATGCAATACCAACCCTAATTGCAGCTGAATATTTACAATTCAGAATGTTTATATGGGACAATGTTTATAATTTAGAGTGAAGAAATTCTTACGCTTATGGATGGAATGATTACGCTCTAGCTGAATATTTATAACGCCATGAACCTCAATTTTAGGAGTCAACTCTGAAAGATATGATGGACAAATTTGTTCAAGAATCAAGCATGAGTCATTAAAAAATATAGGCTGGTATCCATAACGTGGTAAATTAGCTAGTGAAGATATTATCCAACAAACTGTAGGGGTGTTTACCTAGTACTACTGACGTAGATCCTAAAGACTGTGTAATGGTAAGTACTCTTAGGAGTGGAAGAAGAAGAAGAAAAAGAAGAAGTATCCTTATCTTTTTCTGTTGTTTATGTATGATTAATTGGGTGTTATGCAATATTTAGGGATTCTTCTTCCAATTTTAGGATTTACGTATTTTGTGAGATTTCTTGTGATTTTATGATCAATTGTGGTCTAATAGTTGAATTTAATCTATACCTAGTTGATGTAATGATTAATTTGATTAATTGCATGTGAATTGGGTGAAAATTTAACTTGAATTGTAAAATTGTGTGATTTTGCTCACTAATTGTTAAATTGCGATATTTTTTGAAATTATGATTAATTAGATGTTTTATAGTTAACTGAAGTAGGTTTTGTGTTTAATTGCATGCCAATTTTGATTTTTGTATAAATGTAATGTTTAATTTCATTAATTTGGCATAATTGTGAAATTAGGTTTCTCAATTTCCAATTTAGGGTTGGATTTGTGATTAAATATTTAGTTTAACTTAATTTGTTAATTATAATATGTTTAATTTTAATTTGGTGATTTATTAGGTTGTAAGTGAATTTTATCAATTATTTAAGGTTTATTTTATATATTTATTTGCTTTAGGTTATTTGTTTGTAGCTTTATGTGTTTATTTTTCTCTTTCTAGTTAGTTTTCACTTTTAATAAATTAATGAGCATAACAAACTTTAAGTGTGGGGAAAATTGTGTTCTAGTAATTTATCTAAAATTATCTCTCATATGTTTAAAGTTTTAGGTACAATGAAGATATCACTATATAAAAAAGAGATCCTATGGAAGCGACAATAAGGAGAAGGTTCCTCAGTGATGGCTTAGTCCCCAAAGAGGTTGAGAACGATGTTGTTCAATTTCAGGGTTCAGGAGGAACAATACTAGAGGCTAAAGGATAAAAAGTTTGGGACTGGAAGATTTATGGATTGGGAGGCATTGGAGCAAGTTAGTTTAGCCCAGTAAGTTCAAGATCTCATTAACGTTTGCATATGGTCTAGACTCTTTAAGATCATGGAGTCGTCCTGCAAAGAGCTAACATTAGAGGTGCTCTCCATGTTCTTCATAGAGTAAGGTGGTTATGATAAGGATTGACCTAACACGACTCAATTTCAGATGATGAGAGATATGTTATTGAAGAGCTATTCAGAGTTTTCCATCACGATAGGTCTTTTGACCAGCAGTTTATGGGAACATTAGAGTACATCGCACTATGGAAAAACTTTTCGTATGGATTATCTCCTCAACATTTATGGTGTATGTTTAGAATAGAGGAAGATTATGACCTAAGTAAATCCAAGGCATCCACACTACGACATCTCACGCTTAGATACATTTATGGTATTTTGAGTCATATATTGAGCGGTCAGACTGACAACTAGGGAGTCATCGAGAGCCTATACATGTATTATCTATGAAGCACGAGTGAGAGGACTCCAATCCACCTAGGGAACATGCTTACCTATTTTATCAGGCTTCGAAGCAAGGAAAGAAAGCTCGACACAATTTGTGTCAAGCTATACGTTACCAAACTTGCACGAAAGATGGGGATATTTGATCGATTACCACCAATTGGATAAATTGTTACCATAGTAGTGTTAATCCTCGAAGTGATGCAGCATATAAGCATGGTCTGTAAACATCGAGAATCTAGAAGAGATATCTATAGACTTATTTGAGAGCTCGACATGCCACCAGTAATAGAGGGTAGATAGAGTGGAGCAACATACCATTAGCCACCACAACTATAGTCACCACCACCTGAGACCGACGGTGTTGTGCCGCTGGAGAATAGTTTGAGAGCTCTTAGGGCTAGGATACCACATTCAACCTAACTGAAGATAACATTGCTAGAAAGATGGGTAGCTTAGCTTTTGGGTACGTAAAAGACTCTCCGACGATAGTAGGCAAAGCTTATAGAGTGGGTAGGACAGCTTAAGACTTTAGTTGAATGGCTAGGAAGGCTCAAAACCGCAATTGGATGGATGGGAGAGCTAATGTTGTTAATGGCGAGACGTCAGGGCATTGATTTCTAGCCTCCACCATCTGGCCAGGGTACTTGCTTAATAGTTCTTCCACCAATTCAGGATCATCAACGAGAGGAATCCTCTTTATCGGACTAGCCTGGATCACATTATGAGGGAGATGCTTGACTTTTGTATCTTATTTCTTTCTTTTTCTTTATTAATTGTGTATATTTCTTATTTTCTTTCCATTGTTATTTTGTTTTATCTAACATTAGAGTTAATTATATTTCTTGTTTATTAAGTATTTGAGTTTTTTAATTTCCTTTTATTTTATCCCTTTTTATCTTTATTTTGTAGGGATGTTAGTCTAATATTGGATGGACAATCATCAAATGATGAAAATTAGAATAAGAAATCATATTACTGAGGGCAATACCAACTTAACTTTCTCACTTATTA
This sequence comes from Erythroxylum pedicellare, assembly GCA_027563575.1. Lineage (NCBI taxonomy): Eukaryota > Viridiplantae > Streptophyta > Magnoliopsida > Malpighiales > Erythroxylaceae > Erythroxylum > Erythroxylum pedicellare. Next base: position 38,334,266 of record JAOQMP010000005.1, read on the forward strand.
TATGTGCTTATATTGTGTACATTGAGGACAATGTACGATTTTAAGTGTGGGGAAGGGGTTAATGATTTTATTAAGCATATTATAATCTTTATTATTAAATTTTATTAACTATTATTCCAAATTATTTAAAATCCATCTATAAATATTTTGTTTCATTACTGAATATTGGCTTAAACTAGTCTGCAAAAAGATGAAAGTTCAAATAAACTTACTTTTTAAAGTCATATTGTTAGTAATCAATGAAATAGTCAAGTTAAATGACATTGAATATTATTTACACATATATAACCATTTTTTTAAAGCTTTTGAGCCTAAGAGCAAAATTCATAATTTTAAAAGCTCTTTTATTTCTTTCATGTATGGTGCATAGTTGAATGATTCTAGAACTTGCTTTTATTATATAATCGAGATCATATTTTGTTAAGTTAGAAACAATAAAGTGATAAAGGCAACTAGATTCAACACTTATTTAAGCAGATTTTTTTGATAATTACCTTACCTTATTTTATTCTTTAGGAATAACCAAGTTGAGCCTTAGACTTTTTCATTGATTATAACCTCATTATTAACCTTTATCTTATTTGTATTTAAAGCATTTTTATTATTTTAAACTTGGAAGGTTATTTACATTACTTGAATGTTTGAAACTTGAAAAATTGAAAGGTCCAATATTTCTTTAACTATGGTGCATAATGAATGTTCGAGTATATTGATTAAAAAAATTTATGCGAGAATAGAAAAGAGGAAAAAAATAGAGTACCAATGGATTTATAATTGAAGGACCTGCATATTATGAACAAGTTTCTTACAATGTTTTTGTTAAGTCAGGAGGACTTCACGTTATTAATTTTGGTGACAATCAAATAATAATAATATTAGAAATAAATGAACTATTTTGATAAGTGTGTTAAGTGTG
>JAOQMP010000005.1:38343664-38359631 GCA_027563575.1 Erythroxylum pedicellare
GAATTTCAACTAGCTCTTTTATTTAACTAGTCCAATCAATTCCAATTATCTCCCTATTTCTAATGACACTTGACAAATAATCCTAAAGTCATTTATCAAAATTTTCATTGCCTTTGAACAGTAAATTCTATTACCATTTATTAATAGTTTTGCTACTTGGCAATTTTACTAGTCCAAAATACCTAACAATTTTTAGAAATTTCTCCAAAATTTTCAAAAATTATAAATCAACAAATACACTCCCCAAATCAATTTTCAACACATAAAAACCACAATCCTCAATAAAAATCACATTTAGAAACAATTATACCTGGAATGTCTATGAATGCATGCACATCATTTTTAGTACAAAAATTTACTATTCACATGCATGTGCCTGTCATATTATGCATGAACATGAAATGTATTTTCTAATCTTTCAGTCATCTCTCATATATTCTATTCTAGCCTCAACATGGGTAACGGGATGTTACAACTTTCCACTCCCATTCGTCGATGAAATGCTTGAATGTATGACATTTGTAATTATCTAAAGTTTACACTTATATTCTGATTTTTGTACTTTAATGTATGAAATTTATTTTCAATATAATTTGATGTATGAAATTTAGAATGAAACTATATGTGTATTATGGAGAATGAAAATGTTATAAATGCCTGTTGCCATGAATGTTCGAGTTGTTGAGAAAAATTTTTTGCTAACAAGGAATAAATATCATAAAAATAGAGGAAACATCGCTAAATTTTTTGTAAATTATAGTTCACTTAAACACTTTATTCTGATGCAGGAAAAATCTATGAGCAAGAAGCTTACACTACATCAACTCTTTTTGCACACCCACACTAAGAAGCATGAAAGTGTGACATTCGTCAACATCCGATGTAGACAACTTAATATATGTAAAACTTATACTTTAATATTAATTCTTAAAAATTGTCACTTATTAATGTAAACAATTATAATGATAGGACTAAATATAAGAAAGCATTGAACGACAATCTCATAACTCTGAAACTATTTGAGAGTCAGACATATCTTGATGTAGTTAATAGTAGGGACCACTGTGGAAAGATTTTCATCTTAGGTTCATTTGCAAACACATGCTATTCGTAATCCTTCACGTCTATTATAGCTGGGTCTAGTAGGCGGTCCACATCTAATGAGAGAATCATTCAGCTTGAAAGCATAGTAGAGAAGCTGACAACTGAGTTGCAATAGTCGATGGAGTATATAGCTTAATTCTGTAATGAGATGGATGAGTTGAAGGGAAGGGGCAGCACCTCATCGCAGCAGTCAGATCGTCCGCCTTCACCAATTGCATAGCTTAGATTTATAATTTTTCGGTACTTAAGTGAATGTATTTGATGTTTTGTTAATCTTAAGTTTTTGTATGAATGTTTAATTTACAGTTATTTTCAAGATATTTATTGTTGTTCATTATATTTTTTATATATATTATCAATCAAGATTATATTATTTAGAGAAATTAAATTTAGAAAAAAAAGATTATCAACAACAAAAATTGGGTGGGAAGTGAAAAATGGCAGTTGAAAATACCATAGGTAAATTACCGACAGAAAGTTATCTTTCGTAGGCAAATTACCAACAGAATGCTATATTCCGTAGGTAAACTTGGCGACGGAAATTATTTATCTGTTGCTAAAGTTACTTACGGATATTGCTAAAGTTACCTATGGATATTGTAATTCCATCGGTAAATTTAATGACAGATATAGTGAATCCGTTAGTAACTTTACCTACAAAATATTGTAATTTCGTTGGAAAATTAGGTGACATAAATTTATTTCCATCGGTAAATTTTAGCGACAAAATTTTTAATTTTGTCGGTAAATTTACTTACGAAAACTTGATTCCGTCGGAAACTTGATTCCGTCGGAAACTTTAACGATAGATTTACAATATCCGTCGCTGAATTTTACTTACGGCCATTTCTCCTATAACTCTTTCCGTCGGTAATTTCTGTTACAAAATTTGTTTGCTGACAGTAATTTCAGTCGCAAAAACAATTTTTTGTAATGTAATTTGATCCATTAACTAAGTAAATTTAATCGACATGATTTTTCTAATTAAAAAATAGTATATTTAGCTTAAAATAAAAAGAGAAAGAAATTATGTCATACTAACATTTAAAATTTTTAATATGTCATACTAACATTTAAAAATTTTAACTCATTGATAAAACAAACTTCTAAAGTCCATAAAATGAAAATTTTTCTCGAATATTTATTAGCAAAATACAACCGACACATTAGAGACACGAAAAAAAATGCACAACTCTATTATGGAACAAACCGCTCAACTTAACCTGTCATGTATGTAATTCTCCTAATTTTAAATTATTTATGTCATTGCTTCTATTTTATTATCGTTTCAAATCTGACTATGAGTATGCTTTAAGTACACGAGAAACTATTAGACTGTGTAGGCTGTGGCTTAATAATTATCTTAGTAACTACTGAGGTACAAGAAAAGTAAAGTCTTGGTCTTCTTTTTTAACTGATAAACAGGATACTAAAACTTAAAAGTCTTGGTCTTAAAATTTAGTCTTTGTTTAGTATCTTATTATGCCTAGGAAGACGTAGCTCTTTGGCAACAGCGCTTTTTGTCGGATATGTCAGTTGGACATGTTTTTGTTGAATTGAGACCCTAACGAAGCCATTGCAAGTCAAGCATCTTCTGCCGTCTGGCGAACTCTGGAGATTCCAAGTTTCCTCTGTTTGCTGATCAACCATCAGGATATTCTCATCCAAATCTTCTCCAGGTTAGTGATACTCTTTCAAAGAAATATTCGAACATGAGCTTCAATAGGGGCTCTAAAAGAAAGAAATTTTCTTCTTGTCTGTATGTCCTAATGGAACGTTTTCCACAAGATTGAATAAATCAGTTGAAGATTGTCAATGGCCAAATATGTTAATTACGCACTTGCAGCATTTTCAGGGTAAGGTAAAGTGATGGAAATTCAACATTTTAGCCATGTTCATCCTTTGATCTTAACCGATAAGAAGAAAAAGCAGGGAGCTAAGTGTGCTGCGTGTGAGCTACCTGTTCGTGGTCCAGCGTATGAATGTGCTTCCTGTGTCTTTTGCATACACAAGTCATGCTCTGATGTGTCTCAAGAGATCCGCCACCCTCTTCATTGGCAGCATTCTCTTAACTTACTATCCAAGGCTCCTTACCGTTCAGGAAACTTTACCTGTTTCGTCTGTCATCAATTCTGTAGCGGGTTCACCTTTCACTGTCAGAAGTGTAAGTTTGATATAGACATTGAATGTGCTTTAGAAACCCTTGAAGTGGATTCTGAAATTTGTGATGGATTGATTCAGCATCCTAGTCACAATCATCCCTTGAAACAAATTGATTCATGGGCAATTTATGGCACTAGCTGTGCTGGATGCGAGTCGCTTTTTGATGCTTCATCTTCAGCGTATGCTTGTACTAAATGCAATTTTTTCCTTCACAAAACGTGTTCTGAATTGCCAAATGTGATCCAACATCATTTTGACACTGCAAACAGTTTTGTACTCAGTCGATTTGCCGGTAACTTGTTTATTTGCCACGCTTGTAAAAACGATAGCAGTGGATTCAAATATATGAGATATTCAGGCGGCATGGAAATTGATCTTGGTTGTGTTTCACTTAAGGCCGTCTTGAAGGTTGATGGTCACAAGCACCGTCTCACTTTGTTTGACAAGAAAGTTCAAGGAATGAAGTGTAATGCTTGTGGAATTCGTTGCATTTCCGACATCTTTCGCTGTGTCAAATGCAATTATAATCTACACTTCCATTGTGCTCCTGTCTCACTTACCATCAAGCATGAATGTCATATGCATCCCCTGACCCTCACCAAGTTCGATGATGAAGATGATGCTAAAGAATATTATTGTCATGCTTGTGAAAGTACAAGAAACCCCAAGTTACTGGTATATCATTGTGAGCAATGCAGCTTTACAGCGCATATCAACTGCGTCATATCTGAGGTACAGTCTAATTATGACTTAAAAGCAAGGTTGACATTCGTCAACAAGCATCCTGCTTGGAGGAAGTGTTCTGAAATCTTGGCAAAACAATTGGATTGGAGATCATCTCTTCATGCTCCTCTTGCTCTTGACCAAGCTGATTCGCATCATGGAACTACAAGATAATCATTTAAGAGTCTCTCTTTTTCTTTATCTATAACATAACTAGCTGAAATTGCTTCACACTACTAATAAGTCAGAGAAGATTTAATATATATATATATACCAACAATTTATAAATTTACGTATAACTAATTAGAAAATAATTTTTTTGTTAATATTTGTACACATATAAATTCAGTTAATTCAGTAACAAAACAAATAGAAATAAAATAATTATGGCTATCGTATAAATAAAAATAAAGTATTTTGGAATAAGTTATAAAATAAAGAAAATGTTATTTTTGTTATTTAAAGATAATTCACCAAGGCACCTACCGAACAAGAGCTTGTATAGAAAGATAGAAAGGTTATCAACATATTAAATTTGCATTCCCTCTTACAGATGTCTGTAAAGAAAAGAGCATTCTTGTGTGGAATAGCATGTCGTCCACAAGTGTTAGCACTTGTGTTTTCAACTTCACAATGTTTCTCGCATGATACTCATTAATATTTACTGGGCTAATTTTTTTTTTTTTCATTTAGTACACATGTTTTAGTTATGATGCTAGGATTTTCAAGAAGAGTAAATCATATTTCTAAAATATTTGTTAATTTGAATATTTTAGTTCCTAATTTTCAATCAAAGTGACGGGATCAAATTACATGACCCCTCATATCGAAATTATTGTTTAAATGTATTAGCACACTTAACAGTATTTTATATTTTAAAAATAAAAAATGATGTATTTTATTGATTCTTTTAATAGTTCTAATTAGTATTAAAAATTTAAGAGTTGTTAATCTTATAACATGTAAGGTTATCTATAATTCTTTTTTTTTTGTGAGAAAAATATTTGGTATTGAATAACAACTCCAAGCTTACAAAATAGGTGAACGTGTCAATAGCAAAAAAAAAAAATAGAAAACTAAACTTAATTACAAATATGTCATGACATTAGACATTGTTGTCCCTTAATTCCTTTCTAATTTGCTCTTTATATTTAACCTAATTCCAATTTCTCTTCACAGGTTGGGTCTCATTGTTCCTCTCCTCTATGGGCTACTTTATGCCTAGGTGTGGTTCCTTGTTTTGGTATCCTAAGTTCGGACAAGGGTGTCTTCCTCCTTTCCTCCTTTCAGCCATTGGATTTCACTATGGCGACTCTAGTATTAGTTTAACCTTCTTTCTTGTTGTTTGTGTATGATAATTAAGATTGGTTCCTTAATCTAGTAAATTGTCTCCTTAAAGATTGAATATTGATTATTCTACTTTCCCTATAGGCAATGTATACTGCGTTCCTTCCAAATCTTGTACATGCAAGATCCTAAACATATAGTATGTAGATTCTTTACTCATACTTGTCTGCTTCGATATCCAATGTACGGTTTCCATGTAACTAGTTTACTGGAAACATATGGAGAATTGGGACCTAGCCCTACCTCATATCTAAGAGGTGAACTGGCATTTGAAAAACACGTAGGATTCTGTGTCTATAGGGAGCAAGAGCACTGATTGGCTAGGTTGATATACCTTAGCCTATCCTTGGTGCTCAAATGTTGTTTGTATACTAGCCACAATAGAAAAGAGATCTTAGGGGTTATCAAATGATTCAAAATTAGTTTAACCCAACTGACTTTGTCTCCTACCTCCTTTAGAGTGTTTCTGCATGAAGTATTAGTGAAGATACCACTAGGGTTAGGTAGCTCGGGGTACTTATCAGTTTTGTCCATGAAGGGGTTGTGTGAAGGGCTTATGTGTGATAATTCAGGAGGGTAATTTCCCTAGATGTTACCTGAGACCCAATTTATCTATATTTTTCACTATTCTAGATAGGGATAGTTGCTAAAACATCATGAGTTATACATGCTTTATCAATTATATCACAACTTAAAAATTTTATTAGAAAAATATATAAACTATCAAACAAGTTAAAAGTAGCACGAATTTCATTTGAGTTAAATATGCTTTAAGATAATTAACACTTTCCAACAATTTTAAATGATGTGGCACCTCTGTTCACTTTGAAGGCACCTCCACTCAATTTAGGGAAATGATAAAATTGTAAGAAGATAATGAAATGTACGAACCTAAAATAATTAATTTATTACACAACCAACCTTAATTCACTAAGTTATTGTTCAATTTCTGGAATTAGAGAGTGATTCAAAATCATGAACGTAAATTGCTATTCAAGTTCAACAATCATCAATATGAGCTAACTTCCTCAACTAGTGTTCCATCAATCAACAACGTTCTTAAATAGAAAAAGGTTGATTTATTACAATTTAAAGGCTATAGTTTATACTTTTTACCAAAAGAGGAAGGCTTTTATAATTTAAAAGAAAAGAAGAGTTAAATTTTATATTAGCTCACCAAATTTCCAATTTTTAGTGTTATATTATTGATAAATAAAAGATGATTGAGCAAATTCTAGCTAAAAATTGTCAGCTAAAAACCAAAAATGATGTATTGAAATTAGTTAAGTCTCGCATAATGAAAGAGAAGAGTACTAATAGGTTGATAATGCCAAAATTATTTACACTTTTAACTACTACAATTTTAATGTGCTTTTCTCATGTATTTAGTAATGGAGAACATAAGCTTTGTCTAACTTGACTACATATGTAAGTTGTCTATTAGAAGCTAAAATTTTCTTTTTCTTATCAGCTTAAATTTATGCAACACATATATTTAGCTTAGTGATTATGTGAAATTTTATTTTGGATTGTTACTGTAAAATGATTATCCAACTTTGTGTCTTACATTATGCTTATAACTCTTTTACATTTTTATTTCTTCATGTATGGAACTCTGAAAGTATTTAACTAAAATATTAAATCCATAAATAAATTATATTGGTAGAATGAGGAAAATAATTTCAAAAACATCAATGTGACTAATTGCAATTTTAACACATGCTAATAAAGTACCATTAATGTTTACAGTTAGATCAAAGGCAAAAAAAAAAAAACTATTGTTTAATTGTCGCCTTCATTAGTCTAAGTAATCTCAATAATTTCCTTATCAATTACTTGAACCTCTTTATAGGTGATGTCTCGTTGTTGGTTGCTTTACAATATTAGAGTGGATATGAAGTTATGTTTGGTAGTTGTTTGAGATTCTTTATTTGATTTAAAGGGTGACATATTGTTTTATCTATGTGGTTTTTATATGTGAACTTAGATCTTAAGATATTTGTGTTGTTTGATAGCTTGATCCTAAGTTTCTATCAAATACTCGAGTCTTACTTATTTTGAAAAGTAAGAATCGGTAATATAAGTAAAATTAAAATCTTATAAATCAAAATGCATAAACTTTATTCCAAATTCTTACCATTTTATATATATTCCTAGAAAATTTTTCATATACGGCTTTAATTCTTCCTCTTGCTCTCCTAATTTTGTGTCTTCTAATAATAACTTGATCTTCTGCCTCATACGTGTTTTGTCTTATACATCTCCTTATTTCCTCTTCCTTTGTCTCTTCTTCTCCCTTTGTACTCACATTAGATTAAGTTCTAGCCCTCACGACCTTTGGCCCTTCATTATTTGGTAGATTGCTTATCTTAGTATTTGTCTCTTCAACCGCCCTCTATTTCTTTCTTGGTCAATGGATAAAAATATATCCACATTTAAGTACATAATTGCAACTTAAATGTAGTTATTAAGTAATAAGAAACAAATAAATTTACACTTACTATCATATGTGATTCAATTATTAATGGTTTGTCTCTCCTAGGATACTGCCTTTTGTATGCTTTTATTTTTTAAAGTGTTAACACTTTATTTGGAATTCTCCTTTGCTCATATTAGTTATACTCACTAGTTTATCTTTACTTATAATTTTATTCTTCTTAGGCCTCCATGATTTTTTATTGACTCATATTTTATGTTAGATCATAATATTAGAATGTTAATTAATTTAATATTATGTTAATATCACGTAATATATATTTCTTCTTCGAACTATTTACCAATAAAATATTCTAAATTGAGCTTTTAGTAATATATGTAGCTAATTGCATATTTACAATATATATAGCGTTTGGTCAACAATTCAAATATTGAAAGATACTCATTTTCAAGCTTCTTTTTCATATCTACATTACCTTCAATGTACTGAATCTTTGGATTTGAAGCTTCACCATTAAAAAAAATTCATATCTAAGATCATCTTTACCTAAAGAAACATACAAAATATTAAGCCACGCGTCATTTGAATGATAAGAAATACATTATTGACTATCTAACTATAAATATTTTGGGGTATCATAAGAACCTCAACATCATTAAATATGAATGCATGCTAACTTGAGTTTTAAAAATGCATAATGTGGGACTTATTATACCTAAATATTGAAATATATCATGGATATCAAACTTAAACAACTGGGGTTTTGAGAGGAATTTGGAAAAAATTAATGAAAATTAAATTGAATACACTTAAATAATGTATAATAAATTTCACATGTAGTACTAAAAAATTGAAATATCAATCATTGTTTTGAATTCAAAATATAATAATGGAGTTACGAATTACAGGAAAGTTCATTCATTAATGAAGACATTAGAAACAATAATCAAGATGTCAAATATAACAAACCTTATATGAAACAAGCTCCAACTCCTCCTTATATGTACTAAATTTTTATACAACTGAACAACCTTAACTACTAATTTTATTATTTTAGTTCAAATTAGAGATTTTAGGTTTCGAAGGGATAAAAATTATAAATATCTTAAGGTTTGTTTACTTCAAATAGGGTTCATATTAGTTTCAACTTATTTTTGCAATATGTGTATTTTTTAATAAATTTTAAATTTGGTGATAAAATTAATAAAATATGCATAATTCTTGATTCTTTAACAGACATTGCTTAAAGATTATACATTTCAACATTAAGATAACATATAAATTAATCCATTTCTTAACATGATAAGTTTTTATATATTAGATTATACTAAAATGTAAGATGAATAGAGATTTAGTATGTTAGTTCTTTTATACATGAATAGAGAAGATATACAAAGTTGTAACAACTATAGAGGTATAAAATTACTTAGTTATACCATGAAGTTATGAGAGAAGGTGATTGAGAAAAGTGACATAACATGCTTCTATCTTAGAAAACTAGTTTGGCTTTATGCCAAGAATGTCCATGACAGAAGCTTTACATCTATTTAAAAGATTAATAGAATAATATAGGGAAATACAGCATAACCTACATATAGTTTTTATTGATTTATAGAAAGCGTATGATAGGGTACTAAGGGAAATCATATGTAGGTGTTTAGAAGTTAAGGGAGTTCGCATGAGTTATATGGTTAGGGATATGTATGAAGGTATAAAAACTAGAGTAAGGATGATAGAAGGAGATATAAAGCATTTTTATATCAATATTGATTTACACTAAGGCTCATCTTTGAGCCCTTTTTTGTTTGCATTAGTAAATGATGAGCTCACTAAGAATATTCAACGAGATATGCCTCGATGTATATTGTTTGCTAATGACATTGTTTTAGTAAATGAGACAAAAGAGAGTGTCAATGTCAAGCTTGACTTTGGAGGAATACGTTGGAGTACGTAGAATGTAACTTTTCAGGGCATAAGGTGGCTACCAATATGGAGGCAAAGATTGGTTCAAAAGTTATACCAAAAAAGGAGTATTTTAAATATCTAGAATCTACCATCCAGAGCAATTGAGAGATTGATGAAGACATAGTTCACGGATCAGATCAAAGTGACTTAAATGGAGAAGTGCATCAGGACTCTTATGTGACAAGAAGATATCACTCTAACTTAAAGGTAAATTATATCATTTATCAATTAGGTCAACCATGCTTTATGGGACGGAGTGTTGGTCCATCAAATAGTTTTATAGTCATAAGTTAATGGTGATGAAGATGAGGATGTTTTACTAGATGTGCAACCTTACTAGAAAAGATAAGGTTAGGAAGGTAATAGTAAGGAACAAATTAAAGGTGGCTAAAATTATTGAAAAATTAAGAGAGACAAGGTTTAGGTAGTTTAGAAATGTTAAGAGGAGATACCAAAATACTCCAGTAAGAAGATGCGGGAAGATTGTACTTAGGGATTGTAAGAGGAAAAAATGGAAGGCCTAAGAAGAATTGGAGGAGGTGATCAAGAATGGTATAGAATTGCTAGAACTTACTGAGGACATGATCCACAACAGAAAATTTTGGCATACTAGGGTACAGATAAAGGATCTCTTATAAAGAGATTCATGTCATTCTCATAGGTCTTTTACCATTTTGCTCTTGTATTTAATAGACCTACCTAAATTTCACATATTAACGAAATTTTTACTAAGTTGTTGTTGTTCACTATAAAAATATTGTTAATCGAATAAGTAGTTTATCTACTAATGACGTGTCAATAGTAGGTTATAAAATTTTATCTAGTTGTTCAATGATATAAAAGTTGTCCACTTAATAATTGATACATGGAGACCGTTTATTAATAAAGTCTTCAAAATTTTCTTGTCATAGTTTGATTACATAAGCAAACATGACATTAATGACATTTCAGTATAATATCATATATTTTATGACATAAAATTTTTATCACTTATCAATGGACATTTAAAGTATCCTTTAAATAATTTCTTATGAGAATTTCAATATGTACACACTATTGAAAATATTATAGTTTATCCACTATTAACATACTTATTTTAAGCCATACAATTTTATATGGCTACTCAATAACATAAAAGATTACAATTCATTAATAAACACTTAAAAATATCCACTAAAATGTTTGTAAAATTTTTTATACAACATAGATGTTTTCAATAGAACACTTTAAACTGTTAACAGAAAATCACATAATTTATATGTATTTCCAACTACATAACAACCTAATTACTAGTTGACATATAAACTCTCTCTTAAGGGTATGCATCAACAATTTTTCTATTAAAACTATACTACAAACATGCTCGTGGTATAACCTTATGCGTAAAAAATTGCCTACCAATAAAATTACAAAAGCTATTCACACATCAATTGACACGTAACAAAAATGTTCATCAAAGATTTTTTTAGTGAAGAACCACATTAGAGATAATTTTATTCTATATATTTTCTTGTACAAAATTAAAAAATTAATTAAGTGTATTTTTATTGTTAGTTTCATATTTTAATTAATTCATTTAAATTGACTTAGTTTTATCTTAATATTTTTTGTTTAAATCTTTGTCACTATGTGTTTTATTTAAGGAGTTTTAGAATAATTTGAATATATAATTGAAGTTTAGATTAAAGATCTTCTTAATCAAAAAAGGAAAGGGAATTTACATAAGGACTAATTAGTAAGTAGCTGGGGAGTAAAATGCAGAAATAGAAAATAAAGGGACTCTTTGGTAAAATGAAAAATCAAAGTGTAGAAAATGATGGTAAATAATGGTAGTGCATAAATAATCTAACTCAAAACATAGGAAAATGGACACTAAACACGATCAAGAGGAGAAGAGTTAGGTCACGTTGTTAAGACAAAGAGTAAGAAAGAAGACTGAAAAGGACTTTACAAAATTGAGGGAAATTAGATTGACTTCATCCACTTAGTGAAGGGTCATGAAGGTTTCTTTTTCACCTCATTATCTTTTTAGTCTCTACTCGTTCACCTTGAAAATTCGTTTAATTGGATGTGATATCTCAATTGCCCTATTAAGGAATACATCTATTATAGTGAAAGGACTTGATAACCTTGATAACATTTTGTCCATGACATTATATTTTCTCAATAATCTATCAAATTGCATAATATATAATGTGTTTTCTTATCACCAATTATCGTTATAGGTGTGCCAAATCTAGTTAATATCTTCTCAAGAAATTTCATGTTGATTCTAAAGTCATTAGTTGGCAAAGTCATAGCTTCTACCATATTGATACATAAAATGCCATTAATAAGTATTTATTCCCAAACAAACTTGGGAATGGACTTATAAAAATCAACCCTTCACATATTAAATAATTCATAAACTAGAATGTTAGTGAGAAGCATTTTATATTTTTAAGAGATATTACCTACTTTTTGACGCTCATCACAATATTTCATATACTTGTGAGCATCTCTAAATACATTTGGCCAATAAAAACCTTTTTGTAAGATATTTATTATAGTTTTGCTAGCCCCAAATGACCTCTTACTTCCCTTGAGTAATAATGCCTCATTATAGACTCCATCTCTTCCTCTATTATGCATCTTCTTATAATTTGATCTAAACATATTCTAAATAGAAATATATATATATATATATATAATATTTTAAATTAGAAAATATTTTCTTATTTTATTTATATGAATTATTTCTATAAAGAAACCCTGCTACCAAAAAATAGAATAATCTACAAAGCAAAGCAAAGGACCAAATATATATGTAAAATATAATTTCCCATAAAGGTAATTATCATCAATATCTTCTTCATCCAACCCCTCTAAATTTGAATTTTCTAAACATAATGAATGGTCCGTTCCTAGGTTCTCTACCCTTTTTTATCTTTAGTCTCTAAATAAAACTCCTAAAATAGTAAATTTCATCTAATCAATCTAGCTTTAACATCATTTTATAAAGAAGACACCTTGATATTGAGCAATTTTATTTGAATAATAACTTTATAAAGTATAAGTTATGATTTGAATTTATCAAATGTGAATACTAAAGTTAGCAACTCTTCTTGGTGTACTTCTCTTAAGCACCTATCAGAATTTGTTTGTAAAGTATATTAGGTTAAAATGCTTATCTTTTTGTTAAATAAGCACTACTCCCACAATATAGTAACTTACATTAAACATAAGCTTAAAAGGGATTCTAATTTGGTACTACTTTGATGGGGTAATTGATTAGCTTTGCTTCAAGATTATAAATGCCTGAAAACAAGCTAGAAAAATATTAAATGACACATCCTTACGTAATAAATCAATTAACTATCGAATTATTTTAATGATATCCTTTATGAACCATCTATAAAATCCAATATGAATTAAATATTTGCTAATTTTCTTTATTATATAGGAGGTGATAGCTTTTTTATCAGTTTAAACTTCACCTTATCCATCTCAGTTCCTTTATATTTTATTTTTAGTCCCAACACCACCTGCTTGAACTATGAAGTGACATTTTCTTAATTTAGTACCATACTAATCCCTTTACATTTTTGTAATACCTTTTCTAGATTAAAGAAGAATTTTTCAAAAGAGTCATCAATGACTAGAAATCATGCATAAATACCTTCATTATCTCTTCAACTATACCATTAAAGATTACCATCTTACACTTTTGAAATGTTATTGTTACATTATATAATACAAACTACATTTTGTAATAAGAAAATATTCCATATAGGTAGGTAAATATGGTCTTCTCTTAATCCTTAAGTGTAATTAGAATTTGGAAATACTCTCAGTACACATCTAAGAAATAATAGTCCATATTCCTTGAGAGTGATTCTAGTATTTGGTTAGTAAGTGGAATAATAAAATGGTCTATATATATTGCATAACTTAATTTTCTATAATCAAATAATACCATCCACCCAGGGGAGTAAATGATGCATACTCTTTGGTATCAACTGATTCTTCTCATTTAGAGTAATCATCATCCCTCCTTTCTTTTGTACTACTTATATTGCACCTACCTATAAAGTATCATAAATAGGATAGATCATACTTGATTCAAGTAGTTTTACAAACTGTTTTTCATGACATCTGTCATATTTGGATTTATTTTTCTTTAGGATTGCACCCTTCCTCTATTAAAAAAATTTATAGGTTTATTATGAAGGGTTGATCCCTTTTAAGTGATAAAGTTTCTATGACAAAGCTTTCTTACGCTTGTATAACAATCATAGAACTTTTTATTTTGTTTATTAGATAATCCGACCATATAATAGTGTTAAATTCTTTATATTTTTATGTTTATATTTAGGGCATCTTACTTATTTATTTGGGTATTTTTATTGTTCTTGCACTAAATTTGTTCATATTTTGTTCTTAGGATCTAATTCACTTATCTAGAGCAAAAGAAACAAATTTCGACTAAGTTTAGAGCAATTTTGACTAATTTATGTAGTGCATAACAAGTACATGGTCATGTTTGAAGAGGTTTGGAGAGTGTGGATTAATTTCTACATAACAAGCCCATGTTGATTAGGTACATACCTTTGTTGAGTGATGAGTAGGTTATGTCGATAGTACACAATCGTGTACATGTGTTGACTTTGGAAAAGTTCTATATGTCTATTTAAAATGCATGATCGTTTATATACATGTTTTGATTCATGTATATCCAAAACTCAAATTTTGATTTTATAATTTAAAATTGAGTGGCAAAAGAGAAGAGGAAGTTTGAGAAACACAATTGAAACCCTAAAATAGTATAAAGTATTAAAAAAACTATGCAGGAATGGTAACTCTGATAAAGTTTGTACTATACTCAATGCACACTCCCTGGACATCTTGAGTAGGCACTCACAGTAGGAAGTACATAGTAAAGTTGGTATGGAATGAAGTTTGCAAGCCAAAGTTTGAAAGAGGGTTGGGAATCACTTTAATTCACCTTAGCAACAAGGTTTTCATAATCAAGAGATTACAGAGACTTAAGGTGAACAAAGGATCATTGTGTGTTAAATGGGTACCTACATACGTCTTGAAGTGAAAAGTTATACAGGAATATAAAGTTGGGACATCCCCATAATGGTTCATGTCATAACTACTTAAACTAAGAGAAAATGTAGCAGATAACTTCAAATGAAAAGTGGAAAATAAGGAATTAGCATCACTATACTTTAACAACTAGAGTAAGGTAGGCCCATTGATCTATTCACACCTGATGCCTACATTATTGGAAAGGTTCCCTATTAATTACAAAGTCAAAGCATGGATAATTGGGGATCAATGGAATTTGGATATATTCACATCTCAGGCGTACATTATTAGAAAGGTTCTCTATTAATTACAAAGTCAAAGCATGGATAATTGGGGATCAATGGAATGACGTTCTTGCAGAAGTAGCCCAAGTTGTACTTAGATATTGATCAACACAATAAATAGGTTGAAACGTATAAACATGATGAAAAGATGCTTCAATATAAAGAACAACCAAAAGCTAAAGACCATATTTTCGTTGAATGCATGTTTTCTAAGGAAATATAGGAGTAAATAGGTTGAAATGTATAAACATGATGAAGAGACGCTTCCAATATAAAGAATAACCAAAAGCTAAAGACCATATTTTCTTTGAATGCATATTTTCTAAGGAAATATAAGAGAGCTTAATGAATAGATGCCAAATACCCCATAATAGGAGAAACTTTCCAGAAGCACTAACTTAGATAATGGCAGATAGGACAAAGTAGTGATGATAACAGTTATGGGATGTTATACATAAAACATATGAAAGGAGAGAAATGTAAGAAGTTTTACATGGAAAAAGAAACCGAGTAACCAAGTATTGAAGGAAGTAGAAATGTGAGTAAGAGAAATATTATTTAGCATAAAGGAAAATAAGTGCTACAATAGAACAATGGAAAAGGTACGGAGTATTAATGATCACTCTGTTGGAATCCAACCGTGATCAAATCACAAGCACAACGGTAAACAAAAATTTTAAGGATTCCGAGCAGATCCTGATAATTGATTAAAATTGAATAAAACAAAATTCGATTTAGAAATTATACCTTGTTCACTTTTCGAAGAAAAATCTTTGAAACTTTTCTTTGAGTAATCAATCACGAGCTATCCAATTATCCAGCCTCTGATAGTATCCACAGAGCAATTCCCAAACTGTTTTGAGAGGAAGAA
>JAOQMP010000005.1:38382331-38396653 GCA_027563575.1 Erythroxylum pedicellare
AGAATTATTAAGAATATATTAAATAGTATGTATTTATTAATTTACATTTCGTCGTAAACTCTCTCAATCGAAAGTTTCTTATTTTTACTATTTAAAATAAAATAAAATATAGCATAAAACCTTCCACTCTGTTATGAAAAACAAAAGAATCACATCACGTTCTATTCCTTCCATCCCTAAACTTAGATGTTTAAATATATAAAGCAAGATGGTGCTGTTCATAGCGAGGAATGAATCGGAACGGGTGGTGCTCAGTCAACGTAATGTAAAGGAATAAGGTATATTTTACCGACCCACATTCAGGTCTACCCGGGAGGACTCGGTTACCTATTACAAAACAAAAACTCCTAAATATTTTGTTAAGATGCAGAATTTTACCTTCATTAATAGAAAGATTATAAAAAATAAAAATGATTAAAAAATCAAATCAAATTAAATGAATCGACCATTTTGCCCTCACCAGAACCTTTGTTCGTGCGTGTCGAATGAAAAAAAAAATTCCAATATTGAACTCTTTTTAAGATGAAGAAAATACTAAAGGTGTATTTCTGGATTCAGTATATAGTCTCTTTTAAATCTTTTCCCAACTTCAGTCATCGCTACCATTCAAACTGGAAACCTTGGGAGTGCACATGCAGATTGGATTATTCCAAATTTTCAGCCATGAGCACACTCTGCAACAAGTACCTCTTCATCACTGGTTTTTGGTTTACTCAAATGCCTACAAATCAAGTTTGGGATACTTTTGTAGATAAAGAGCAAATGGTGCTAAGTGGCTTGAAACTTCAGCAAAATATTTAATTTTAGAAACCAAAGGAAAAGGAGAGAACCCATAATCATTGAACCCAAAGCTATGGGGCATTCAATGGCATGCATATGCCACTAACCACTTGCCATGATAGAACTTAGAGTACAGGAAAACGAGATACTAAGCTGGCTGATATTTCTATCGGCAGACAAGGGACGATGAACAGGAATAGCATAATTTTTTCTGTGAGAAAAAGAGTTGGCATGATACAAAGCAGATCATAGGATGGATCCCAACGAGATATACCTGTGTAAAAGATCACGTTGCCCATGACCCACCATTCTTACAACAACTAAATATCCATTCATGTCTTTTACAATTATCTTGAGCACCCCTATACCTGCTCAAAAGTCAGTACCCAATAAAGTCATTACGGGTTTAGATACTGAGAATATTTAAAAGCTATGCAACATCATAAACACATCATATCCACAGCAATTGACTTCTCATTCAATTAGCAAATGTAGATAAGTCAATGGCACTGCATATAACAAAAATTTGGCATTTCACCCAACACTTAATCGCTAAAGGTAAAATGTTAAAATTTTTATTCAATCAAGCAGAATATACAGTTCCTTCATTAGGCTGTTAATGACCAAGGCAACAAAGCAAAAGGACTAATTTTGCCGATTCCTTTCTTAGAGGGTTATCAAAACGAAGAATTCAAGGAAACAGTAAATGGCAATCCAGTATTACATACCCTAAAATTTCAGCGTCTTATTCTGGGCTTGCAACGAAATTCAGCCAATAGGGCTATGTGATCAGAAGACCATTCTGGAGAAGGAAGGGCCGTATCTTTCCTCAGGCTTTCTTCATCCAAGAGTTCCAACAAAGATTCCACTGTTAAAGAGTCCGCTGAAATGATACAAAATTCAGTACAACTACCAGCAAAATGCACATCTAGTATTGGATCAAACTTCAAATCAGCCTGCTGAAAACCTCCTAGACTAGAGTTAGTTACCAACAAAGTACAATTAATAAATCATAAATTAAATCACATAGACAAAGCTTGCTTTACTGAAAAAAATTTTTTTTTGCAAAACATTCACCTGTGTAAAATATGTAATCTAAGGTGCCAATAAAATCTCTTGTGCAGTTTGTAAACAAAGGTTCATTGGTAGTGGGGTCCATTCTCCTCCTCTGCTCCTCTAAATCAAGACCAAGTCCTGACCTTGCAAAAGATGAATATGCACTGACCTGCAACAAACTCATGTCATAACCAGCACAGAATATAGCAAGCCAAAATAAACCAATAATCTCATCCATGCTTCCATCACTCTCGTATGCTGTAAGCTTTTCTTTTTGCTCTAACCAAAAAGAGCCATATATGACAATATTGAAATATTTTCAACATATCTCAGTTAAGATGTTAGCTATTAACATTTTGAATCACATCGCTACTTTTCTATCTAAACCCCACATTTCAAAACTGCTTTTATCACTCACTGAATGCAAACTGATACAGTTAAAAATTGTCAAGATTCATAATGAATTTTAACAACCAATTAAACAAAAAGGACAAAAGACAACCTGTTTAAGTTGGTAGTCTAAAAAATATAATATAAATGACAGTAAGATCAGTAAAAATGAAAAGTATAAATTTCAAGTGTCCAAAAAGATAACAGAGACAAATCCAGGGAAACACTCAAAGCCCCGGAAAAATATGAACTTACCAGGGGCAGCTGATGTGTCAGTTTTCTGTGAGGGCGTAAGATGCCAAGAGGATCTACCAATAGATCTGGATGCAGGGGATCCACCTTTCCCATAGCAAGAAGTGCATGAGGAGCACTGTAAAAAGGTTCAACTTCATATTTACCAAGGAACATGCGCAATTATAGCAAAGAAATACATAATTAACACATGCTAATTTTTATCCGAATAGTAAATGGACCTTCCAGGAACTGAATTAAAATCCCCACAAACCAACATGGGAATATCTGCACTGGCAGCTATTTTCTCCAATCCTTTCAAGAGTGTAAGAACCTAGTTTTAAAATCATGCAAAGATAGATCAAGCCCACATTTTCATCCGTTAAGTAAAAAAAGCTTAAAAAGTAAGATGAATACCTGCCAAAGTTTGACATCCTTCAAATCTACTTGGGCAGTTACATGCGTATTAGCCTATATTCATGACAACAAAATAACCATTGATTGGAGTTAATATCCATAGGAGAGGGAAAGGAAAAAAGAAGAAAAAGAAAAAGAAACTTGAGAATTGTTAAGGAAAAAGAAAACAGAATCAGAAAAGAAACATGATATGCTAAAACCTTAACATGCAAACCGCAAAGGATTAGATAGAAGCAACATTAATTATGAACAAATTACTTCTGAATTAGAGTAGAATGAAAACAAAATAGGTGTTCAACTTCAGAACACAAGGAGATGCTCTGACAAGATTATAAAAGGTGATTGGGCATTTCATACCTACTGGAAATTTATCTGACACAAAACATAAGCCACAGTATAAGTACAAAGAAAAGAATACAATGATTAAATCATCAGCCATGCAGTTTGATCATAATAAAATAACTCACAACACAGAGAAGCTGTCTTTTCCCAGGGTTATCAGCTCCTTGATTACCAAATTTGGCTTCCAAAACAACAATGAGTGCAACGTTGTCCTACAAGCAGAAGAAAATATCCATGAGACTACTTGGATGATGAAAATCATAAAACTTCTAAATGCAGATACATATCTGTAACAAACTCAACTGCAACAATCCTACCTTAACCAATCTACTCAAGGCAGTTTTCCTCTGGGCGCTTGGAACCACAGCATCGGTCAATGACTGTGCAGCTTTATTAAATTCAACCTGAATACAAATAGTTTCAGCAATAAAAAACATTGAAGTATATGCAAATGCCCAATTAAAGGAAGGAAAACATTAGAACCTCATATTTTTTGACATGTGAGAATCTATCCCTGCGAAAAAAGGTCGCACAGCCATCAATGGTATGGGTTTTCCCATTGTAAACCTGCAATTACCAACATGAGTTAGTAGAGTGCGTATCTGTTATGAATAGCTACCAATTAAGAAATGTTATCAAATAACCTCATTGGTTTTTCTTTTGTATAGAGCTTGATAACCATGTTTGTCCAGTTCAGGGGCAAAAAATTCCTCATAATGATCACTTTGAACCTGGGGCAAAAGTGTAAAGAAGCTTTAAGTATCCATAACAAGCTTTCCTAAAATAGAACTCCTTATTTATAGGATGAATTAAATCATCCTCCATAAAGATACCAGTAAAGCACAAGGGCCCTGAAGTAGTAATACCATTTATTTGAAAGAGTCAAAAGAGAAAACCTAAAAATAGTAACCACCAGTTTATATATTTGATTTTGAAGTCATTATATTCACTCAAGAGAAAGACTTCTTGTCGAATAGAAACCCTAGAAATCAGAACACATAAGCTATATTCCGCATATCCTCATATAAACTTACCTCTTGAAGGCAGACAATATCTGCATTGTAGCCAACAACCTCTCTAAGCAAATTCTGACAACGATATGGCCAAGAAAGAGCCCATGATGGGCAATAACTGTATAACTCATTTGTGGCATATAAATCAGACAATATGTTGTATGAGAGCACTGTAAAATTTCCTGCGGATGAAATACGGACATCTGTATCTAAATGTCCCACTACATCAACTCCACTTATTGGGATCAAGCGACGTGGAGTAGAACATGGGGCTGGAATAACACGGGAAGTTAATATAGTACTTGGATGTCCTATAGGTAATTTAGTTTCTGCATCTATTACAACACATTCAAACTTCAGGACATGGCCAATGTCATCAGTGGATGGTGTATATGTTTTCAAACGGCCAACTTCAAACCAAGTTTCACCACCACTCCTCTGTGTAACAGTTGCAGGATATAAAGGAGTGGAACCATTTGTCAAGCTGGCAGTTGATGCTGAACCAGAAAAGCTAGCATTAGACCCTGAGCTATTGAAACGCCCAAATAATTCATCATCATCAGTTCCATTATCACTGACAGCACTTGCTGCACGTTCATGTAGAACACGGTGATGCTGCCATGCATCGGCGAAGCACTTTGGGGAGCAATGGTAACTTTTGGAAACAGGTATTTTGGCCTTAACACAACCTAGGCACTGCAACGTGGCTTGCTCAGAAGGATGGACACTACATACAGCAACTTTTCTATCACTTTGTATCCTATACCTGAAACAAAATCACGATCAATATTGTGAGCTGGCACGTACATGCATCCACATAAATTAGACAGAAAAGAGAAATTGATGATTTAATTTGGTTTGGTCAACGTGCATAAGTTTATACATTGTAACATATCTTTTACTATAGGGCAAAGAGAAATAGTACCCTATTTATAAATACCCTTCACCCTTCATTGCAAAACCCACACCCCCTTACTGGGCGCTTCAGTGCAAAATATACTATCCATCAAATCAGATCCACAAGTTAATAATATAACTCAAGATATCGGAACCAAACCTTGCTAATGAACATTGAAGGTCTAACTTCCATTTGATGCAACATAAATCATACACCAAATTCCTTCAGCAATAAGGAATCAGCACACAGCACAAAAAAATCAGAAGACCATCATCATGCAATTCAGAAACAGATACAATTTTTTTAACAGTAGAGCTAATGCCGCAACAAATACATGAGCTCACGCAGCAATAAATATATGAAATATACATACAGTGGTTAAAAATTACGTTAATGCCTATAGTCCGCAATATAATCCATATCAAGTTGAAAGGATTACCAAATCTTCATATGCAAAATTAAGTCTCAGTTCTTAATCACTTCATTCCATATCAGACTTTAACCATCACTATATGCCCAATTCTGACACATTTGTTTCATCCTGGAATCTTTCCCGGCAGTGTGAGCTCATTGTGTCAAGATTTATCTCATTGCAAAGGTTACGGCTATGTTGCCATCAAATGCCCAATGCTCATAGTAAGCCCTCAGTAAGCTTTTCAGTATTAACTTATATGAACATCAACGTGAAAAGTATGCTTAAAATTCAGCGTCAATTATGGAAAAGTAAAATGCACAATTGTACAGAAATACCCAGTGTTCAGAGCAAGCCCTCAGCAACCTTTTCAAAATTAAATTATATGAACATCAACATGAAAATAATGCTTAAGATCCAGCACCAACGTAAAGACATCTAATTTGATATAAGACTGATTATATATACCGATTATGGAAGGTAAAGGCACAGTTAACATAAAGAAATATATAATTGATAAAAGAAGCAAAAACTTGGCTTCTAGTTCAATTAAGGGCATAAGAACTTGAACGGAAAGAATGACTTATGACCAATCTACGAGTGGCATTGTTAAATCGAGCCACCAAACATTTGAGCAGTGGAGGTTTCTCCCAACATCAGGGTTCAACTTTTTATTCTATTTTTCAGTGAAGCAAAAAGTATAATTGATGAGGATGATAACCACTTCTGACATGTTTCTTTCATTCCCAACTAGGCTAACGAATATTTGTAGGCTTTCTGACCACCATGGTTCATTATAGTTAAAACGAGCCCATATTCAACAACTCCCTCCCTCAAAATAACCCAGATAGCAAGGGTAACACTGACAAAGCATAAGAATGAAACACAGTAACATTCTTAAACATGGCCTCTAGGTGTAGTTACAGATAACAAGTATTCAAACCTATTAGCCCACAAGCCTTTATCCCAACATTTTAGAAACAAAAAGCTTGAAAAGTAGGATTCTATTCAAAACAACCCTAATCACCTAAAACTAATTAATTAACAAAATGCCTTAAAAACAAGAACGTTAAAATGGGCTTGGCAACTCACCATTTATAACTAAGAAAATGACCGTCGAGAGGAGCTGACTCAGAGATATCATCAGAAGTGACGGTTTTGTCGGGCCGCCGCAAGAGAAGATACGGCGTTAGTTCACAGCCTACAATGGGAATATCCGACGGGAAATGCACACGTAGCACGCTCAGCATGCTTTTCACTCTTCTCTTTCCACACTGCTATATAAGTCTATGGATTTCTCCTTTTGCTCCGAGCAACAAATCCCATCATCACCAATTCTCAGTATGTGGATACCTGGCGGATCCGCCATTTACTTGACTCGAATACCCGCCAGCCTTTTTCAAAACAAAAAAAAAAAATCCAAACCCGAGATATCTCCGATCACAGAAAGAAACAAATAAGCCGCAGATCTCCAAAATCAAACACTCGAGAGAGAGAGAGAGGCCAAGAGAGGGCGGAGAGAGAAAGCGCGGGTTGGGGAAATTTGTCGAAGGAAATTGAGGAACCAACCGAGAAATGTTTACAGAAGGAACTCCAATTTAATTAAAAAAAGAGATAAAAGTAAAAGATTGGAATTGAGAGAGAAGAGGGAGACTGAGATCGATAATTAGGGTTTAAGACAGTCAGAACAGTGATAAAGAAAAAAAGGTACAGCGACGGAAAAATATTTATCAGATATTTGTATGACTATGACATGCAGAAGAAAAGATAGCAATTGGGTGTAAGTAAACTTCCAGAGTTTATGCATATTCTATACATATTAGGCTTTCATTGTACATATTTTGGATTCGATTATTGAAGGCTACGTAATATATGATATCGTTCCATTATGAAATTTGATTCGCATTTTTCTATTAATTATAATGTACGAACAATAACTTTTTTAATCTGAAAAGTATACCAACCATTAAACTAGCCATTGTTAAATGAATCATTTAAAGTTAGAAACTAGCCTTTGACTCTAAAAGCATTTTAGAAATATAAATGTTTATGATAATTAGTTCATTCTACTCTACGAGTGATTATATTGTTTGCACAGTGCTCGTCGTTCCCAATTTCACGAGTAAAACATAATAATCAAGTCCCCGATACTTTAATTTCGCAAACGCCAAGAGTAACACATTGGCTGCTACTTAAAAATACAACAATGGAGTCCTGCTAAGATGCGGAGTTTGAGAGCTCTAATAGTATGCAAATTTATTCAACTATTTCCAATAATAGTTACTACTTAACAAGTTATTATCTAATTTTTTTTTAAAAAAAAGTTGTTATTTAATAAAGATTTTAGAATTTTGTCAGATATAACTATATTTTGGTCCACATTTTGTATATCCAAGATCAATTTTTTGTTTAAAATACTTCTTCTATTATTATGAATTTTTAATAACTTATTACAAAATTATATTGAAAATGAATAGTATATTTCCATTGAAATCTTAATAAAACAATAACTATAAATTTATATTTTCCTTTTTGATAATACTAATCAATAATCTATAGCTTCATTTAACTAGATTCATCATTTGTATTGCTTACTCTTAAAATTTTTAAAATTTAGTTCTCTCCAACTACTTTGATTATAATGTTATAACATTCATAAACAAATATATTAAAGGATGATGAGTAAATAATGTTAAAATTTTTTAATCTTTTCAATTTAGTATTAAAGTTTACAAACTTTTCAGTTAAGTTTTAAATGTTATTTAAAAACCTAATTTAAAAGGTCTAAATGTTATTTCATTATATATTATTTTTATGTGGTTGATAATATCTCCTTTTTTTTTTAACATGTACACTTTTAATATTTTTATTAGAGTTGGACTTAAGGCATAGACAGCTCTAGATTTGATATGACATTATCTAACCCCTTGCATGCTATTGGAGTTGTGTCCAAATATATTTGCGTTGTTGTTGATCTAAAATTTGATTAACCTAAATCTAATTAATTGATTTTAAATGAAGTCAGGTCGGACTAAATTTATTAATGTAACACCCCATTTTCATCTAACATATGCATTTGCATCTATCAGATACATGTGTACATGCCTGACAGAAATGACATGTTAACTATCTCACATTCACTGTACATAACATGGCATCATAAACTAAACCATCATCATTCATACATTTTCTAAAGCCCAAAATGTTATCATGTTATACCAAAAACCATAATTTACATTGTTTCATATAATACAATACCATCCATGCTCTATAACATTATCTTATGAGCATAAACAACTCAGTACACACCGAATACTATAAACATGAAAGAAACAACTATGTCCTTAATCCCAGTTGACCGACCTTTGAGCCATATATGACTATAACAGTTGCACAAAATACGTTTCTATAAAGTCTTAGAAGCTAGGTTGTCTCACTCTTGAACCTGAAAAGCAAGGGTGAAATTTTGATGAGTTTTGCGAACTCAGCAGAGTAACCATCCTCGATGGTTCACTCATGCCATAAAACAAGATCAATTATAGCATGTAATTATACAATTCAAATCCACTTGACAAGTATCAAATACTATCACAGATAAATCATTTCTCAGTTAAACAGTTCAATCATATAACAACATTCACATAGCTTTGCAAATCATTCAATGAATTCAAATTATATATGGATGCGATATGTATGAGACTCACATTCATTTTTATATTGATGTAATTATGTGCTTTTACAGTATCCCAAATTATCGGGCTCAGTTAGTCAGTCTGTCCCTTACCTAATATGGATATAGGGCTCATTAATTACAGTGAGCCATAGGCTCAAACCACATATGTTGGAGCTTAAAGCTCTTATCAGTAACAGTATCAGTAGTAACATCAGTCACAACTCCTTTATATTACATGCATTAGAATGAAATGCATGCCACAATTCAGTAATCAAATTCAATCATTTTCATTTGCAAATATTATGTCAGTTCAACAGTTATAGTATCAATCATAATAATAGTAGTCATCGGACTAGATTCGGCATTCAACTTTTCAGTTGAGAATCAGGAAATCATTTAGGCAGATGCATTCACATTCAATAAGCACTTTCAATATCATTTTTATTTATCAAAATGCCTCGGACAAATACTATCCGAAATCCAATACACATTTCATTACAGTTCAATAAGATAGAAATACAGTTCAATATAATTCAGTAATATACAAAAAAAGAAGGTGAGACCATCTTAGGTTACTCACAGTATGTCCCAAACAGCTATTGTTTTGAAGTCTCGACAATGTTTGGATGTTGTCGTTCAATACGCTCCTCTATACAAACAATACATACATATATCACAATATTGCATAATTATGTATTTATTAATGTGCATTCATGTATACTGAATGTGTAAAATGCATGTTCATGATAATTCCAGGTTTCTTATCATTAATCTTGTCACAATAATCATTCGGATATCCACATTTAATTGATTGACTCATATTTGTAAAGGCACACTTTTGGGTCCATTTTGCACAATTATTTTCATTAGGAAAGTGAAGGAATTTGGTAACACTTCCTCCTAACAAATTATTTTCCTATGTCTTAAGTCTCTATTGATATCAAGATCATTTAATTTGGTTCATTATTCTATGAGTCATGCTCAAAATACCACAGACTGTGTACATTTGAAATTTTGGCTAATGTATGATCATGCATTCAAGTTGTACAACCCATATCTCTCAATTCCAATATCCAAAAATTACATACTTTATACCCATTTAAATCTAAGAGAATAAGCTACAACTTTGGTGTAGACACCTTAGCCTAATTCGGTTTACATCAATATAGTTTATTAAATAACAACAGGATATGATTTTTTTCCCTGGTAGTGCTACAACATAAACCAAGACTCAAGTTCATGCCAATTTTGAAAGTCTTAGAGACATAATTAAAATTTGACTTCTTCAAGAAAGTTGTAGAAATATGTCTCTAATTTAATCTGAAGCAAGAATAAACTCATTTAGAAATCTACAGATCAAGTTATAATGAAAATACCGAATCATGTGCATGAAAATTCTCCAATTCATAACATTCCAACAAACTTCCGCAATTTCATCCTATCAGTCATTTTCAAATCAATTTAGATAGCTCTAAATTTTCATGGAGAGAAAGAAAAATGTCTTAGGAATATATTGGTTCAAGTTTTAAGTCATTTAGAGGTCGGATGAAAATGTTATAGCCAAAAGACTTAAAGCTGTTCAGTAAAAATACCGTAGTTCATAAACTCATACATGCAAACCATCACCTTTCTCTCTCTAGATTAAAAAAATGCAGCTTCTTCTTCTTCTTCTCCTCATCCCAGTTTTTTTTTCTCCAAATTCTACTTCCTAAACTTCACAACTAATACAGCCACTGCATAAACCATCTTTCTACTTCCATCTCAATTAAACATAACACAAATAAATCATTAGAATAAATAAAGAGAAAGAAAAAGACAATGTACCCTGCAACCACTAGCTTCTATTCTGCTCCCACTTACTCTTGACTTTTTTGTCCTACTACTAAAGAACACACCTTAGTTCGTGTTAACGTGCGCCACATTGAGTCTTTCTTGCTTTTTAAGTTTTTTTTGAGAAATGTAAAAGTTTTCTTGAGGAAGGGAAGCGGTAGAGTTTGTCGTCTTCTCTTATTTTAGGGACATGGATATATAGATCTATCCTTACTACTTTCAGATGATAATGGAAGTGAATATTTTGTCTCTTTGTTATTTTTGTGCTCAATTTGATGTGTTAAGGTATTATCTCTTTTGTTCTCAATTTAACTGTAACTTGTTTGCGGAGTGTGATTCTCTGGATATGATTTTACTTCTCTTGCAATCGTTGCATCTATGCTTAAAACTTACTGTCCTAAAGGTATATATATGTGACCGACATCTGTTTCGTTAAAGCCCTTTTCTGCTCTATTTCTCAGTTTGTTTCGTATAACTTTGATTTGTTCTGGTATATTTTGTGTTTCTGTGAGTAGATGGGAAATCATCAATTTCACTGGGGGTTTGATCCTGTTTGGCTTGAATTTCATAAAATTACTTGCAAGTTATCATCTTTAATTGATTTGTGGTGTCTTTGTTTTCACGGATGGTTTATCAAGATTGACCTAGGGTAATATATGTAAAGTTCATTTCTTTAAAGGATCAGGTATAGTGTCTGTTGTTCATATCTTTAGCTTCCCCAACCCTCGACCCATTTTTCCTTTAGGAAAATCCCAGATCTGAGAAAAACAAGAAGGCATAAAAGTCGTATGTGATTGTGTTCTCTGGTTTGCGTTTTGGGTTTTGTTTTTATTGTCGCATTGATGCATTGAATAAGAACAACCCAGATCTGGATGCAAAACCCAAATCTGTGACTCTATGTTCTAGTTGTGAATGTATGCTTGTGTGTGTGTGGTTTCTGGTTGTTTTATGGATTGTGTCGGCTGTTGTTGACGGAGTAGCGCCATGGGATGGCGTGAATGGAGAAAACGTGTTTGGCTGGAGAAGCTCTCGGCAATGGTGGCAAACAGAGCTAGTTTGGAGGTTTGAACAGTAGATAACACAGAGAGGATGTGAAACGTGAGTGCATCATTGGCACGCTCCTTGGCTCCATCTTACTCGACGACACTGTTGATATCCGTAACTCTTATGTCGTTCCCTACAATGAGTTTTCCGATTAGTTAGGTGGGGTCTTTTGTGGATAGCTACTCTTTAATTCCAGCCGGAAGCTTAGTAGGTATTTGTAGGTCTAGCCATCATTAGGTATATCTCTTTGTTATCTCTACGTGGCCTTCCCATTTACATTTCTGTCTTGCATGCTTGAATTGTTCACTACTGATGAGACTGTTACTGTTGGCCGGTACTAGTTTGATTATTATTATTATTATTTATCGATTATATTGTTTTTTAACTCCTATGTATTTATTTATTAACTCGATCTTCTCTTTTATCAATATTTTCACTATTATTCTTATTCTTATTGTTATTTTTATTATTACTCCACTACTTTTATCCTTTTATTGATTTTCGTATTACCTTTTTTGTCTTGTATTGTTATTCTATTTTCTTAATTTTCTCTCTCTGCATCATTCTTATTATTGTCTCATTTGCATATGGTTCCATCGGAAACAGCCTCTCTACTATGTAGGGGTAAGGTTGCGTACTATCGGACCTCCCCAGATCCCACTTCATTGCGGGATTTTGGATTGGGTGATGATGATGATGATGACAAATAAATCAAAAATCCAAAATTTTATACGTACATATAAAAAACTGTACTGT
Source organism: Erythroxylum pedicellare (assembly GCA_027563575.1). Taxonomy (NCBI): domain Eukaryota; kingdom Viridiplantae; phylum Streptophyta; class Magnoliopsida; order Malpighiales; family Erythroxylaceae; genus Erythroxylum; species Erythroxylum pedicellare. The sequence goes on from JAOQMP010000005.1 coordinate 38,395,174, forward strand.
TCACGTAAGCATATTCCAATTTTCTGCATCTTTCTTCCATCTTCATTCCATGTTTTATATTGTCATTTTAATCCTTCTTAAAACACAACACCACACTACTCTATGTTCTCTTTAACTCTAGTCTCATTTAAATCCATCTCTAGCAATACCCAAGCATTACGATATATAGTGAAAAACAGAACATATGTTCATCGACTTTTCTGCATATATATTTCTGCATGTCTGTTAATATCCAACAACCTCATTTCATCATATAGTTTTATTTCTTTTTTTATCTTCTGAATCTTCCCGTTTTCATTACGACTTACTATTTACGTCATCTTTAAACATTCATATAAGTACACGGTTAACACAACAAAACACTGTGAATAACCATTATTTTCTGCACTTTTCTAACTTTCATCTGATGCATTTCTTTTCACTTTCCTCTAGACTTTCACTTCATTTAACTCCTTTCTATTTTAAGACCTCACCAAACCCTCATTCCTTACTATCAAACTCATTTTAGTTCATTCAAACATTTCCAAAAACATTCACGTATATCGATGATATGTGTTTAATTGTTAATATATTTAATCATTTATACTTAGCGATTAATAACAAAAAAATGCTTAAGATACTCACTTTAATTTATATATGATTTTAGGTACAAGTTGGAAGCAAAGAAATTAAAGTGAGTCGAAAGCACTGTACTTGGGTTGTTTTTCGAAGATTAATTTTTATTTGTCTTTATGGAGCAAGACAAAGAAAATCATAGCAAGAAGTGAACAAATTTATCTAAAAAGAAATGGAACCACAGTAGTTGGAATGAAGCAAAATGGCAACATTATTGACCAAATAAGGAGGAAAAAAAAAGCAAAATCCTACGGCAGCTGATGCGTTTAATGCTTGCATTAAATGCATGCGCACGTAGCATTTATGCAGCGTATGCTGCGTTTAAGCAGTGTGTATGCGTTTTGTGAAAAACACACAGTATAGGAACAAGAGCAAGGTTTAAGTGACGTGTGACCTTTATTCATCACATCACAATCAACAGTAGAAGAAACAAGCAACAACTACAGGGTGGGGGCACAGCAGGCGTGAGTGAAGCAGGAGTGTGGCTCAGCTTGTTAGCTTGCTAGCGTGTTGGCTGCGGCTTCGGCTGCGGCTTGGAGAAGCTGCGACGAGGAGCCGCAAGGCTGGAGAGAAAACAGGAGGTGGAACGCAGACATTTATATGTCTAATCAAAGCAACAGTGGCATCGCAGTGGACTGTGTTTAACGCAGTGAGTCCAATATGAGGGAACACCAAAGGGGTATTCCGATAGGGACATTAGATGGGGGCTGAAGCAACTTTTCAAGAAATACTTATGAAGGACTAAACATTCTGATGCTGGTTTGGAGGTGACATCGATGCCGATGACCCGGGTTAAGTATTTTTTATTATTTTGTTGTTTCTTTCTCTTATTAGAAATTGATTGTGTTATCTTATGTTAATTGAT
>JAOQMP010000005.1:38396753-38413823 GCA_027563575.1 Erythroxylum pedicellare
TTACATATCTCCCCAAGCACGGTAGTACTACCAATCGGTGTACTCACCTTTAATCCACATCTTAGGAACTCTATATCACAATGCAATCTAGATGCCATGTGCGGTGTGATAAATGAATGCGTAGATCCAGGATCTAGCAATGCATAAACCTTAAAAGTAAATAATGATAACACACCTATGACGACATTTGGAGAATCCCAATCCTTCTGTCTTGTTATGGCATAAACTCTTTCTTGAGACTGCAGCTGATTGCTTCGCACCTTAGTCCTCCCAGTAAAACTTCCAGAACTCATTTTGCCTCTACCACGAACTCTCTATCCAGTTCCACTGGCTCGACTCTTCTGAATAGTAGGTTATATTACTTTACTCCCATCCTACCAGACTGTCCTCCAGACATCAATGTACAATTTCTAATCTGATGATCATGTGAGCCACACCGAAGGTAGGCTCCTGTTAATCTCTAGCATACACCACTGTGCTTATTCTCACAATACTGACAAGCTGGTAACTGACCCGATGTTGCACCTTTGTTATTCCTAGTTTGAGCGAAACCACCCCTATGTCTGAATCCTGACTGTCTAGATCCAACTGATAGTCTGAATGCTTGGGTCAGACGTTTATTGAGCCTTCTGCTAGAACCAGCCTGAGACTCACTGGGCCTCTTCTGACTAGTCTCTGATCTTTGCTCAAGATGACTGTCCCTTAACAATTGCTCCATTCGGATCGAGGCTACTCTGAGCTTAGTGAAACTGCTCATGTTAATAAGAGCTAGCCTTGTCCGAATCTCCATGTTTAAGTCGTCTTCAAATCTCCTGCATTTATCTGCCTTAGTAGGAATTAAGATAGAAGCATACATCATCAGCTCATTAAATCTGATCTCATCATTTTCTACAGACATTCCACCATGTTTCAGATCCATAAACTCCTTCATCTTCCTATCCATGTATACCTGGGGCATATAATTTTCTCTGAAAGTCCTCAGAAAGTCTCTTTAAGTCAAAGTGCAAAGCCTGGTGGCACTGTCGGGAATAGTCTTCCACTATTGATAAGCTGAGCCTTGTAGCAAGGAAATGGTATAGTCAAACCTCTCGTCCGACTCACAGTCCATCTGATTAAATACTTATTCTATCCTCTCTAACCATCCCTTAGTTTCTGCAGGGTCCGTACTGCCATAAAAATCTACAGCTTCCTACTTTCGCAGTTTGTCATACCTCCTTTCCCTTTTCTTAGGAATTCTTAGAGGCACTCGCTCAGGTCGAGATACTGACGACTCCTTATTGGCTCCTTCCGATCTCAGGTCAGCTGAGTGTTCTATTTGGTCACCTATATCGGATAACCTATAATACACAATAACTTCAATTACCATCCGATAATTCCAGAACATTTCACACTTAATATCACCACATATCCTTATGGATGCCAAACCATGCTCTGATACAAAAAACATAACACCCTATTCCTATCTGACATATGCACGTGCATCCATCGGGTACACTTGTACATACTTGATAGAAATGACATGTTAACTATCTCACCTTCACTATACATAACATGGCGTCATAAACTAAACCATCAATCACACATTTTCTAAAGCTCAAAATGTTATCATATTATACCAAAAACCATAATTTACATTGTTTCATACAATACAATACCATCCATATTCTACAACATTATCTTATGAGTATAAACAACTTAGTACATACCAAATATTATAAACGTGAAAGAAACATCTATGTTCTCAATCCCAACTGACTGACCTTTGAGCCATATCTGATTGTAACAGTTGCAGAAAATATGCTTCTATGGAGTCTTAAAAGCTAGGTTGTCTCACTCTTGAACCTGAAAAGCAATGATGCGATTTTGATTAGTTTTGTGAACTCAGCAGAGTAACCACCCTTGATGGTTCACTCATGTCATAAAACAAGATCAATTATAGCATGTAATCATACAGTTCAAATCCACTTGATAAGTATTAAATACTATCACAGATAAATCATTTCTCAGTTAAACAGTTCAATCATATAACAACATTCACACTGCTTTGCAAATCATTTAATGAATTCAAATTATATGCGGATGCGATATGTATAAGACTCACATTCATTTTATATTGTTTTGACTATATTCTTTTACAGTATCCTGAATTATTGTGCTCAGTCAGTCATTCTGTCCATTACCCAATATGGATATAGGGCTCATTAATCACAGTGCGCCATAGGCTCAAACCACATATGCGGGAACTTAAAGCTCTTATCAGTAATAGTATCAGTAGCAATATCAGTCACAACTCCTTTATATTACATGCATTGGAATGAAATGCATGCCATAATTCAGTAATCAAATTCAATCATTTTCATTTGCAAGTATTATGTCAGTTCAACAGTTACAATATCAATCACAATAACAGTAGTCATCAGACTAGGTTTGGCATTCAACTTTTTAGTTGAGAATCAAAAAATCATTTAGGCAGACGCATTCACATTCAATCAACTCTTCCAATATCATTTCCATGTATCAAAACACCTCGAAAAAATACTGTCCAGAATTTAGTGCACATCGTCACATTTTAGTACATCTTAATAGGATAGCAATACAGTTCAGTATAATTCAATAATATAAAAAACAAGGAGGTGAGACCATCTTAGGTTACTCACAGTATGCTCCAAACAACTATTACCTTGAAGTCCTGGCAATGTCTAGATGTTGTCGCTCAATACGCTCCTCTATACAGACAATACATACACATATCATAATATTCCACAATTATGTATTCATTACTGTAGATTTATGTATATTGAATATGTACAATGCATGTTCATGACAATTCCGAGTTTCTTATCATTAATCTTGTTACAATAATCATTCGAATATCCACATTTAATTAATTAACTCAGATTTGTTTAAAGGCACACTTTCCGTTCCATGTTGCACAATTATTTTCATAAGGAAAGTGAAGGAATTTGTTAACCCTTCCTTCTAACAAATTATTATACTATGTATTAGTTCTCTATTGATACTAAGATCATTCCATTTGGTTCATTATTCTATGAGTTATGCTCAAAATACCACAAACTATGTATATTTGAAATTTTGGCTACTGCATGATCATGCATTCAAGTTGTACAGCCCATATCTCTTAATTAAAATATCCAAAAATTACAAAATTTATACCAATTTAAAGCTAAGATAATAAGATACAAATTTGGTGTAGACACCGTAGTCTAATTCGGTTTACATAAATACAGTTTATTCAATAATAACAAGACATGATTTCTGTCCCTGGTAGTGCTACAGCCTAAGCCAAGACTCAATTTTATGCCAAATTTGAAAGCCTTAGAGACATAATTAAAATTCAACTTCTTTAATAAAGATGTAGAAATATGTATCTAGTTTAATCTGAAGCAATAATCGACTCATTTAGAAATCTACAGATCAAGTTGTAATCAAAATACCGAAGCATGTGTATGAAAATTCTCCAGTTCATAACATTCCATCAGACTTCTACACTTTCATCCTATCAATCATTTTCAAATCAATTCAGATAGCTCTAAATTTTCATGGAGAGAAATAAAAATGTCTTAGGAATCTATTGGTTCAAGATTCAAGTCATTTGGAGGTCAGATAAAAAAGTTATAGCCAAAGACTTAAAGATATTCAGTAAAAATACCCTAGTTCATAAACTCATACATGTAAACCATCACCTTTCTCTCTCCAGATTAATAAAATGTAGCTTCTTCTTCTTCTCCTCATCAACCCAGTTTCACAACTAATACATCTACTACATAAACCATCTTTTCTACTTCCATCTCAATTAAACCTAACACAAATAAATCAAAAATCCAAAATTTTATACATATATATCAAAAACTGTATTGTTCATGTAAGCATATTCCATTTTTCTACTTCTTTCTTCCATCTTCATTCCACATTTTTTTTTGTCATTTTAATCCTTCTTAAAACACAACACCACACTACTCTATGTTCTCTTTAATTGTAGCCTCATTTAAATCCATCTCTAACAATACCCAAACATTACGCATATATAGTGAAAAACGTAGCATACGTTCATCAACTTTTTTGCATATATGTTTCTGCATGTTTGTTGATATCCAACAACAACCTCATTTCATCGTATAGTTTTCTTTCTTTCTTTTTTATCTTTTGAATCTTCCCATTTTCATTACAACTTACTATTTATATCATCTCTAAACATTCACATAAGTACATGGTTAAACAACAAAACACCGTGAATAACCACTATTTTCTGCATTTTTCTAACTTTAATGTGATGCATTTCTTTTCACTTTCCTCTACACTTTCACTTCATTTAACTCCTTTCTACATTAAGACCTCACCAAATCCTCATTCCTTACTATCAAACTCATTTTAGTTCATTCAAACATTTCCAAAAACATTCACGTATATCAACAAGAAAAACAGAGCATGAACACCGTAAACATCTAGCCATTATTTTCTATAATTATAATTATTTCACTAATCTCCATTTAAATCAAAATATCACAATCTCGATACACTTTCTACTCATTCCCTAAATTCACAAATTCTTCATCTACTCTATGCATCACATTCATTCACGAAACTATACTGCTTAAACTTCTTATGCATGTATATATATATATATATCGCTGTAAACATTATCAGAGTTACTTACTTGATTTAGCAATATTGCCAACGGAGAGAGTGAATCACTGACACAAGAATAACAAGTTTATGCTCGGTGTTTTGTGAACAAGAAGTAAGTTTGATAACAATACTATTCTTGGTGAAGAACAACGAGAGAGAGAGAGCTGCAGGGAGACAATGTCTAAACCATGTATGTACGTGTTCTCTTGCATGGTTTACATTTATCACTGTTTCATGTTGCCATGTGCCACGCATATATATAGGCTCATCAATTTAATCAGCCTACATGTCTCAGTATAATTGGTCCATATTTCAATATTCAGAAATTCCCAAATTCACCAAAATTTTCAAAATAAAGTAGCCTCCAAATAAATCTTTAACACCAATGTCACAATTCACATTTTAAACTGCATTAATCAGTCAATTATACCCAGAAAATGTAAATGAATGCATGTACAAATAATTGTAATGTGTAAGATCAATAATATCGTGTATGTGTATGTCACATTATGCATAAGCATGAATTATGCTTCCTAATTCTCATTAATCTCTAATAAACACCATTTTAACATTAATTCAAGTAACCGGAAGTTATAATTAACCTTAATTTTTAGGTTTTAGTTATAACAAAATCTAAAATTTTACAATTACAACTCAAAATTTTAAAATTGACAGTAAAATACTTGAACTTTTAAGTTTTCACAAAAAATATCCAATGTAAATCTTTCTATTAACAAAATTGACTTGGTTATTAAGTTTTACGTGGGATGTTAAGTGTAAATGAAATTCCACTTTGGCTTCATCAAAACTGTAAAACCTAGAAAGAGTATAGAATTGAGAAATAAAATCAGTCAATGGTTCACTAGAAGAGGAGTTGATAAGTGTGCAATTTGTCAGACTAATTGATTTTGTACTCTCCCTCTATATTCATCCTTCATCCAAATTTTAATGTTTTTAGATAATAAATGACATGCATTTGGGTTATGTATTTGCAGTTAGTAAATTTAAGGATCATGAATTTAGTTTCCAGATTATCATCACCATCAAAATAAACTATAATTTTAAGATTTGTTCTTAGAGATTTTTGTTGCTTTTCTTTTCTTTTATTGCAAGTTCTTTTAGTCCTTGAATTTGCTAGGTTGAAAACATGGTCTAGTTCTGGATGATGAAAGACATGCTCTGGATGATTTATTCAAAGTTTTCCATCACGAAGGGTTTTTATGACCAAGAATACATAGGGACGACAGAGTTCATGACACTATGAACTGACTTTCTATATGGATTATCTCCTCAACACTTCTGGCTTACTATCAACATACAAAACAATTACGACCTAAGCAAATCTAAGGCATCTACACTATGACATCCCATGCTAAGATACATCCATAGTATTCTGAATCACATACTGAAAGGGTGATAGTTAGGAGTCGTCAGGAACATGGAAGTGTATTACTTGTGGAGCATGAGTGAGGCTTCTTTGAAGCTTTTTTTTAAATTATTTTGGAACCTAAAGCTTCTTTACACTATTTGATTGTTTGAAACTTGAAAATTTGAAAGGTTTAATATTTCTTTAATAAGAGGTACACGATGAATGCTCGAAATTGATTCAAAAATAATAATCTACAATCATAGAACAAGAAAAAAAGAAAAATATATAGTACAATTGGTTTTATAATGAATGGACCTATATGCATAATGTAACAAGTTTCTTGTAATGTTTCTTTTGTAAATTTCCTTCAAATTAACACTTTTTATTACCCAATTATGGCTTACCTAAGCCTCATTCTAACCTGATAAAGACCTTTTGATTTTTGTCTATAGTTTATATAAATGGTGAAGATGTGATAATATTACAAACCCATATTAAAAGTTCCACTATGTATTGATTTGAGAGTTTGATACTTTTCACCCTAAACACTAAAGTGAATTAAGTGAAATATTGGTGAGGGTGTAATGGTTTATGCTTTTGATTTCAATAAGGTTATTGATATGATTACTCTTAATATTGACTTATGAAGTTAGTTTTAGGATAACTTAACTCCAATTATATGTTAATTTGATTAATGTGATAATATGATTTATACTATGGATGGACAAGTTAAGATTAATGACGGATAGATGTTGTAAGACTTATTATTTTGATTATGGTTTGCCTGAGAATAAGCAAAAAGCAAAAACTAAAGTGTGGGAATATTTGGTAGATACATATTTCACTATATTTATATACCTATATTTGATGCATTTTGCTTGAAAATTTGTTATTTTATTATATATTTGATACTTGATTCATTTTAAGTGTATTTATAGGTTATAATTGCCTTTATAGACTAAAAAGAGAAGAATTTGGATGAAAATACCACTTAAAACAAAGATTTGAAGTAAATAAGAGATACATGACCTTGTCTAAGCCTGTGTAAGTCTCTCAGCTTATGCAGAATCATAAATTTTGGAGATTTTGGAATATCCATAGTCTAGTATATGCCTGTAGATCTTCTAGAATCCTAAAATTTACTATAAAAATACACGAGCGAAGGCCCATTAAATGGAGCAAACTTTTGGAACCAATTACAACCATAAAGAATCTTTAAAAGGGACAACATTGATCCAGGAACGTGGAGAACATGAAGAAATAATCAAAAGATCCAATAGATTACAACATCGAACCTCAAACTTGCAAGAAAAACTCTTTATTTTCTATTCATTTTTCTTCTAGTTTATCTTTGATTTCATTTTCTGTCATGTGTAACTAAATGTATTTAGAGTCTAAGTGTGATAAACCCTAGTTAAGATAACAATATGTTTTGATTCTTTTATTTAATGCAATTGTTTTGATTGATCTATTGTGATTTAATTATATGTTATATATATGTTTTGATAGATCCAGAATATTGGTACATAATCTAATTTTATAACATAGAGATTGAGAAATCTTATATATGAATATATCTATGATAATTGAAAGGAGTTGATCGTAAACCTAAAGATAGGTTGGCATAAACCCTCTGGTTTAGGGTTAAAACTAATAACAAAATTCACAAATTAATAAGGCAATCCTATAAATTTTAACTTGAATGATTTTGGTTAATAAACCTATGGATTAATCGTTAGTAATCTCAAAAGAATTATTAATATAAGAAAGGAATTTCTACAGTCTAATAGTCAATAAAACAATTGCGCGATAAAAAGTTAATTAATTAATGATTTTTAGGGGGATTCACCACCTAGACACTAATCTTTGATATTAAGTTTTCTAAGCGATTTCCTTTGTTCTTTGTTTATTATTATTTCCTATTTTATTTTGATTGTTTAATTTTTATTTTTTTATTAAAACCAAAATCTAATCTATAGGCTAGATAATAGAAGAAAGGTAATCACTAGCAATCATTGTCTTTGTGGGATTGACCTGTAATTATCTGTGCTAGCTACATGAAAATCACTTCCAATATAGATTCTTAGTAAGGATTTTTGTAGGATCCATAATAATTGACATCTAATACAAATTGGGCATGGAGTTAATTGGGACCTATATTTTGAATCCTTTCTCTAAAATCATGCCAAAAATTTTTCAACTTCACTAAAATTTGTTTAAATTTGTTCCTTCTTCATTGGGGAGCTTAACCAAACTCTGAAAATAAAATATAAACCCCATTAAGTATCAAATTTAGTTCAAACTATCTAAATACAAGGAAAAACACTCTTAAAATCTTGCTAAAAACATTTCTAATTAGCACTTTTCAATTCCTCCTTACTTAAGCATTAGTTTGACATCAAACAAACCAATTTCATCACTTTTAACTTAAATAGTGGTAACTCCAAAAAATATTTTAATAAATCAATCAAATTAATCAAGACTTTTCATTATTCATTTAATTGTAAAGTTTATTAATTTTTAGGTATTTAACTACTTGTATCAAGTCGTAAATCAATTCAATTTAACTTTATAATTATTTAAACTTTAAACTTAATCTACTAAATTCAACCTCATACATAAAGTGAATATACATAAGAGAGATGCTTCAACATTTAAATATTTTGTATTTCTTATTAATTGAAAATTGCAATACTAACTTTAAATCAATGCAAGAAAATTTAAGGCTTGATTGAAAAGTTACCTAATAATTTCAATATGAAAGTAAACACCATGTCATAAATAGTCTTGGTTACTCAATTAGGTCACCATTTCAAATGGTTACTAACACCACTCATTAACTTTAACCTTTTACTTGTTTTGAAGCTAGTGTAGTGAATTTATTTTATGCTTATTTATTCACAAACTTTTTAATATGATACAAAAAATGCTTTAAAAGAATTCTCTTCTAATTCATTTGTATATCCAATTTATACAAAAAGTATTATGGTGTAAATTAAGTATTCGTTTTCAAAATTAATTAAGCAATTTAAAATTAACTTAATCATTAATGCTTATGACTATTTGCCTAAACAAATTAAGTTACAATAACAACCAATTTTATAATGAACCAAACTTATAATGAATTGTCTTAATCTATATTATTTCAAAGTTAAAAATTTTCTTATAATTGTTCCTTATTAAGTTAACTGAAATAGATTGATAAGAATAACATACAGAGCCCATAAGTAATTATTTTCCTTCCCCATACTTGAGCTATAAATTGTTCTCATTGTACACAACATACAAAAATAATGAAAAACTAAGAAATAAATTGGAATGAAGAAATTAGGATAACTGGTACTCCTCTAGCAATAAAGGGCTTTATAGTTGTAATATGAGAAGTATGAACTGGTGGTGGGTATTAGATGTATACAGGTGTTTTGTAGCATAAGGTAAATATGGACCTATATTATATATCATTTTACCTATATATCCTTCAAAACTCTGTCAAATCTCTTCGTGAATAAAATAGTCTTAACCGAAGAGTGAAAGAATGAAAGGTATTCTCTTTTATTTTCTCTCACACAAACTCTTAAGATATATATATATATATATATATTGAATCTTAAAGAGATAAATATCATAGAACATAAAAATTTGACTCTTAAGGAGATAAATACCATAGAAAATGAAAATTTGACCTAGTATTACTACATGAGAGCCCTAAAGAACTTAAGAGGTTGTGTGAGAGAAGATAAGAGAGAATACTTAAAAAAGAGTGTATCATTTCTTAATTTTACAATTCTCACATATGAATAAAATACAAAAGATTAAGTATATTACAATTTTATTACATGTCATGATTTGAAAATTTTAAAAAAGCTTTGACGCTAAAAAAGAAAAGCCTAACAACCATAACAAATGGATTAACTTGTCATAGTACAAGCACAAATTCCTACTAAGAATCATTTAATCACAAATCATGTTGTTGGTATTGCATTAATTTAATGAGATAATTTCTCGACCATAAAGATCACTAAAAAGAATTAAAAATTTTATCAAATTGCTTCAACATGTATATGACTTAGGATAAGGCCTTCTGTTATACCTATTCTTTTCTTAACACTTAATGTAAAAAGCATGACCTTGTACATAAGGAACATTTAAATTGTGTCATATTTTTAATTAGTTATAATGGGGTAAATGGCCTAGGACATTTTCATTAGTTAGGCTATGATCTTTTATTAAAGCATAAGTTAAACATATGTTTTGATACATAATTGCTTAGTGACTTATGTCATATGGAGAATAATCAAGAAATATTGACATGGCATATAATATAAGAGTGTCTAAGATCATTTTCTCTTCTAAACTTATAAAAAATAATGTTAAATTAAACTTAGAGGGAAGGATGGCTTTCATATAGAAATACAATAACCCCAACATTTTGCTTTGATGTATTTTCCAGAAACACCAAATTTATAGCCTAAATTGGTGAATTTATCTTTGGGTAAAGATTTAGTCATATATTATCCACTTGCTCCAATAAAGAATAATGTCCAAGTTTTATTTCTCCCCCCTCCCATACTTCTCTAATAGTATGAAACTTCGTTTTAAGTTATTCTTTTTTATTGTTATACATATCTCTATTAACGTAAAAATAAGTATTAGTTATAATGCAGTAAATGGCCTAGGACATTGGCGTTATTTAGGCTATGTTCTTTTATTAAAGCATAAGTTAAACATATGTCTTGATACACAATTGCTTAGTGGCTTATGCCATATGGAGAATAATCAATAAAGATTCCATGGAATATGACAAAAGAGTGTCTAAGATCAATTTCTCTTCTAAACTTATAAAAAATAATATTAAATTAAACTTAGAGGGAAGGATGACTTTCATATAGAAATACAATAACTCCGATACTCTTCTTTGATGTATTTTCCAAAAACTCCAAATTTATAGCCCAGACTGGTGAATTTATCCTTGGGTCAAGCTTTAGTCATATGTCATCCACTTGCTTCAATAAAGAATAATGTCCAAGTTTTATTTCTCCCCTTTCCCATGCTTCTCTAATAGTATGAAACTTGATTTTAATATGCTTGGTTCTCTTATATTCTTTTTTATGGTTATAACATATCTCTATCAATGTAAAAATAAGTATAATATTCCTATTTCATCCTAAGGTTAATTATCAACTTCCTTAACAATATGCATTACTTTAAAGCACCAATAATACTAACATACTCTTATTCAATTGATTACTGAGCAACCATTTATTATTTCTTTAAATGCTAAGTAAACATAATCCTACTAAAAGAAAAGACACTAGTAAGAAGTGCTACTTGCATCATTAACAGAATTGACTCAATCTCTTTGAATATACCCCCCATCAAACTAGTGCTCCTTCCTTTTTGAATATTAATCCATAGTTTAGTGCTCCTTTTACATACCTTAGAACACTTTTGGATTCACAAAAGTGAATTTTAGTTGGCTCTTATATTAATCTTATGGATAAACTAATTACTTACATAATATTTATGTTCATGTGGCTATCAGATGCAATAGATTGATAGTTAAAATTATTTAAAAAAATTTAAATTAAATTTATAACCAAATAGTTCTATATATATAAGAAAAATAAAATAGTAATAGAAAGCTACCAAGCTAACTTTATATTTAACCTAGCGTAAGTTACAAACACAATCTAGACCTCATTCCATAAAAATTTTAGGAGTTAGGGTCCTTATTAGAGCTACCAGTTTTAACCCAAACATTACCAACCTTGACTTGATTCAACATTCACTTCCTTGCATCCAAACAATATATTGTTCATTTCTTACTAGATGTGATGTATGAGCATCCCAAATTCTAATATAATGATCTTCCTATCTCCTTTACTTTTGAAGCTGACATTTTTGACCTAGGTTAGAGTACTCCTCTAACCTCTACTTATACATTTCATTCCAAGTATTGCTAGTAGATGGTTCTATAGATTTGATGAAAGTAAATAAGTGAAGAATAAGTGACCATGTGTTTCCTACTGAAGTTTGCATATAAAAACAATTCAAATCATCAATGTAGAACTTAAATCTGTCTTTAATGTTTAATCTATGGGAAGAGGCAAGCCAAAGAATGAAGGAACACGATGGATGATATGTGTTTAATTGTTAATATATTTAATCATTTACCCTTATTGATTATTGATACAAAAATGCTTAAGATACTTACTTTAATTCATATATTATTTTAGGTACAATTTGGAAGCAAAGAAATTAAAGTGAGTCAAAAGTACACCAAATGGGACATTTTTTGAAGATCAATACTAGCTTGTTTTCATGGAGTGAGGCAAAAAAAATTAAAAGAAGAAAAATGGAAGATAAAGAAGAAGAAAAATTTTAATGCAAGTAGCTGTAAAGAAGAAGAAGAAATAAATGGTTACGTTGCGTTTAACGCAGCAATGCATATGTTAAACGCATGCGTTGACGCAGTGTGAACGTTGCAGCCTTCACACTGCAACGCTGCATTTAGGCAGCGTTTAACACTGCGTTTAGGCAGCAAGAAATGGAACATAAGAGGAGCAACGCAGAAGGTTTATCGGGCGGAGACCTTAATTTGTCAAATCAACAAATAGTAGAGAGGTCACAGCCAAGGCAAGGAGGGCGTGAGTGGTCTGCGTTTTACCGCAGACGAGGCATTGTGTGCATAGTAGAGGTGAGAGCACACGAGGGATTTAAGAGGGATGAAACTTATTCATCCCATCAAAGGAATAGTGGACACTACAGTGTAGGGGCATGCCCAAGCTACAATGGACGTGCAACAGTGAAGGCAATATTGAGAGCTGCATGAGGCAGTGAGGGTCGATTGGAGAATTTTACCTAGGGATTAAAATGGGGTTGAAGTAATTTTTCAGGAAAGACTCATAAAGGGTTAGGCATTTTGACGTCGGTTTTGAAGGTGGTATCGACCCCGACGACTCGGGTTCAATATTTTTTAATTATTTTTTTGTTTTTTTCTCTCATTAGGAATTGATTGTGTTATCCTATGTTGATTGAATTGGGTTTTATGTATGGATAATTAGATTTTCATTATTATTCAGTTATTTGTATGTGAAACTATTGGGTATTGTGAGTTGATGATTTTAATGCATTCATTGAATCGTGAATTTCAAACCCATTGCTAGAATTTCGATATAATTTGTAATTGTTATTTTGAAATTCATGTGTAGCGACTAATGATTCGTAATCATTAAGGATAACATGACTTAGGTTAAATAACTCATCGTATGTGGTTATTGCCTTGATTAATCGGTTTTCCTAATTCGTAATACTACTGCCTAATTAAATCTAGAGATCGTATCCTAGGTTGTTCGGTGGTTAGGTTTAATTAACGATCATATCTTGATTAAACAAAGCCTAAGGGAAAACTTGGGTTAATTATTAACCCACGATTAATAGTTTATAGGAGACGTTTGAGAAAAAAAATTAATGAAATATGCTTAATTACGGTGTAGGCCGACATTAAACCAAAGAACTGGATCCCTACCGAATTCCCCACTTTTACCATTTTGTTGCATGTTTTCTTTAATTTGTTTTAATTAGTTAGTTTCATTTTATTTTCTTTTTTCAAAATCCAAAACCCCCCCGTCGAACTGAAACACCGGTTAATTCATTTCATAAACTTTACATACACTCTCTGTGGGATCGACTTAGACTCACCACTGCTATAGAAGTAGGTCTAGTTATTTTATTTTGACTAGCGTAACGATGCACGATTATCACCTCAAATAGACAAAATTAAAGCTTAATAGTATGCTCTAACTTACATGATACTCAAAATACAAATATCTAACCAACTACCACAATTCTAAACCTAAACGTGCATAAATTGATTAATTAACAACTAAAAACATACTAAAATGCCTATTAAAACACCATAGAACCTACAACTATTAGAAAACAATGACAAAGCAAATACTTGTCCCTCAATATACTATTAACAGTGTAGCCACAGGCAAGATATAAGTTCAAACTCATGATTCTCTACAAGAAGAACTAAAAGGCCATCTAAATTTTGAGTTGTTGTTGTCGCTGCCACCAACAGTTCCACCCCTAACTTTGCCATAAACTTCGTCTCTATTATCTTCGTATCCCTAAACATAAACCATTAAAAGTTGATTTTTACACTAACAAAAGTGAAAAAAGGAGATAAACTACAAAAATGGAATTAGAAAATGGGAATAAAAAACTCACTTTCTGGAGAGAGTGAAGAGAGATACAAAGTAACCAATCAGATCTCAGAAGACAAGGGAATGGAAGAAAAGTTCTGGGTGGTTCTTCAATTGATCTCATATGTATGCTTTAGGTATAAAGAGTACATGTACAAGGTAAAGGTTTACACAAGGGAGGGAATTGTCAGTCCCAGAAGGGAAGGAATTGTATGTTGATTGTTAAGCCTGAGAGGGAGAAATAATGCAGAAGAGAAGACCAACGATGAACATAAACATAAGGTACACTTTTTTGCAGGGAATTTACCTACAAAAACATATTTTTGTCAGGAATTTCTCGATAGAAACATATTTTTGTAGGTAAATTACCTACATAATCACATTTCTATAGGGATTCCTTATGGAATGGTGTTTTCGTTGGGAATTTACCTACAAAAATGTGATTTCCTAGGGAAATTACAAACGAAATCACCTTTATTTCTTAAGGAAATTACCCACAAAATCACCTCTTTTAAAAGCAAATTTTTTTTGTCACAAAATACCAATTTCCCTATAAATTTAGCTATGGAAATCAATTTTCGTCACTAACTCCCTATGGATCTTTTTTTGCAGGGAATTTTTTCTTAGTAATTTTTAATTTTCTTGTAGTATAATATAATGCTTTAATGTATAGCAAATTGTTGAAAAAAATATTCAAAATAAAAAAATGAAATGCACCTAACTGGTCCTAAGAGTTTTGTAAGTATATATTCTATGATAGTAAGTTCTTCAATGAGCTAACAATTGTTTCCATAGATAGCACTATGAAAAAGATGATAAAACTTCACTCTCTAATGCTGAAAGGTATTTTGCAACTTATGAAAGAAAGGATAAAAGAATGTACAAGCATCTATTGAAGTTATAAGCGAGAAAATTACAAGTAATGTTTGTCTTATAATAATTTTCCATATTGTTGCTACTTTTGTTGAGATGCCCAAATTTTTTTCTTATTACATTTGTTTGTGATTCCATTTTACTTGTTTTTATTTTTGATTTATTCTTATTGTCAAAATGAGTTATTTCCAGTATAACTGGAATAATAGTAGGTATTTTGTAATCATACATGGTGCTTGCATTCATTAGTGTCACTGCATATTTTCTTTTGTAGGCTTGCATTGAAGAAGTGCAAAAGGAAAATAATAGTCAAAACTTTTTAGACACAATAAACTTTTTAGAAGGTATGAAAGCATCTAGCATGAAAGAAAATATTATGGCGAGTGATGCCTTATATAAAGTTTCTAATGAGTATTTGCATTGGAAGAAGAGATTAACTAAAAGTAGAAGTTAAAAAGGAGAGAATGAGAAAGGAATCAAAAAAAAAGAGAAAGTTGAAAGCATGGAGATGAAAAGGCAACTAGAACAAGCTAATAGAGAAGAAATGATGAAACAAATGTTCTCCCTCATTTAATGTAACATCCCGTCCTCATATTAAGGGTTAGAACCTAGATTTCAATAAAGGAGGGAATAGCTATGTGAGAGTTAGAAAAATTTGCATTTCATGCTCAGCATAATGTCAGCATACATGCATGTGAATTTGAATCTTTGCATACATGAAAATAATTGTACATGCACTCATTGACATTTAGGATATATTGAATAGAAATGGGATAGATTGAGGATTGTGGTTATAGTGAATGAGTATAATGAAATGGAGTAGAAAGACTAGAAATAAAATTTAAGTGTTAGATTTAGTGAAGAAAAATACGTTGGAGAAGTTTATTGAGAATATTTAGTATGGGAGTTTTAGATAGTGGAGTAGAAAATTATGATCTTTATAAGGGGAAGATGTTCAGAAGCATAGATGTATCATCTGTGATGATGTCACATCGTCTGTGATGACGTCATTTTGTCTATAAGGATGTGTCGTCTGTAAAGAAGCATCGTCCATAAAGATGTACCATCTGTAAAGACGTATCATCTGTGACAACGTCACATCATCTGTGATGATGTCATTTTGTCTGTAAGGATGTATCGTCTGTAAAGATGCATCGTCTGTAAACATATATCATCTGTAAAGACATATCGTCGGTGATGACTCCACATCGTCTGTGATGATGTCATATCGTCTTAAGAGTTGCATCATCTTAAGTTGACTTTATTTCATCTTCAGTTGACTGCGCTTTGTCTTAAGAGTTACATTATCTTAAGATGACTTTGCCTTATCTTAAATTGACTCCATTTCGTATTAAGAGTTGCATCGTCTTAAGTTGACTTTTGTTTTGTCTGCCCTTTTTGGCTTCGTCTGCTTATTGCTTCATCTGCTTTCTGCTTCGTCTGATGCTATTGTCTTGTCCATCTTTGACCCTTCAGGCGATAGAATTTGTCTCCAAGGTCTCAAGAAAGAAGTAGATATTAAATTCCTCTTTGAAACCGTCCTAAGATGATCTCAATCCGATATCTCTAGAGAGACTTATGCTAATTGTAACATAGCTTCTGTGCACTGTTCATTTTGTATCGTCTAGTCCAGATTTGACTCTCTAGACGATAGAATTTGCCTTCAAGGTCTCATGAAAGTTATAGACCTATAGATCCTCTTTCAAACCATCTAACAATGATCTTGATCCGATACCTATAGCGAAAGTTATGCTAGTCGCCCCAAAAGAAAAAGGTTTAATATGATTGAGGACAGAACCAAATTGAATGATTTATGGTGTCGATGGAGACATAAGACATAGTGGAATATGTTTTTAGAAGAAAGTGAGTAAGAGTTTATGACTTGTGATTGCAATGGAATTACTGAGTTTTAAACTTAAGTGTAAATTATACTTAAGTGAGTTTTAATAAAGGGAAGTGGATAAGTGGATA
>JAOQMP010000005.1:38422399-38451252 GCA_027563575.1 Erythroxylum pedicellare
AAGTTACATGCATTTTAGACATGTCTTAGCATGCAGCAGCAACTGAACCCTAGTATGAGTCACATTTATATAAGTCACATTCATGAGTATTTGTTAACAGTATAAGCTAATAGAAATAGTGAGAAGAATGATGATCTATCAAAATGTGAAAAAAATGAAAGTTTGTGGATATCTAGAAATAAGAAATAGTATTTGGTTGGATATGACAGATAAATATTCAACGTAATTGTATTAGTAGATGTATTATTGAATATGACATCAATATTATACTGTGGTGATATATCCTCGAATGTGAAATAAATTTGAACACATTGTTGTGGATTGATTAAGGAAAAGAGGGATATAAGCAGAAATGATGGGATTAAAGTGTACAAGCCAAGTTGAAAGAAAATACATTTTTCTATGACCTTGAAAGGTTGAACTTGGACTTAGAATAGTTGTGTCATTTTTGTGATAAAGGTTTATAATTCAGTATAAGAATATGTTTGTTGATTTAAGACTAGAATTTCATAATGGTTATGCCTCCATAATCCTAAATTGATTTAGGATATATATATATATGAAAGGTAAAATAAATGACAATAGGAAGATGAGATAAAAATGAGGAAAGGAAAAAGGGGAATGAAATAGACATGAATGACTTTACATGAGATGAATGATATGTCATAAGGAGAAAGTTAGAAATGCATATAAGATAGGATTTTATATATGAATGAGATTAAGAAAAAGGTGATGAATCAAATGAGATGAGTTAATGCACTCAAAATGGTAGTTGAATTATTATGAAATGATGTAGCATTAGAAAAGGTAAATTCTGGAAAATTGGAGTAGAAATGATGTTAGTATGTGTGTTAATGCGAGGAAGAAAGTGAAGGGCATGATCATGGCATAGTCTCCACGATCAAAGACAGGTGCAAAAGGAGAAGTGTTGTCCAGAATCAAATGAGGTTAAGGTATCTTTAGCATCAGTTATTAATTAGTGAATTGTCATAAATACATCTCTGATTAAGAGGTAATGATCTTACCAAATTATAAGAGTAAATGAATATGTTTACTGTTCCACTAAGTTTTATTATAAGGAATATACTAATCGTGTAAGATATGATAGAAATTACTCTTTAAGAGAGATTAGGAACAATTGGAATAGATCTTTTTGAAGTACTAAGAATGGCTGATAAGCAATGATGAAAACATTTGATTGATAAAGATTACATGAATAGTATAGATGATAGTAGTAAGAAATCTTCTTTTGAAGAAGAATTTCACCGAATTAGGTTAAGCAGATCATATGGTTTAATTTTTAAGAATGATCAATGAAGGAACAAATCACAAATGAATCTTTAACGAGTCAAAAGTGAATATTGGAGTCATATTCTTAGCGGAGACTAAAGCATAAGATGTAGAATATGCTACTGAGAGTGTCTGCATTTATTTGATGTAAAGTATCCAACTATGTGAGTGGACTCTTGAATTTGAGGCGACACTATTATTAATGTGAGGAGAATTTATGTCCACATTATATTCTATGCAATTATGTACAGGAGATACAAATTAAATCTAATGAATGTGTTACCAACACAGGTAGTTGAGATTGCAAATAAATTGAAATGTTTGGAGAAACTAGTATGAATTAACGGACATTAGAATAATTCAATGTGAAATCACAGAAAATCGAATGACTTGAGAAGCTCATTCGAGAAAAGGAGTCAATTGGAAAAATTGAAAATAACATGAGATAATATTACCTCATTGAGGAATTAGTTACTTAAGGAATTACAAGAAACTAATCACGGGCACATAGAGTTTTGGCAATATTTATTTGAGTTAACAATGACCCCGATAGTATCATGGCATTGAAAAATAAAGTGACCCAATTTTTGCTTGGATCAATTAGCGACTATGATCATAAATGATATATTGAATGTATTAAAAAAAGAGTTTTGAGGAATTATAACACCGATGTTAATCATATCGTTTGGATTTGGAGATTTTGTATTATACAATCATGTTTCACACCCGAGATTAGGATGAAATCTAATACAACATAATAAAGTGAATTCATATGCATTAAGACAATTAAAATCTCATGAGTTGATTATTTGATACATGATTTGAAACTTGTTGCAATAGTAATTATTGTGGGAGCTTGGAGACATTATATGTATAGTGAAACATTTTGAATCTATATGCAAATATACAAATCACTTAAATTTGAGGTAATCATTAAGTTTGAAGGAACTAAATATAAGACCAAGACAATGGATAGAATTACTGAATGATTATGATTGTGTAAATGAGTATTTCTCAGTAAAGCTAGTGTTGTATCTGATGTATTGAATAGAAAGTTCAATAACGGTGTACCATAAATTCAAATATTACGGTTACAAAACCTAGTGCAATAAAGAGCATAGAATGTCGAGTTGAATTTGGGACAAAATGAAGTATTATTGGTTACATTGAAATTTAAGATCATTTTCATGTGAAAAGATTAGCAAAGCCCAAATTGGAGATTTTGAATTTTAAAAAAAGATATTTTGTGATTGAAATAAGAAGTACGTGTATATGATAAAGATGATTGAGCAAAGCGATTATTAGAGACACTATTAATAACAACCTAAGCTATACATCCTAGTAGGAGTTTGCAGAAACAACATCTAGGGACTAATAATGTAGAATCAAGTGACTGAATGTTTGAATTGCCTACAATCTTAACTATTGGAGATAAGCTTAAAGCCTATATTTTAGAGCTCATAGGAACATGAGATCAATGTATAGTTCTAATTGACTTCAAGCATAAAAAAATCATTATCATAGTGATATCACTAAAATACTGTATGAGGCATTATACGATAAAAAGAGTTGTTCTCCCTTACAATGAAATGATGAGGGCCAAAAAAATTAGATAAAGGATAGAATTGGATATTGTTGATAAGTGAAATTGATCTGTGCTAGAAATTAAATGACTTAAGAAAGACGGATGAATTAGGTGGATCAACATCGAAGATATAGAATATAGTGAGATCGACCTAAGAGTTAAATGTATTAATACTAAAGAGATGTGAAATAGTAAGCAAAAGATGAATTGTTTCTGAGAATATCACCTTGGCAAGATGTGCTCAGGTTACAAAGAAAAGGAAGCTAAGCTCGAACTGTATTGGTCCTTATGAAGTTATTGAGAGAAAAGGACCATTAACTTAAGTTAATCTTATCAATAATGATATATCGATTCACCCTATGTTACATAGGAGTATCTTAAGAAATATCGATACGATCTGACATAGATGTAATCTTAACACAGGAAGTGAATTTGTGAATAATCTTAGATATGTTAAGGAACCAGTTAAGAAACTAAATGACTAAATAAGTGATTGAAAGACATAGTGAGTCTATTGACTATGGCCATTTAGAAGACATTATTTGAGTGATGAATTTAAATAGGAAATGGAGAAGCATATAAGGAAACAATACCCCTACCCTTTTGATCAGTCAGACAAGAATTTTGAGGAAAAAATTTATTAAAGGGGAGAAATGTAACATCCCGTTTCCATACTAAGAGTTAGAACCTAGACTTCAGTAATTGAGAAAATATCAATGAGAGATTAGGAAAATGTATTTCATGTTTATACATAATGTTAGCATCTAAACATGTGAATTTGATAATTGCACACATTATAATGAACTATACATGCATTCATTGACATTTTTAAGGTATAATTGAATTTTAAATGTGATTATATTGAGAATTGTGAATTATATGTGTTAAAAAATTGATTTGGAGAGTATATGTGTTGACTCAGAATTTTTGGTGAAAATATGGGAATTTTCTGAAATTTAAGGGGTATTTATGGACTAGGAAAATTTGGCTAAGTAGCAAGTCAAGTTCTAAATGGAAATAGAAATAAGAATCAAATGATATTGAAGAATTTGTTATTGATGACTTTAGTATTTGTGAGAAAATGATATATTGAAAATGTAGAGAAAATTGGAGTAAAATTTGGAGATGATTGGACTAGTTTAATAAGAGAAACTAGTTTAAAGCCTTAGGAATTGGACAAATGGACAAGTGACAAGTGTCACTTATCAAGCCAAGTCTTAAAGCCACGTTTCTTTTAAACTTGAAAGACCAAGTTACTGTTTGTTCTTGTCTTAAAATATCTTCTTTGTGGCTTTCTTCTTGAAACTTCTTCTTCTTCAAGGATTTCTCACCAAACTTTCAGCAAAGTTACACCTTGCTTTCAACTATCTTTTACTACTCCCACTTTGTTATCTCTTTCTGTTGCCACAAATAAACCTAACACAATCCAATTCAAGATGATGTACGTGGGTTGCATGAGAGGTTAGGGCTTCTTGATGTTTTGAAGAATTTGGAGTTTTAGTAAGTAAGTATCATGTTAAATCCTTATGAGTTGTTAGTATATGAGATAAAAATGGTGATTACTTGACATTACATGATCATGAGAAAAATGGTCATTTTCATATACACCGTGGATATATAGATGTCTTATTTGTGTGACTTGATGATCAATATGTCTTAAGATGGTGTTGAAATGATTTTTGAGTTTGAAAGATCAATGAATATATATATATATATTCCGTTTTCCTGTGTATAGATGAATTCTTTCGTTGTTTTAGAGATGTGTTAAAATGTGTTTAGAGTTAAGGAAATGGTGTAAGGTGATGTTGTGATATGAGAAAGAATGATTAAAAGGATAGTTAGAGAAGATAATGGAGAAGGTGTAGAAAATGCAAAATGCAAAAAAAAAAAAAAGAAGTGCAGAAGCTAGGATGAACATTGGTATATGAATGTTCTGTTTTTGATATTTATAAGTAATAATGGATTTTGATTTGTTTGTAAATGATAATGATCTGAGAATGAAGAGGAAATGAAGTAGAAAAGATGATTTATGCATAAGATGTTCTAGATGTAAAATGTAGGAGCTAAAAATCTAGAAAAAGTGAAAGAAAAATTTCTGGAGTATGATAGTTGTAATGTTTCCACTAAACGTGCATCTGTATTTTAGCTATATCTTAATCTGTATACATCCAAATGTGATGATTTTAAGTTTATATTAAATTAAAGACGTGTGGCTATATTTTTGATGGGGAATTGATTTCGAATTCTATCTCTAATAGTTTCAAACTTTGGCTTGACGTCAAGTATTATGTACTGTCGTGGTTTGGGAACAGTCTGTAGTTCTTTTCGTATAACTTGAAGAATATTAAACCAAATTGCTCGACATTAGTTCTATTAAAAAATTAATACATAAGGGAACAAATTTTTATAGAATGTTTGGCTTAAATTCTTCATTTTCATTGTCAAAATGACCGTGTAAAAGTGACCCGAAAGTTTGTTTTGGGAAGAGAGGAAGAAGAAACGAAATCAGCTAGTTCAGAGGAGAAGAAGAAAAGTACGATCGTGCTTTTGCAAGATCATGACTTTTCTAAAGAGTTTGAGAGTCACTTCCTGCATGATTGTGACAATTGAAATGTGTTAGAATTTCACGATCGTACTCTTGCATGATTGTGACTTCTATGGTTAGTGATGGGAGATAGACACAAACATCCTTTGATCTTTTGACTATAACTTCTTCTCCTGACCTCCAAATAACATAAGATTTGAACCAACAAACTCATAACACATTTTTCTTCATCTCGAAAAAAAATTATGATCATATGAAATCATTTGGAAGATATTGAATGATGAGATTGGGATGAAAATGATGAACAATTCTGGAATATTGATAACTGGAGTATTTTTCACTGAACATGCTTCGATATTTTGACAATATCTTGTTATTTAGTTATCCAAATGGAATGAATTTTGATTTGGAGTCAACTAGAGACATAGGGATACAAGTTTTATGAAGAAATAGAATTTTAATTCTGTCTCTAGAATTTCAGAATCTGAATTGAAGTTGAGTACAGAGTACTATTTCAGTTTAAGAATAGTCCGAAATATTCAAAGTGTAACTTTCGTAATACTAAATCAAATTGTATAATATTGGTTTCATTAGAAACTTAAGAAATAGTAGAACAACTTTATTAAAGGAAGTGTTGCCAAATTACTCCATTTTCCTTTTCAAAATGTTTATGAGAAATTGACCTGAAGGTCTAGAATTTTGGAGATATTATAAGAAGAAATGAGAGTATGGATCTTGTATGATCATATAATGTTAGAATAAAATTAGTGAATGAATTGTTGATCTCAAGGTACCAAAGACATGAATATAATTGGAATGAAAGATGTTCATATGATTGTAGTTGTGATTCAAAGGAGTTGAGCAATGGGTATCAAGTAAAAGTGAATAAGAATTTGATATTATGAGAACAAATAATGCTAAAAATGAGAATGTGCTTAAGTTTTGAAATTTGATAATATTTATGGGATTGTCATTGAGCATGCATTGTACATAGTCCATATACACAATTGTGCATAAATGGATACTCATAATTGTGCTAAATTATTAATGTGTGTGTGTGCAATGTGTGTATTACATAATGTTGATGTGCAGGATAAATATTCGCATCTAGATACTTCCAGATCATGGAAGCTAATGCTAACCTGGAGCGTACTGTGAGTCAACCTAGATGGTCTTCCTTACTGATTATTCTGTTTGTATTATATATTGAATGATTTTGCAATGTGAATGTGATTGTTCTGATTTTTGGATATTGAATGTCTGAGGAGTTGGATAAATGTGAGAACATTGAAGTGCTCCTTGTATGTGAATTTGATGAAATATGTGATACATGATTTGATTGTTAAATGCCGGACCCAGTTTCGAATAAAAATGTGAATATGCATAGAAATGAAAAAGTGATTCTCAACTTAAATGCCAGACTAAGGCCCGATAATATGTGAAAGTGACTGATTAATCATGTGATTGATTGAGAGTATGAAAATGTGAAGCATTCCATTACATGAATGCATAAAAGATAAAGGTAGTTATAACCGGAGTCTCCAGTATAAAGAGCTTAAAACTCAAACTGTGATCAGAGCCTCAGGCTCAATTGTGAATGTACCCCGTATCCACTAAGGGATATAGGACATTATCTGATACAACTCAGTATCTACAAGGGATATGGGCTATCTCGGTATCCACAAGGGGTATGTGCCAATAAAAAGCACTCAATCACAATAATAATAATTGAAAGTGAGTCTTATGTGCATTGTATATAAAATCGATGCTTTCTAAATGTGATTTATGCTTAAGTGAACGTGCAATATATGTGACTCAATATGATGAATTGATGAACTGTATGTGTAATATGATTGAGTTTGCAAAACTCATTTAAAATTTGCAATATTTTTTAGGCTCAGAAGAGTTATCCCGTTAGGCTAACGGGAGCATAACCACTGCATTCAAGTAAGAGATACAGGTTGGCATTAGTTCACGTTTGCATTTGTATTTTCTTATTTTTATATCTAATTGAGTCTTCCACAATTATTGTATAATGTGTATTTAAATATTTCTGTATGTTATAACTTTTGAAATTGGAAATGTGTTGCAAATGAGATTTATCAAAGTATAATAATAATTGTGTTTTTGATGTTTAGGAAAGAAAAGAATGGGCCCAATTTGATTATTGATTTCAGCATACGTGTGCATTCATTTGGAAAAATTTTTGTAATGCGTTCAATTGTTGACTATTCTAGCATGCCACTGTCTCGAGGTACATACTCGAATATCACTCAGGATGTTGGGTACGTGTCTTACTAGAGTGGCGTGCTAAAAAATATCTCATAAAATTTGGAAAACTTATATTAAACATCACCCTAGGATTCTTTAGGCAATAGTGTGTAATTAAATCCTCGAAAAAGATCCATAACCTATGCATATTGGTTCCAAATTATTGCAAGTTATAACTTAGCTCCCTAAAATTTCCAATTCCCAGCATATACCACAATGATTTGAAGTTTCATATTTTAGGCCTTGTTACCTTACAATGAATAAATTGGTTAGAACAATGCCAATTTGTTATGTGGAGAATAAAAGGATCCAGGGAGATAATCACTCTTCCATTAGGATTAGTGAGTGGTTACTGAGAGTCACCTAATTATTATGCAAAAAAACTCATACCACTGCAAAATTGGTCCTCCTTTATTTTATTATATACAAGACCAACAAAATAGGGCTTCTTAAAATTATATTTTTCCTTAAAAGCAAGATTTTTATTCAAGATATTTAAGCCTATAAAAGTCCATAATAGTTATCCCATAGTTTTTAGTTTACATATGGTTTTCTTCCTTTTAACTTTTTGATTATTAATGTTTGGATCAATCTAATCCCCATTGGTTACATCCACTATGTTTTTCTCCTCTTCTCCTAGAGTTAGTTATGATTCGTTATGTTTTGAATGTTTGATATGAGAGATTATAAGTTTCTCCTAACTTTTATGCAATGAAGTTAGATCTACTTTCTTACCCTTTTGAGTCTTAGTTTATATGTTCTTCTTATTTCAAGATGCTCATTAGTTTATATGCTCTTCTTATGTCAAGATGCACCTGTTCTACACTACCACTTATTTCACTAGTTGATGTGAGTAATGTCCTTCCCCTTGTTATTAAACAAAGGGGTCAATACTTTTAGTTTCTTGAAGATTTATATTCATTAATTCATGGGTTTAATTCCTTTTAGTCTTCTAGACCTTCATTAGGCTAGTATTAAGAGGCCTATAAGGATAAGTGACTATAAGGGAATCTAGGATTAGTTCCCCCTTTGTATTGTATCTTATTATTTATAAGGAATCAAGCAATTCCTTCTTTAGTTCCACTTCAATGCAAACCTTGGCAAAACCAATTCACTTTAGGTTAGCTGTATTATCATCTAGGATATAGGGCTCATAATTATACTGGCAAGATAGTTGAGACCCTCAAATGATCAATACTTTAAAGTAACAAAATGGAAATTTATCTAGATTAGGATCTTTTTAAGTTTTGACATGTCTAGCTTCAGTCCCAGTTGTCATTTCTTCAAGAATACTAGCCTCCCCTACATATCCTAGGGTGACTTTGATATTAACCTTTTGGGTAATTTTATCCAAAGCAAATATGAAGATCAATGTGTTCTATAGTTCCATCTTTTTTCTAATTAACATTTTCCTAATATTAAAACATTAGAAAAGTCACTATTTAATTGAGAAATTAACCAACTAATGTTGAGATATATTTCTTTTCACCTTTCTGTCATACTTTAGTAGGAAGGGGAAATAGGCACCCTATAGGATGATGGAGGAACATAATGTACCTTACCAAAAGTAATAAGGTCTCCTACCACATTTCTCTAAGTTTGTGCCATTCTTTTTCTCACCATCTTCACTTAATAATTTTAAGTCTATAACAAAAAAGCAGACTATGACTTCACCTTCTCCATATTGAACTTATTAAGGTTAGATTCTATATATTTTGACTGGCCAATGAAGATATAATCTATAGCATAGTAAATTTATATGCCAAAATAGTAGTGTACCTCTCTAAGATCAAACATATCAAATTCACATTCAAGTTTTTATTTGAATGAAGCCATATACTCTTCATTATTACTAGTGATCAACAAATCATCTCTTTGTAAGGATGCAATAAACTTTGTTGATATATTTTAAAGTAACATATAAACATTGACATCTAAACTCACTTGATCTTTCTTATTGTAAGATTGAAGACTCAATAAGACTTGCTTGTGTAGCTATATCCTAGAAACATCCCAAATTCATTATTATTATATACCTTTTTTTGTTTATCTTTAAGAATATAAATATATTATAACTACCAAAAAATTATGTTTGTAAAAAATGGTAAGTTAGTAAACCTTTTTTCATATGGTGATCTAAATTTTATAGTCTTGTTAGTTAGGATGTTCAAAAAATACATTGAGTTACTTATTCCTTTTACTAGAAACTCCTTAAGTTCTTTTTCAACCATCATACTCCTTTTCATCTCTATAATACTTTTGTTTTTTTTCTTTATGTTACTCCATTTTTTTAAATTTATATAGATGGTTCTTTAACAAAAAACTTAAGCTACTTGGAAATATGTTTTAAACCATTTTCATACTTTAATTGTTTGAGTGCGAGGCTTGTTTCTTTCTCAATTCTTGTTTTGGCCTTTTGAATTCTTCAGACGCTTCATTTTTGTTCTTCAAGAAAGCGATCTAGCTATACCTATTAATGTACAACACAAAAAATGCTTCCATTTTGTTAAAGCTTGCCTATAGGTTCACTCATATTAGAGTGACGTACTTTTTAAACCTCTCATTAAAATCTTACTTTCTTTTGAAATTGGTATAGTTGATAAACTTCATTAGAATCTACCATTTTGTGAAGATCTTATACAACTTCATTTTCATTCAATTTTTTTAATATACTAAGACTAATGTCCCTTAATATATAGTGGTAGAGCATAGACTGATTGAGATAAACAACTTTAGAGAAATTCACATTAATACTCTCACTAAGAAACTCAGCTTTAACATTATAAATAGCAAGAAAAAGTTTCCTCTTTATGTAAACTCTTATTAATCTAGCACCTTTAGAATTAATTATCATATATTTACCATTTAACAAGTTTAAAACATATCCTTCTTAATTAATTGACCAATATTTAGTAGATTTTGATCAATGGCAGGAACTAGAAGTATATCAGTTATTAGCTTCAAAAATATTAAAGTGTGAGTAAGAATCTTTCCTTTCCTGTTACCTTTAAAAGAGAATTATTGCTTATTCTAACCTTATGAAGATCTCATAAACAACTTTGGAACAAGACTCATTATAAGCCATATGGCATTTATACCTAAAATTCACAAGACATGAATACTTAATGTATACAAATCAGGCAATATCAAAGAAAGGAGTTTCTTCAATATCTTGATCCTCGTTCTCCATTATCTTGACTTATTGTATTATCTCTTTTCCTTTTCTTTTACACAACATCTCAAATTTATCATCTAGTTGTAAACCTTATACTTTATATTATGCCTAAACCAATAATAATTGGGAGTATGATTTGTCTTCCCACAGTGGTACAAGGTGTAGACATGCCTTCCTTTAGCCTTTCAACCTGTTAACCTCTTTTCATCCTTTAGTTCTTTTTCTTTCCATCTTTTCCTTTTCTTTCTTTATAACCCTTATTGCCTTAATTAGTTCTAATTCACCTTGAAGGCTCCTTCAATATATTCTTCTTGCCTTATTACTTTCTTCTGCTCTTAATTTAAAAAGAGTTTATAGGTTCTATTAAGCTTATTTATGTCATATCTTTGAACTTCTCTAAAGCTAAAATCTTGGCTCCAAACCTCAAAAGAATACTGATAAGGGCCTTTCTAACATTTCTCTTATCTTTCAAGACTTCACCAAGTGGTCAAAGTTGATTCACAACTTTTATAATTATAGCACCATTCTCTTTTATGGTTTCATACTCATCCATCTTTAATGTCTCAAATTCACTCCATAAATAGAGAACTTGAAACTTTTTTATGATTTCAATAAACTCCTCTTTAATCTTGTTGTAAGTCTCCTTATTAATCTTATATGTCATAATCCTATGGCACTTAAGGTTCTCTACCTCTTTAATTTCTACTTTCTATGATTTTTTAATTGATTTATTGTTAGATTATATGGAAGTTAAGGTGGTCCACCCTCTCTCTCTACCAAATACAAAGACTAAAGGCTCTCAAGTAAGCCATCAACTTGACTTTCCAAACAACATAGTTTTATCCGTTAAACAATAGAGGTATTGATGCAGAGAAGCTTTTTAAAGCCACTCTAGCTAGTTTTATCCATTAAACAATGGAGGTATAGATGTAGAGAAGCTTCTTAAAGCCATTCCAGCTACATATGTTTAAAATTATTAGGTTTTATTTATAGAAGGAAGTGTATTCTATTTTGTTTTCTCTTACTCATACCTTTAAGATACTTCAGGTTCTTATTCCATGTTAAAGTTTCCTACCTTATGGTTTTTATCTCTCTTACAATCAATATAATAATAGCCTAGTAAAAATTTTACTCACACGTGGGATCTAGGAAGGTCCAATAATACGCAGCCTTATCCTTAACTAGTAAAGAGGTTGTTTCCAAATCTCTAACACTCATTGTATATACAAAAATAAAATTAAACAATAAGAGCATAATACTTTTTATTTTATCATTACTCATATATGGATAAAAATACAAAATATGAAGTATATTACAAGTTATAAGACATGCCAAGATTTGAAAATTTTCAAAAAAACTTAGATACACGAAAAGAAAAGCTAATAACCATAATGGGTGGATTAACTTAGCATAACGACATAGCATTACAACTAACCCTGTTATGAAACATATTTCAGTATAAATCAAATTATTGGTATTGAACTAATCTCATAAGATAAGATCCTCATAAGATAAAAATATATTTATGTCAAATTTCTTTTACATACATAAGGCTTGGGATTATGTGAAGAGGACATAGATGTCCTACATTATATACTAAATTGACCTTTAACATAGTAAAAAAAAATGCACAAAATAGGAGGAAATATTAATGTCAGTGTAGCTACAAGAATTGTTTCAATTCCATTATGGAGATATGACTTAGACAAGCACCTGATAAAAATGCGTTAAAGAGGTGGAGAAACCAAAATAGCTAGTAGGAATGGATTAAGCTATTTTAATAAAAATTCTCATCATGGAAAATTAGGATGAGCTGATGGATATATTCTTTTACTAATGCATGGAAGAAGATATGATTTGATGTATCCATCTGTATGTTTTTGCTCCATTGCCAGGACTTGAATACATTAACATTATTTAGTGCAACAGTAAAAAAGTTTGTGAGGGTGGGACCTAAAACTCTTCCCGATTGCATTATAGATTTGATGATTTTGCAGGAAAATCTGTCAGGGAAAGTACTATTACTATTATTTTCTCTCATCATCACATTCAGTCTGAATCTCGCACCAATGCAGAATCTAGGGAGGTCTGATAGTACGCAGTCTTATCCCTACAATATATAGAGGCTTTTTCCGGTAAACCCACATGCAAAAATGACAATGAAAAAAGTGATGCAGGTTAAAAGAGTAGATATGTTAAAAAACCTTATATGTTAAAAGAGTAGATAAATAAAATAAAATAATTAAATAAAAAAATAAAATACCTGACATGGTGCCCAGATCTACTAGTACTTCATAAGCTATAAAGTACAAATCTTCATGTCTAGAGTTATGCTAGGGATCCTTGCTCAGTAGTCATATGAGTATGTACAATCCAACGGTATCGGATGACCTTTCCCCATACACCAGAACTGAAAACCTAAGTAGTAGGACAGAAAGACTTGTCCACAAATTGTAAATAGAAAAGACAGATTGGATACTAGGGTTAGACTTCTTAAGCAGTAAATACGTCGTCAGAACTTTGTAGTAAATGGCTCTTAATAACTTCCACGACTATTTTGGCACACTTTAAAGGATATCCTATCCTAGCACGCCAAAATTTTCTATTTCTGGACAATTCCTCGGTAAGGGTTAACTCTACCATATCCTTCGTGATCACTTCCCTCCAGTTCTTGTTTGGCCTTCCTTTTCTCCCCTTGGAGTCACGAAGGTTTATTTTCTCATAGCGTTGCACAAGAGCATAAGGGTGCCTCCTGCTCACATGCCTAGACCACTTAAGCCTAGTCTCTCTTAACTTGTCGGTAATACTAGCCACCTATAGTTTGTCTCTCACCACACGATTTCGATCTTTATCTTTTTTGGTAATGTCATACATCCACTACAGCATACGCATCTTGACTACTAACAACTTCTTGTATGTCTACATTTGGTGGGCCAACATTCCGCCCCACATAACATGGTTGGTCGAATCACCATTCTATAAAATTTCCCTTTTTATCACATAAGACACTTGATGTGCTTCTCCATTTGACCCATCTGGATCTGATACGATGGACTATATTGGCACCAATATTACCATCACTCTGAATAATAGACCCGAGGAATTTAAAACTCGATTTTTATGTTATGACGTTAGTACCAATTGCTACCACTGCCTCATGGACCATCTGGCTTCCCAAAATGTTGCATTCTAAGTACTCCATCTTAGTCCTACTCATTTTAAAACCTTTCGACTCTAATGTTTCTCTCTAGAATTCTAACTTAAAATTGACCCCCTCCCTGGTCTTATCCACAAGGATAATATCGTCAGCAAATAACATACACCAAGGTACCTCTCCTTAAATATGTTTAATAAGCTCATCTATCACTAATGCAAATAGAAAAGGGCTTAAGGCGGAGCCTTGGTGTAGCCCAATACTAATAGGAAAAGTTTCCGTGTTGCCTCCTATTATCTGTATGCTAGTCATTGCTCTTTCATACATATCCCTAATTACGTTCATATAGGTCATAGGAATTCCCTTTTCCTCCAAACACCTCCACAAGATTTCCCTAAGAATCCTGTCATATGCCTTCTCCAAATCAATAAAAACCATATACAAATTTCGTTTTTATTCCCTATAGCATTCCGTTAGCCTACAAAGTAGATGTATCGCTTCTGTTGTGGACCTACTAGGCATAAAGCCAAATTGGTTGGCCGATATAGAAGCTACTCTCCAGACTCTCTTCTCAATCACCTTCTCCCACAACTTCATAGTGTGACTTATTAGTTTAATGCCTCTATAGTTGTGACAATGTTGGATGTCCCCTTTGGCTTTGTATAATGGAATCAACCTACTCAATCTCCATTCATCCAGCATTTGGGCTGACTCGAGGTTCACATTAAAAAGTTAAACTAGCTACTCAATACTGACAACTCCTATTCTCTTCCACACCTTTATAGGGATCTCATCTAGCCCTACTGCCCTTTCGCTCCTCATCTCCCTCAAAGCCTTTGTGATTTCTTCCCTTGTGACCCTTTCACATTAAGACCAATTAAGTATTTTCTTTATTGGTACAAAATGAGGTATGACCTCTATCAAGGGAGGAAATATGATAGGAAATAAAAAAGCTTTACCATATTATGCTTTTAAGTATGCCTTGTATTTTGTTATTTTTTACCTTTCACCCTTAGTGTATAGGTCTGGATGCTAAACTCAGAAAAGCAGAATGAAGGAGCTCTTAGTACGTTAAGACAATTCCTTAGTCCAATTGTACTATTTACTGTAAAAGCTTCTAGAACCATTTCTGCCATGACTCCTTAATTTTAGTGCATAAACATGAGAAGACTTTTGTAAAAACTATATCTCTCCAGTGTCTACTATTGTTATATGAAGTTTGACTTTTTGAGACCCACTTTATACACACAAGTTTTGTTACAATGCTTTCATATTAAACTTATATATGAAAAGGGTTGATCTTATATCCCAAAAATCTTAAATGTTTCACCTATATAAATATTTTAGTGATAGAGAATTTTATAATTTTCTTAGCATGAAACAAGCACAGAAATAAAAGGCTTGTTGCTGAATTATAGCTGCAAAAGCATAGTGCAATTTTAAAATACACAAGTAGATCAAATTAAACAGAACCAATTACGAGTAAAAGTGATCCTTTTATTAAGCAAAAAGGAGCAAAGTCATGAAAAATTAGAGTATAGGGTCAAATTTACAGTATGAGCCCACTTATTATTAGCAACAATTCAACTATAACTTAGTAAGACAAATTATGCCTAATTTTTTCTCTATAAAAAGGTGAGAAGTTTTTACGAATCCTAAGTTGATAAGTGATATTCTATCTCCTAAAGGTAGGTATTTAGCAATCCTAAAAGTTACGTTCTTTTTTAAATTTATCCACCATTAATTCACATATTTTTATTTGAAAAATTAAGAAAAGTGTCAACTGATTTAGGAAACCTAAACCAGATATAACCCAATGATAATGATTACAAAGGAATTAGACTAGCAAGATATATCAACTTAAAATATAGATCAAATGTCCTATCAAATCAGAAGCAAAACATTAGCATTATATGATAGGAAGTAAAGCAAGATCAATACTCATGCTTAATTGCCTGATCCTTTGAATGAGTACTCTAAGTAAATAGTTGTATAGATTGACATTTGTTGCTAAAAATTCTAGTATTCCTTTCTATCTATAGGACATAAACTCTATAAGATATGACAGGTTCGAAGGATGTTAGATCACTCTTATTTGTGAAAACAACATATTTAGCCCAAGAAATGCAATCAATCTATGAAGAGTTATTGAAAAATAGCATGCAAAGGTAGAGTAAGTAGCTCCAGCAAGTTGTAGAGAAACTACCAGTATTGAGTAGATGGTCTATGCTTTTTAAGAACTAATGTTAGAGATAGCAAGTCCACTCAATTTTGTTTGAGTTTGTCCATAGTTATTATGATGTTTTTAATTGCCAACTAGAGAATGAATGAGGAATCGGGAGATCTGTTTGTAACCAAACCGGCTTTCTTAATTAATTTTATATACACCCTATTATTGGAGATTTTGGATCTATAGTATATCCACTTAAGTTGATCCACCAGATTCAAGCTGTGGGATTATAATGGTGTACATTGCTCGTAATAAGAGCAAGGACCCTATATCTACTACTCTATTCATCCTCATTGATCACTCTATTAACTTTTGTTACAGAAGAGATAAGAATATTAATATTTTCAGGCTTGGAATTATGTGAAGAGGGCATAGATCATTCCAATGATCAAACCAAAACTAAACTTTTTCTCCATTCCATTCTTGAATTTGACTATTTGATTCATAATATCCTTCAGCTGAATTATTTGATTAAAAGATGATAAGTTAGACTACTTCAGTTTGATGGATCAAAATCTTTACTTCTTGATAATATATGTATGTACCCACTCAACCTAAATTGATTGGAAATCCATGAATAATATCTATATTTTCTTTGCTAGAAGCATCTTATTGGTACTTCTTATCAAGGCAATTCCTAAACCCGTTCCTTTTCAGATATATAAACAATTAACCACCAAACTTTTACTACAAAGTGGTTGTCAGCTATTTCAATCTATAGAAAGTTTTTAGAGATCTTTTAATATCCTTAATCAATCTTTAAGTTAAGAAGAGGTGTAAACACTAGTGAATATGTACACTATTTAAGACTGAGTTTATAAGTTGAGGCCTTCTAACATAAAACATAAAATTATTATTTTGTTGATTGATTCTTGTCTTAATTATATTGAATAAGAGCTGACAGTCTTTAAAACTAACTCTTTTGTCTAATATAGGAATGCCTGAGTATTTAAATGGCAATTTTTACAAGTTTAAATATGCTTGCAAGTAACACAGCCTGATTAGATGAACCTGATGATAAATATAAGTAACTTTTGTGTTTGTTTACATTTAGACCAGAATTAGAGTTAAATTGATTCAAGGACACCATGAGGACCTAGATTGAAGCAAGGTCTGCTTTACTAAATGATAGGAGATCATCAACATATGCTCGATTAAACAAGTGTAGCTTTATACATCTATGATATAATTCAAAGCTTTGAGATTTACTACCTTGGAAGAAACTGGTCCAATGAGCACCTCCATGCAAATTTTAAATAAATATGAGAAATTAAATCTTCTTGTTTAATGCTTTTGGTTCCCTTGAAAGGAATAACAGGATCTCCATGTTAAAAAATGCATTTATATTAGTGGAGCATTTAATTAAACTTGATTCATTATTTAGTTCATGTATTTTGAGATTTATTGTATTTTTCTTATACGTATATCTTGCATTTACTATCTTATGTTTTCCAAGGGTTGTATTATTTAAAAAAGGTGTCTCATGTATCTATAAATACCATGTACTAGTTCATTTCCAAAATGTGGCAAGAAATCCAAATCAAGTGAGTTATTTAGATTGTTTGAGTGTTTTCCTTTATCTTTCTATCTCCCTTATTTACTACAAAGTGGTATCAGATCCATATTATTTTGAAGATGTCTAATTCCATTATTTCAATCCTTAAACTCACAAAAGCAAATAATGATAAGTGGTGTGTACTTCTGAAGGTGATTCTTAGCTCTCAAGATGCATGGGGATAATAGAACAAGAATATGATGAACCAAAAAATGAAGGAGCTTTTAATCAACAACAAAGGAACACATCACAAAAGAATCGTAGATTGGATCAACATGCACTTAGCATCATTGGATGATGAAATGTTTGAAAAAGTGTCAAACACAACAAAATCAAAGGAAGCCTGGGTGATTCTTTAAAAGGCTCATGGAGGAGTTGACAAGGTGAAGAAAGTGCGCAAACGTTAAGAGGAGAATTTGAATCCTTACACATGAAAGAGACCAAATCCATCTATAACTATTTCACAAGAGTCTTAGCAACTATCAATCAAATGAGGAGATATGGCAAGAATTTGGAAGATGTTCGTGTTGTGGACAAAATTATTCGTACTCTTGATTTAAAATTTGACCTTGTTGTCATGGCTATTGAACAATCTCAAGATTTGGAAGCAATGACCATTGATGAACTACAAGGATCCTTACAAGCTTATGAAGAAAGATTAAAGAAGAAGGAGCCATTAGTTCAAGCCTTTCAAGAAAAGGTCTCTTTGAAAGACAAGAAGCAAGAATCCACTACCTCACAAAGAAGAGGAAGAGAAAGAGGTTGTAGTTAAGGTTATGAAAGAGGTCATGGAAGCTATTACCATATGAGAGGAGGAGGAAGAAAGTATGACAAATCCAATATTCAATGTCATAATTGTCACAAATATGGTCAATATTCCTATGAACATTGGAGTGCTACTAGCAACTAAGGAGAGGCTCATCTTATGGAGATGAAAGAAGAAGAAGAAGAAGAACTACTTTTGTTATTGGGTAACAAAAGAGAAGAAAATAAATTCTTATGGTATCTTGACACTGGTGCTAGCAACCATATGAGTGGCAATAAAGAGCTATTTATGGAGCTTGATGAGAAGAAAAAAGGATAAATCATTTTTGGTAATGATTTAAAAGTTTCAATTAAAAGCAAAGGTGATATTCTTGTCTTTACAAAAAATGGTGGTTATAGAATTATTTCACAAGTCTATTATGTTTCTTCTTTGGAAGCAAATATCTTGAGTATGAGACAATTTCTAGAAAATGGATATGATATCCATTTAAAAGATGCTTGTTGCATTTTAAGAGATGAAGCACATGATTTAAAAGTAAGGGTACCTATGTCAAAGAATAGAATGTTCAAGCTCAATGCCGATGTTGATAACCTAAGATGCTTAAAGACATATGTCAAAGACTTCTTTTGACTTTGGCATATGAGATTTAGTCATCTAAATTTTAAAGGATTAAATTTATTAGCAAAGGAGAATATGGTGAATGGTTTGTCTCCCATTACTCAACCCAATCAATTATGTGAAGGTTGTGTCATGGGAAAACAAGTGAGAAAGCCTTTTCCAAAGGAGTCCACCACGAGAACCATTTAGCCACTTCAACTTATTCATACTGATATTTGTGGCCCAATCAACCCATCTTCTTATAGTAAAACAAACTATTTCTTACTCTTCATTGATGATTTTCCTTACAAAAACTTGGGTTTATTTTTTGAATAGGAAGGATGAAGCTTTTGGAGTTTTCCAAAAGTTCTAAGACCAAGTTGAAAATGAGAGTGGATTTTTCATCAAATCTTTAAGGATGGATAAAGGGGGAGAGTTCACTTCTTTGAGTTCAACAAATTTTGTAAAGCTAAAGGCATTCGTCATTTTATTACGGCTCCAAACTCTTTGCAACAAAATGGAGTTATGGAATATAAGAATAAATCTATTCTCAACATGGCAAAGAGCATGCTAAAGAGCAAGAATATGCCTAAGGAGTTTTGGGCCGAAGTTGTCGCTTGCGTTGTATACTTGTCCAACTTATCGCCTACTAGAAGTGTTCATGGGATGAATCCTCATAAAGCTTGGAGTGGTAAGAAGCCAAGTGTTTCTCAGTTGTGAATTTTTTGAAGCATAGAATATATTTATGTTCCTAAAGAGAAGAGATAAAAGTTAGACGACAAAAGTGAAAAGCATGTCTTCATTAGCTATTGCTCTAATTCTAAGGGCTATAAGTTGTTTAATCTTACCAATGGGAAGATTGCAATTAGTAGAGATTTTGATTTTGATGAATAAAGTTCATGGAAGTGGGTTGTTTCTAAAAATGAAGAAAGTGTTTCATTTCCTATAATTGGAGATTTTGACCATGATAGGCATGAAGATATTCATACTCCTCCTCAATCACCCAATTTTAGAAGAAATGAAAGTCCTCCTCAAAGCTTATCCGAGGGTCCTAGAGGAAGAAGGAGTCTATGAGATCTTTATGAGTTTACAAAGATGGTAGAAAATATAACAATATTTTGTCTCTTTGTCGATTTCGAGCCGCCACACTTTGAAGAAGCTATACAACAAAAGAAATGGAGATTTGCAATGGATAAAGAGATTCAAGCAATTCAAAAGAATGAGACATGGGAGCTTTCTATTCTTCCAAAGAGGAAAAAGACGATTGGTGTGAAATGGGTATATTAAGTCAAAAGAAATGCTCAAGGAGAAGTAGAGAGGTACAAGGCAAGACTTGTCGCTAAAGTCTATAGTCAACAATATGGAGTAAATTATGATGAGTTGTTTGCTCTTGTGGCTCAACTAGAGACCATTCCATTAGTTGTTTCCTTGGCAGTACAAAGGAGATGGAAGATTTATCAAATGAATGTCAAATTGGCATTCTTAAATGGCTACCTTGAGGAAGAGATGTTTATCCAACAACCATTGGGGTACTTGGAGAAAGGACATGAAGATAAAGTGTTGATGTGAAAGAAGGCATTATATGGCTTGAAATAAGCTCCAAGAGCTTGGTATAGCCGAATTGATAAGTATTTCCAAAGCCATGGATTCATTAAATGTCCTTAAGAGCATTCTCTTTATGTCAAAGAAGGTGAAAATGGAAGCATTCTTCTTGTATGCCTATATGTTGATGATTTGATCTTCACGGATAATAATTCAAAGATGTTCAAAGAGTTTAAGAAGGTGATGACTAAATAATTTGAAATGACTGATATAGGACCTATTTCCTATTTCCTTAGTATTGAAGTGAAGCAAGATGATGATGGTATCTTTATTTCTCAAGAGGCTTGTGCAAGAAAGATTCTTGAGAAATTTAGGATGAAGAATTTCAAGCCCATTATACCCCAATTGAATGTGCAATAAAATTGTCAAAGTTTGATGAAGGTGAAGAGGTGGATCCAACTCTTTTTAGGAGTCTTATTGGAAGCTTGAGGTATTTGACTTGCACAAGACTCGATATTCTCTTTGGAGTGAGGGTTATAAGTCATTTTATGGAAGCTTCAATTAGTACTCATTTGACAATGGCTAAAAGGATTTTGCAATATATCAAAGGTACTATTAACTATGGTTTGCAGTATTCTTCTTCATCTATTTTTAGCTTGTTGGTTATAGTGATAGCGATTGGGGAGGTGATGTTGATGATAGAAGAGCACAAGTAGGTTTATATTTTTCATACATGACACATCTTTTACTTGGAGTTCTAAAAAACAACCTATTGTGACTTTATCTACATATGAAGTCGAATATGTTGCAGCTACATCTTGTATCACATATGCAATTTGATTAAGAAGGTTGTTGCTACATGTGACTCAAGATGGAGCTACCTCTATTTTTATGGATAACAAATCTATTATAACATTGGGGAAAAATCCTATGTTCTATGATTGAAGTAAGCATATAGATTCAAAGTTTCATTTCATAAGGGAGTGTGTTGAGAACAAAGAAGTTGGGCTTTCTTATGTGAGAACTGATAGTCAAGTAGTCGATATTTTTACCAAAGGATTGAAGTTTGAAAGTTTTGCTAAGTTGTGTGCTTGGATTGGAGTTACTAAGAAGAATCAAGTTTAAGGGAGGATGTTAAAAATGCAATTATATTAGTGGAGCATTTAATTAATCTTGATTCATTATTTGGTTCCTATATTTGAGATTCATTGTATTTTCTTAGACATGTATCTTGTATTTACTATCTTATGTTTTCCAAGAGTTGTATTGTTTCAAAGAGGTGTCTTATGTATCTATAAATCCCATGTATTAGTTCATTTCCAAAAATGTGGTTAAGTGAGTTATTTAGATTGTCTGAGTGCTCTCCTTTATCTTTCTATCTCCCTTATTTACTACACCCCATTGACTAGGATGGAATAAGAAATGGATCTAATGTAGCTCTCAATCTAGGTAATGAATAGATCAGGAAAGCCAACACCTTTCAGTGAATCCAAGATGAACATCTAGTTAATGAATCAAATGCCTTACTAAAGTCAAAAATTAAGGTATAATTGTTTATTATTTGCTTAGTTTGAATAGTTTTTAAACAAAGAGTAGGTTACCCTTAATAGCCTTATGGTTAATAAAAGCAACTTGGCTCATATTGATGAAGGTTCTCATAACATATTTAAGTCTATTAGCCAGAAGCTTAGATATGAATTTATATGTTACATTACAATATGAAATAGGTTTATAATCATTTAGTAAACTAGGATTTTGCTTATTAGGAATGAGTTTCATAAAGGTTTTGTCAAGATCTTTAAGCATAACACTAGATGAGATGAACTCCAAGACCATTCTATTAGCAAGTTACTTGTCAAGTTCCAAGTTTTATGAAAGAAAAAAGCATCCAAACCATCTATACTAGGTAATTTTTCTGAGCTCAAGCTATACAAAGCTTGCTTGGCATCCATTTCACAAAAATGCTTAGTAAGGAATTTCTTTTATAATGAAGAGTTGTCTCTAAAATAAAGAACTTTAAATCCTATAAGAATAAAGTGGAATCATTAGAAGAGCCAAATAGCTTCTTAAAGTTGTTGAAAATTGAGCCCTTAACCTTTTAGAGTGCTTGCTAATTGTTATACCATCAACCTTCAGTGAGC
Source organism: Erythroxylum pedicellare (assembly GCA_027563575.1). Taxonomy (NCBI): domain Eukaryota; kingdom Viridiplantae; phylum Streptophyta; class Magnoliopsida; order Malpighiales; family Erythroxylaceae; genus Erythroxylum; species Erythroxylum pedicellare. The sequence goes on from JAOQMP010000005.1 coordinate 38,445,251, forward strand.
ATGTCCTATTTATGTTTCTTCTATGTGTAATGGCATTGTGGAATAATTTTGTTTTTCTGTCACCCTCTTTAAACTAATTAACTTTAGTTTTTTTGCCATAGTATGCAATGATGATGTTTAAGGCACAAGAGTAAGCGGCTAGAGCATCCCTCTCTTTGGATTTAATGATCGAGTCTTGAGGAAGAGAGCCAACCTGAGGTTGAATGAAAAGCAAAGCTTCACTAGCTTTAATGATTTCCTCTTTATTGTTTCTAATCTTATTTTTATATAAAATCTTTACTTTAGCTTTCATACTGTGAAGCTTCCAAATAAGCTTAAATGCTTCATACCTCTTAACATGTACTCTCAAGCCTTTATGTAACATCCTGTTACCCATGTTGAGGCAAGAATAGAATATATGAGAGATGATTGAGAGATTAAAAAATGCATTCCATGTTCATTCATAATATGACATGCATATACACGTGAATAGTGAAATTTTGCACATGAAAATGACTGTACATGCATTCATTTACATTCCGAGTATAATTATTTTTAAATGTGATTTTTATTGAGAATTGTGATTTTTATATGTTGAAAATTGATATAGAGAGTGTATTTGTGGATTTAAAATTTTTGAGATTTTTGGAGAAATTTCTGGAAATTTGTTGGGTATTTTTAGACTAAGAAAATTACCAAGTGGCAAAACTATTAATAAATGGTAGTAGAAATTAATATCCAATGGCAATGGAAATTTTAATAAATGACTTTAGGATTTAATTCACAAATGTCATTGAAAATTTGAGGGACAATTGGAGTAGAAATTGAAATTAATTGGACTAGTTAAATGAAAGAACCTATTTTGATGCTTTAGAAATTGGTGCAAGTGACACATGTCTTAAGTTATTATTTTCTAATTAAAAGACCCCGTTATTGTCTTTCACGATGCTTCTTTCTAAAAAGGGGGTATTGGTGTTTTGGCTTTAGTTCTCTTCTTCTCTCCTTCGTGGCTTTTCTTCTCTTCTTTTTCTTGATTTTTGTTTTTCAAATCTCCACCCACATTGAACATCTCATCTTCCATTTGCTACTCTTCCACCTTGCTCTCTCTTTCATTCCCACCAAAAGCCCTAACCTTCCAACCCTAAATATGGTGATGATCGTGGGTTGTATTTGAAGTTAGGTATTTTTTATTTTATTGAAGAATTTGAAGATTTGGTAGCTAAATCAAGTAAGATATGTTTTAAATTTTTTTAGGCAATGTTAAATGGAGCATTTATGATGATAGTTAGAGTTTAATGCACGAAATGGTGCTTTGTGTATGTATGTGTTGTGGATGATGAAGATTTTGTGAATTTTTTTTGCTTATACATATATGCTTGATGAGTAATGAGTTATAGAGAAGTTTTAGAGGTTGAATGATCTTGACAAGGAGTTTTATATATGTTAGAATGTTGGTGAAGAAATGAACATATGTATATATATTGATGTTTTGTTTCATATAAATGTTAAATAATGGGTTAGGAGTTGTTTTATGGATGATTGATGTTGTATATGATGAGTAAGAAACTATGAGTTATGCTACGTATGTTTGTAAGATGGATTGGTTGTAAAAAGGATGTTTTAATGAGAATTGGGAGTTGATGAATAGATACATGAACATATCTTGTTTTTAGGTTAATGATCAAATTTAGAACATGCTTTATTGGTGAATGATATTGAGATGAAATGGAGTTGAAAATGGGGAGTAAATGAAGTAAAAAATGGTGATCTTTGTACAAGTTAGGTATAAAAATCTGGAAAGTTTGAGGATAATTGATTGACAAATGTTCACTGAATATGGCTCAGTCTTTTAGCCATAACTTTTTTTTACTTATCCAAATGAGATGATTCTTGATTTGGATTAAACTAGAGACGTATAGCTACATTTGTCATAAGAATTCAAATTCAAATTCTATTTAGAAAAGTCTCAAAATTTGACCTGAAGTTGAAAAATAATTGGTTATACGTCGGTGGAAGTTTGCCTCGGCAAACTCCTTGCTTCGCCGCAATGAACTTGAAGGTTAGCTAGGATTTCTTTCGGGTAAAGTTCACCGTGGCCAACTCTAAGTTTCACCGCGGCGAACTTATGAAAATTTCATGAAAATTCCTCTCGGGAGGAGTTTGCTGTGGCGAACTTTTCTCTACACTGAATATGTTTCGGTATTTTGGGCATATCCTTTTCTATAGTTATCCAAATGGATTGATTCTTGATTTGAAGTAAACTAGATACATAGGGATACAAATGATATGAAGGCATCAAATTCTGAGTTGGAATCTAAGAATTTCAATTTTTGGATGGAAGTTGAGTACAGGGTACTGTCTTAGAATAAAAGCAGTCCGAAAATATTTGGTGTATAACTTTCATAATACTAAATCAAAATGAATTATCTTGGAGTCATTAGAAACCTAAGACATAGGGGAGCAATTTTATAGAAGAAAGTTTTCTCAAATTTCCCCATTTACATTGTCTAAATGATCAAGAATAGTAGACCCAAAAGTTAGTTTTTGGGAAAAATCTGGAATTTTGATCAATGAGTTATGAAGTGTGATTTTAATGGTTTTATTGGGATATAGACCATAAGTATACATGGTACTTATATGAGTTGGTAATATAAATATTTACGTGATGATAATAATGGATAAATACCCGGGATGTCATGAATTTGCATGGTACATATTTTATATACATACATGTGCATTGTAAAACACTTACAATTGTGCTAAATTGTGATATGTGTATATTGTTATTATAGAGGAGCAACTGAAACGTCAACCTCCAGACGTTGTCAGAACTTCCAGGCATTAGTTTCGAGGAGCGACTTGTGAGTAACCTAGATGGTTATACTCAATTATTTGTTGTGTCAGATTATGATTGAATTGCTTCATAAATGTGAATTGAATTGTGTTGATTTTCGGACAGAAGGTCCTATGATTGTGAAATGTGAATGAGATATTGAAGTGCTACTTCCATATGAATGTGACAAACTAAGTGTTTCATGATATGATTGATTGAAAATGTGAGATGCATTCTATACATGAATGCCTGATCAGATAATGAGAGTTGTGACCAGAGTAGCCACAAAAAATGAGCTAAATGCTCCAAAGTATATAAGAGCTTAAGGCTTATTATGTAAAATGAGCCCTATATTCCCAACTGATAAGGAACAGTTATAAATGAGTTCAGTATCCATAATGGATACGGGACAGTTTAGGCACTCAATCACAATAATGTAATAGTTGGAAAAGAGTCACATGAGCATTCATATGCATTTTGTTAAGCATGTTGGATTAATTGAGATGCTAAATTGTCTACTCTTGAGTGTGAATGTATAATATGATGAATTATGCAAGGTTGTGAAATATGTGTTATATGTATTGATGTGATGCATGAATTGAGTGAACCATCGATGATGGTTACCTCATTGAGTTCACAAAATTCATCAAAATTGTAACATTGACTTTTTAAGACCGAGAGACGATATTAGCTACTGAGGGATGCTACTAACAGTGTAGACTTTTACTTTTGGGGACAAGAAGGAATGACTCAAAGGTCGGTCAGCTGGATATGGACAGATTATATAGACTTTGTATATTTCTTCTTTCATGTAGCGTATTTTTGTATTAGTTTTGGATCATGTACATACTTCAGATGATATTGTAAAAGTTACATTGTAAATTCAGTTTTTATGAAATGAAATGAGGAAAATTTTGGATTTTTAAATTATGGTGACTTTCCTTATGATGTATATAAGAGAACAAAGACAGATGATGTCATGTTAAGTGAGCGATGTAATTGAACATAGCGCGTCATTATTATAGGTTATGTACTAAAATATCCTCTAGGCATCCCGGTATGTACCCTAGGATAAGGGGGTGCTACATTTGGTGTTTCAGACAATAAAAGCAATTGTTTGGATTAAGAATTTTTTTCATAAATCAAAGTAAAATTTCAATTAATAAGTGGTGATTTACAATATCAACCAGCCACAATCCAACACTAATAGGCCCATACATATGATAAATGAAATAAAAGTCAGGCGTATTAATTGACAATAGATAAAACATGTGGCTAAAAAGGAAAATGACAACACTTATTAAAGGAAGTTACTTGAAGAATTCTGCTTTTGGCTCTAGATTCTCACCATCTCTAGTAGAATAATTCTATTTCTAGCTTCAGATTCTCACTATCTCTAGGAATGCAATTGATCTCCAGAGTTGATACATGTTCCACTTCCTGTCACAACACCAATTTATGATTGCTCTTCCTATATATTACCCAGATGGGTTCATAGATGACCATAGAGAGTTAATCATCTACCTTATTAGTCTCCTAGCGGTAAGCCCTCAATTGCTATGCTTTCATTTTCTCATATTAGGTAGTTGTTAGAGTTTTTCCTTTTATGCAAGAGATCAGATTTTTCGATTACCATTTATTAGCATACAATAGTTACATTATCCATAATTTGACTAATTGAGGGGTGCATTCTTTGATGGAATTCAAAGAAATGATTTGCTCTCTAACTTTAGTTGACACACAATAGAAAAATTGTTGTTGACTTATGCTTGTGTACTAGAACCTTATGAGATTTCTTTCCATCAATATTTCCCTTATGCAACTAGCAAAGGAAATAAGATAGATAATAGTATTAGGTTTTGAAATTGATTTTAATGTAATAAACCATTGCGTAATTCCTAAAAATTGGTAAGTGTTTAAACCCTAGAGTATTTATTTATGATCTAATTTCATATATTCCGAGACAACTAAAACTCAAAGAATATATGATCCTTATATTCCCTTTCTAAATTACACATAACACATTCATTATTAGCACTTAGGTAGGATAGTCTATCCATTGTGCTTAATTTGTTTAGAATTGTTAACCATAAAATGAAAAAAGAGCTTGGAGTGGTTTCTTGTGTTGTTAAATCGATAGTATTATATTATGGCAATAATGATGCTACTAGATAGCAACCAAGGTCTCATCAATAATCTAAGTATGTACTAAAAAAATTTTACTTGAATAGGAAAATATTATAATGAATAACATTATATTGGAATAAGTGTCCACTGAAGAGAATATTGTTGATCCTCTTATTAAGTCATTGCCTAAAAAACATATGATCTACATATGAATGGATATAATATTAGATACATAAGTAATTGACTTTAGTACATTTAGGAGATTTTTAGTTTATGCCTTTGTAGTTAATTGGTTGGTTGTAATTAATATATGAAACTATTTATCTATTAAATAAATAATTTATATATTTACATTTTTTTAATTATATCAAATGATTAATAATAAAGATAAAATAGATGAAATAATTACTATGTAATTAAAATTATGACGTGATCATAATTATATGATTGAAATTATATTTGGGTATTATTCCTAAATTATTTTTAGTTATAGATTCATCAAGATGGGAAATTGATGGAATAATAAAATGTTGTATTTCTTTTCTTATAAAGAAAGTAATTGATCTTATAAATTAAAATATGAGGATACTTAAACACATGTATAGGTGCTCATTAGATAATAAGTTTACGAAACTTTTGTGTTCGCTGATCTCTTCATTATGATGATTGTATAATTGCCTTAGGCTTGAGATTATGAAATTATCTTATATGACAATTACTTTGTATTGATATTACTTATAACTTATTCTATAGAAGGTAGTTTAGTCAACAGTACTTGAATATGACATGAACTATATAAAGACGGTTAAGTCAATAAAAGATTTATTATCCTAACGTAATTAGGGTAAATGTTGTCTTGTTTTTTTTATCGATAATGATGTAAAGAATTCTCTTACTAAAGTGAGTTAAATTTGAAAAGATTGACTTCAAATATCAATCATAAATCAATTACTAATTGGTAAGAATAAACACAATTATATTTAAATATAGTAGACACTAATTTCATGTTTTATATCTAATTGAAACATTGAATGATGAACTGATTGAATTATTTGTTATAACC
>JAOQMP010000005.1:38451352-38472022 GCA_027563575.1 Erythroxylum pedicellare
TGACTTTCTTTATGATAATTATAAGAGAACAAAGATAGATGATGCCATGTTAAGTGAGTGATGTGATTGATCGTAGCATCCCATTATCTTAGGTCATGTACTGGAATATCTTTAGGGTGTCCCAGTATATACCCTACGGTAAGGGAGCGCTACACTTTAAGCATAACTTCCTCAAATCCCTTATAGTTGATCAGAAATTAATTTAAATAAGAAGTTGTAATGAGAATTCTTAATCCCAAAGTTACTTCATCTAGTGTATGATTAGAGGAACAACATTAGACTTGAATTTGGAAAGCCATTAGAGATTCACAAATGCATGATCCAACGTTTTTCTAATCATGTAACTATCCATATGTCTATTAGTCCATGTATAAAAAGATCTATGAAATTTGAGATTTGAAAGTTGTGATGAGGACAAACAGTTGAGGAATTTTTCATTCATGCATCTATCACTCAGCCTTTCTCCATCTGCTTCTTATGAGAGTAAAGCACAGTTGAAGTCACTTAGAACTAACCAAGGCTGATTAGTGGAAAGCCCCATTAATTTTAGATCATTCTATCAACTTAAATGTTCACGTGTATAAATATTTTAATGATAAATATTTTTGCTTTTTTTTTGCTTAGTATGAAATAGGTATAGAAATAAAAAGCTTGTTAAATTATAGCTGCAAAAAATAGAGTGTAACTCCAAAATAAAAAAGTAGATCAAGCATAAAAACAATTTTGAGTAAAAGTTTTGTATATAAGGATTCATCCTTGTTAATGCATGTTAATCCCTATTAACATTGATCAAATATAATAAAAGTAAATATGAATTAAAGATTATAAGTTCATTTAAAGATGATATGACTTTTATTAATTTTTTAACTATAGTACAAAGTTGAAAAATAGTTAAATTGCTAATGCTTTAGATTAGATTGACAGTTAATAATAGTTGGACAAGATTCCACTGAAAAGGAATGAATGTTAAATAAGATTTAGAAGTATGTTTATGATCTTATATGGTAACATTCTAAATTTTAAATCTACCTATAATTAAATGATTTAGTTAATTTATTAATTTACTTTTGTGAGCAATTCTAAAACTAGAATTTGGAATCCTATTAAAACATATATACTTGAGGAAGACTATAATATTTTATACAAAAGTTATAAATTCTAATTTATGAATATCCTATTTAGTTTTTAAATCGAGAAAAAAATTTGTTGAATTGGTCTAAAATTTAAACATTTCACATATCAACCTAATTAGAAATTGAAAATTTTTTCTTTATGTAGGTGATGGATGGATCTACAAAAGTAGTGTTGACATCAAAGGGAAATCTTATGTCAAAGTTGCATACAACTAACTGAAAGCTAACAAAGTAGTTTTGTTGGAGATCAAATGGGTCTAAGATTATGGCCCCATTTGGTGAATAGCGTATTAGCAAAATTTTGCCTAATTTAAATGTTTCATCTGTTTAACATAGATAGAGACATTTAGAGGGCAGTTGATTGGGATAGCTGATTTAACTCAATCAGCTGATTTTAGAAATGCTCCCATGTAGGAGCATTTTGATCCCTTGCTAAAAATGTAACATAGAAACTATTGAGTATATCCTTAAGTTGTTGTCATTTTTCTACAATTAGTTTCTCTGCTAAGGAAGCCATGCATGAACCATGCATAAACAAAGCCAACATTCATGAACGAAGCCATCAACAAAACCTGCCCTTTCAATTTATTCTACAAGGCTATGCATGTAATATGTTAGCATGTTAATGTAGATTAATTTATTTTGAATTATGCTACAATAAACTGGTCTATGTTACTGTACTGTAGCATAATACAAGGAAAGGTTGAATTCATTCTTCTAAACTTACGTACTTATAATCTTTTTAAAAATCATGCCCTAATAAGTCATTTTACACATAAACAACTAATACTAAGTAGCTAATTTAACCAAATATCTTTAATAAACAACTAATATTATCCGCTAGTTAAATCAACTGATATAATATGACATCAGCTAACCGCTGATAGAATATCTAATCGTTGATAGAATCAGTTAATAGCTGATGCAATCTGTTGATTGTCAAACAAGACCTATACATAAACAAGCTCCAACCATATAGAAGTTCCTATAGTACTATGTTTGCTATAATTATTTTTTTTTTCCATGAGAGTTTTTTATTTTTTCCTACCAAATTAACAAGAAATAGATCTCAATATAGCCTTCGGTCTCCATGTTAATTAGAAAGCCTCACTTCAATTGATCAACATTTAGCAAAATTCATATATTGATTAATTTTTCTTGGTAACAAAAAGGAATATAATACATGTATATTTAAAATATTCAACTGGTATTATATCGTTATAAAATCGAATAAAATTGAATAAAATTAGAAAATTTGAAATATGATTGAAAAAGATTGACCTTACTTAGCGAAGAATTTAAAGTTTAATTAAAAAAGAGATTGTTAAATAAAAATTAATTAAATTATTTTGTTTATAAAAACTTATTAATTTATAAAAGTTGATCGGTTAATTAATAAATTGAATGATTTTTAACAATAAGAGTTATTAAAATAAATCGAACCAAAAATTAAAAACTAAATTAAAAAATTAGTAAATTCAAAATTTTTAAGATGATTTGATTGAAGTTTCAAAAGAAAAAAACAATAAGTTGTTTTAGGGTTTATTTCAATTCCCCACTGCCCAAGTCAAACAAGCCCAGCACCTTCAATTAGGACCCAAGATTGTACATGAGATGAAGTACCCAAAACACCGCCCCCACAACTCTACCGTGCTGCGCAGCCTATCGGTGACGATCCCCTGGCCACCTGGCCGCGCCACCGTAATCCCCCGTCACCTTCTAGTATCAGGTAAGCAACCCCACTTGTACGCACCACTATCCCGCTGGTAAAGAACTGAGCTTTTCATTCATAAGTTGCATTTTTACTTCAATCAGAATCTCCATCCTTGTATTGTGTCAATGTTTAAGTAAAGGATCACATTTTAGGAGTCTTCTCATATTCGTGTAAAAGGTTCCTCGGGTCGTTACTGTGTGCCTATTGTTCTTGTGCGCTGCATATCGGTACATGGTTAAGTACTCGACTTGAATTGTTTTGTTTTGATATGGATGTTACTCTCGGAATTGAAGTGACCACGTAGATGAGGCTATTTTTAATGGAAAATTGGAATCTTTTAGTTGGTGGAGTGACTAATGATAACTTACTGCCTATAATTACTAATAGCTTATTTGGGTTCCTTCCAGCCGAAAACTAATTGTTTGCATGTAACTGCTGATGAATTTTTTAGGACACATTTAGTTAGGATTTTGATTTTTTTTATTCTATACACCGATTGGTGTTTTGAGTTTTGGCGTTTATTATTTGCTCCTGATATAGGTATTTGAAAGCAGTCTCCTCTTCCTTTTTTCGGTTTCCAATTATGTCAAATTTTGGGGAAGACCATTTGTTCTCAGCTGTGCATACCACAGTCTTCAAAGAGTCCGAAAATCTGGAAGGGAAATGCACTAAAATTGAAGGCTATGATTTTAATCAAGGTGTTAACTACCCTCAGCTTCTCAAATCCATGGCGACCACTGGATTTCAAGCTTCTAACCTTGGAGATGCCATTGATGTGGTCAATCAAATGGTTAGTTTAGTTGCTCAACAATAATATTTCCCCAACCCCACCCTCTCTTTGTTAGTGGATCTTGGACTTTGGTTTTCAATTGAGCAGTTAATGTTGTTTTTGAGTCCTCAATCTACCTAAGTTTTTCTTTTCCCCTCTTTTTTGTTGGATGCAAATAAATTTCTTGAAGCTAGATTGGAGGCTTGCTGATGAGATTATAGCAGAAGATTGTAGTGAGGAGGAGAGGGACCTTGCCTACAGGGGGTCTGTAAGATGCAAAATATTCTTGGGTTTTACCTCCAATCTTATTTCTTCTGGTGTTAGAGATGTTATACGCTATCTTGTTCAGCACCATATGGTGAGAAACTCAATTCCTTGATATCAATGTATTTTGAGATTTTTATCCTTGAAACCATGATTTGTACATGCACTGTGAAATATCCAAAGCATTCTGAAGCTGTTGATGGTTTGGGTCAAAATTTTGAATCTTTGAAGTTCAAGTTTAACCTGATATATCATTAAACCTAACAAGTAGATATTGAAATTTCTATTCATTTCTACACACAAGTTTGATAGATTGTGTTTCCATGATCAATCCAAGAATTGTAGAACTTGTAGAGGAAGGTTGTGTAGTTTCCCTTTTTCTATTTCTAAAGATGGACATGTGTGACGGTAAAAGAACTGTAGCAAAGGATCATGGTGAAAGTAATCTTAGGGAATTTTTTTTCCTCTGCATAAAATAATCACTATGAATCAATTTTTTGCACCAACATGCCTTTTCTGGGAATAAGTTTAATTCAGACTTGTATTCCAGCTTCATGATTTTTCTCTTGTTGTGCATTTCAACTTGATTTATATGAATGTTTTATATCCAAGATGACTGCAGGTTGATGTAGTGGTTACAACCACTGGCGGCATAGAAGAAGATCTAATAAAATGTCTTGCACCAACATACAAGGGAGCCTTCGATTTACCTGGAGTTCAATTGCGCTCGAAAGGACTAAACCGTATTGGTAACTTGTTGGTCCCTAATGATAATTACTGCAAATTTGAGGACTGGATACTTCCCATTTTTGACCAGATGTTGAAGGAACAAATAGAAGAGGTATCACTCAATGGCCGTATCCATGTATCCCTATATACACCCAATTCTGGTGTTTGTGGTTTGAAGAGAGAAACAAATCACCACTTCACTTTTTTTTTCTTTGAATGGAGGACCAAATCTATTAATTTTCCTCTTGTTGGCTAACTTATTAGGGAACTATTCTTTCTGTCTAACATTCCTTACTGCTTTGCAGCGTGTTTCATGGACACCATCTAAGTTGATTGCTCGCTTAGGAAAAGAAATAAATAATGAGAGCTCATACCTTTATTGGGCGTACAAGGTAATAGCAGTCCAGCTTGAACTTCAGAAGTGTAGACATTTGTTTTTCTAAAGCAGCATATTTATATCCTTGGGTGATTCCCTTACTCTTTCTCATGTTTTTGGTTAAGGTCTAGTCTTATGTTTGTTTTCCACACTATGAGCTCAAAAGCATCCACCTGTTTATGGAGTTGATGTTATTTTTCATGTATTGCAGAACAAAATTCCAGTATTCTGTCCAGGTTTAACTGATGGTTCTTTGGGAGACATGCTGTATTTTCATTCCTTTCGCAGCCCAGGCCTTATTGTTGACATAGTGCAAGGTAGGAATCTCCTGGTATATTTGTATCTGTGACAGTGGTAACGTTGGAATGGAACTTAAAAAGTCCTTTCAACAGATATAGGAGCCATGAATGGTGAGGCAGTACATGCAAGTCCTCGGAAAACCGGAATGATCATTTTGGGAGGGGGGCTTCCAAAGCATCATATTTGCAATGCCAATATGATGCGTAATGGTGCAGATTATGCAGTCTTCATCAACACAGCTCAAGAATTTGATGGAAGTGATTCTGGAGCACGTCCCGATGAGGCTATATCGTGGGGGAAACTACGAGGTTCTGCTAAAACTGTGAAGGTATATCCTTTATGCATTTCCTTGCTTTTGCATAAATTTTTGTTGCCAGCTAGCCAGCCACAAGCAACCATCTAGGACTCCGTATTTTCTTGCGGTTCTCTGATAGTACATTCTGATTATTCTATCCTGCTTTATATCCCAACAGGTACATTGTGATGCAACCATTGCTTTTCCATTAGTTGTTGCGGAAACATTTGCCACCAGGACTACATCGTTTACCAGTTCAAAAGGCAACCTTTAGTAGGGTGCAGATTATTAGTCATTATTTATCATTTGAGCTAGTCATGAGCTGGAACTCCTTAGATGAACTTCAGTAGTGTTTGTTAGTAACCCATGAGATCTGCTTAAAATTGTCGGATTCTGACATAATGTGGTGATGCTTCCAAATGGATAATTGGTATTAGTTGTGAGTAGTATTAGATCCACATAACTATTGAAGTGTACACGTTAAGATTGTTTTGAGGACTTGATATAGATAACTATTTTCTGCTGCTTATATTTTAAATTTTATCCGAGTTTTAAATCTGGCATTTATGAACAGCAGATCCTGTTGCTTTAGACGCTAGTGTAGTTCCATCGCAGGTGAAAATAGTGTTGTTTCCTTTACAGAAGAATAATACAGGAGATCATCATACATTCACCGGCCAATTCTTTACCCTAATTTATTGGCAAAATCATGAGCTTTCTTTAAGGGAAGTGTATAGGCTCCGCCAAGATTTGCAATTATCAGAATCACCGTTCATATTTAGCGCTGGATGTTAATGTTACTTTCAAAAGCTAATATGAAAAGAAATAAGAGGTGCAGAAGCTGAAGGCGTGTGTGAGAGAGCTTTCACTTGTTCAAATTGCCGTATTGGTTGTTTAGAGCATGATAAGAAAAATCATTGTGGCAATGCATTTTAATAATTTCCAAAACAGCTTCAAGAACGAAACATGAAGAATTTTTAATTCAACTGTTTAACTTTTATGGGCAAAGGGGTGTCTCTTTCATAGTTGCTCTTGCTCAACACGACAAATCCCACAAGTAACGTGCTCCTTTAAACATTATCATTAGAAAAATGCTTCAGACAACCTGGTTTAGGATAATTACAGTGTAGCCTTTAAAAGGTTATCTGCTACTATAGCTCTTTTAAAATAATAAGTTCTATATGTTTATGAGAATTTGGTTTCTTTAACGTAACACAGGAACAAACACATATCTGAGGATATTTGAGAATTGGGTTTCTTTACCATAATAAAGGAGCAAGCACATACATGAGGATATTTAACGGGTGATGATTCTTTTGGAGAAGCCAGTGAGACGGATGAAAAATAGTTTTTTGCTGTATTTTAATACTTCAAAGTGACAGAAAATGATCACATGTGTTGGGGTTATTGGTTTATATCCTACAACCAATACACATTGCTAATTAAATTATAATAAGATTATAATTATGAGATTCATATTGCATTTATGTTTTATCTTTGAAGTATTCCTAGTCATTATTCTATTAAGACTGGACATTAATAAAACGTAAAAAGATTAACGCATGTTTTGTTTTTCCTTGTGAAGAAAGTAGTTGATCTTATAGACTAAAATATAGAGATATTTAAACAAACATTTGGGTGCTTGTTAGAGAATAGTTCACTAAACAAACCCGATATGAGAAATCCATTAAGAGTATTACTTGTATGTCTATAACAATTCTCATCGTGATGATTGTATAAGTGATCATTTGACTTGAAGTCATCAAAGTTATTTTGTATAGGAATTACTATGTTTTGATACTACTTATGATATATTTAATCATAGGTTGTTCAATTGATAGTCATTGAATATAGCGTAAACTATATAGAAGTAGTTGTGTGATCAAGATATAATTCATCACCCTAAAGTAAATAGGGAAAATGTTCTGCTATTTTCGATTAGTATTGATTCGGAAAATTCTTGGCCAAGGTGAAATGACGCTTTTGTAAATAGATTACAAATGTCATTGACTGAATTAATTGCTAATAGAGGAGAATTAATATGATTGGACTCAAAAAGAGTAGACATAATTACATGCTCTATCTAATCAAAACATTGTATAATGAAATGATTGAATTATACAGAAAAATCATGCATAAAAAAGTTAGTAAAAGTCACTTTGATATTCCTAAATAATCGGGTGATCATGATGCATTGCTAGACGTCAATTTTGATCTATGATTATAAATTGTTTAATTAAAAGTTTTACAATAATTTGCCATTTTCTTTTATTACAAAGCATGAGCTGCAAGTTTCGCATTGTAAGTACTAAATAAATGACTTCCATCAACACTTCTCATTGCCTTTTGATATTACCAAAAAAAATCATTTAGGAAGTTTTTCTCACTTCATCATAAAAATCAACATTTTTGTATTATTATTACTATGTAATGTCCCACCAAAATTAATGAGGGACCCTCAACAATCTCTCCCTTATTGACTTAATTAGAGGGCACCATTATACTTACACCTTTGTAACAGTGATCGAACTTCTTGGTTGGAATCACCTTATTCATTATATCTGAACAATTATCATTGATGTGACTTATAGAAGCTTCTCTTCCACTACATCACGTATTTAGTGATAACAAACATCAATATGATTTATATGAGAGTGAAAGGTTGAATTGTTGACGAAGTGTATTGCATTTTGATTGTCATATTAGAAGACATATTTCTTTTGTTTGTGACCCAACTCACAGAGGAAAAATTTTATCCACAATATCTCCTTTCACGATTCTGTAGCTGCAATGTAGTCCACCTTCGTGGTAGAAAATGTCACACACTTTTGGAGTTTCGATTTCCATAACACAGCTCCCTTTATAAAAGTAGTCAAATATCTAAACATTGACTTTCTCAAATCAACATCCTCAACTATATCTACTCATCTGACATAGGCTTCCCTTCTCCAGATCACAAGTTCCTTTTACTTATTCCTTGAATTTTTACAGCTCCATGTTCTTTCCTAGGGTTGGATAAGAATCGACTTATAACCCCAATGGTATAAGCAATGTCATGCTTGGTATATACCATGACATAAGACTGCCAACTGTGGATGAATATGGGACATTTATCATTTTTTCTTTCTCCTTCTCACTTGCTGGATTTTGCTTCTTACTTAGCTTGAAATGTTCAACAAGTGGAATGCCAACTATATTTGCCTTATCCATTCTGAATCTCTTAAAAACCTTCCCAATGTGTCGTTTTTGTGATAGCCATAATAACTTTTTGGAATGATCTCGAGTTATTGTCATTATTCCAAAGATGTTCTTTACTTGCCTTAAGTCTTTCATGGAAAATGATTTGCTTAACACCTTTTTAAGAGTAGGTATTCTCTTTTATCATGGCCGATAATTAACATATCATCATACATATGATGATAATATGATAAAATCACCATCAATGTGCCTCTTAATGAAGACACAATGGTTTGCATAAGTCTTTTTAAGTTAATATTAAGCCATAGACAAAGTATAATTTCTTATACCATTGTCTCAATGCTTATTTCAAAACATAGAGGGTCTTTTTAAGGTGACACACTAAGTGATATTTTCCTAGTTCTATAAATCCATCATGTTGGTCCATATATATATCTCTTCCTATTGGTCTCCACAAAAAGATTTTGTCTTGACATCAAGTTATTCAATCTCTAAGTCTATGCTAGCAGCTAGACTGAGAACTACTTGGATACAAGATATCTTAACCACAGGTGAAAAATCCTTTTCAAAATGAACACCCTTTTCCTAGTTACACCCTTCAACAATGATCCTAGCCTTATACTAAGGTTTTGAGATGTTCTCCTCATTCTTGAGTTTGTCCAACCATTTGTTCTTCAAGGCTCATCTCCCTTTAGGTAGCTCCATTAGATCATAAGATTTGTTCTCATACAGGGATTGCATCTCCTCTTGTATAGCTTTTAACCACTCTTTTTTGTGATCATCAGCCATAGCCTCATCGTAACTCTGAGGCTCCCCCTTAATAGTAAGTGTGTACTCACTTGGAGGATATCTAGTGAAGGGATATCTTTCTCAAGTTAATATCTGCAATTGGGGTTATTCTACAGGTTTTGATTAAACTTACTCGATAGGCTTTACATCATTTTTATTAGTTGATTAAGACTCTCTTATTGAATTGTTAGGGCATTTACCAACTTCATCATAATTGGTTTCATCGATTTTTCCCTCTGAATTATCATATGCTCTAAGGGATGAATCATGATTAGAATAGGCGTTGGGTTTCAGCTTCTCTATCTTTTTGATATCTTCGATTGTCTGCTCCTAAAAAACACATCTCAATTTCTAATGATCTTCTTGTTGACTGGGTCTCATAAATGATACCCAAAATCATCTTATGGTGAATTGAGGTAAATACACTATTTTGTTTTGGATTTAAGTTTAGAGAGTTCGTCCTTAGTAATATGGATGAATGCATAAAAACCAAATACTTTGAATTGGTCATATGAGACCTTCTTCCCTATCCATACTTCTTTTAGGATGTCTCCATCCAAAGGATTAGAGGGAGCATGATTAATAATGTCGAAAGTTGTCTTCACGACTTCTTGCCAATATTATTTGAGGAGTTTGGCATGAGAGAGCATAAAAAGAACCATTTTTTCGATGATCTGATTCATTCTCTTAGCTACACCATTCAATTGTTATGTCTTTGGCGGTGTCTTTTCAAGCCTAATGCCATATGACTAGTACTATGCTTCGAATGGACCACGGTACTCTCCACCCTTATCATTTTGGATGTATTTTAACATTCAGCCTGTCTCTCATTCTACCCTAGCATGGAACTCTTTAAATACTTCAAGCACCTAGTCTTTTGTTTTCAACAAAGACATCCACAATTTTCTAAAATGTTCATCAATAAAAGTAAGAAAATATAACGCATCAGCAATTAATTTTTTGGTTATGATGCATCCATATGCACCAAATTAAGAATATATTTTCTCCTATATGGTTGACTAATTCTACAAAATGAAACTTTATATTGTTTACTAGCCAAAAAATAAGTATAGGGCTCAAGTGTTTTTACCTTTCACCTTTGGGAGTTCTTTTTGGGTGAGGATTTGTAAACCTTTTTCATTCATATATCTAACCTTTTGTGCCATACCTCCAAGCACAAGTTATCATGGGTAGCATTGGCTTCTCCCTTGCACAAATTTGCTTGTGTCATATACAATGAGCCCTCCTTTCTTCCTCTTATAGTTATCATGTTGTTGCTTGAGAGCTTTCATCTACTTATGCCAAATTGATTCACATAGCTAGCATCATCAAGGTTTTTGATTTAGATAAGATTAAGGTGCTTGTCAAGGACATGTCTAACATCCCTCAACACGAGCTTACATTCCATATTGGTTATTAGGATGACATTATCAATCCCTATGATCTTGCTACTAACTTAATTTCCCATCTTGACAATACCAAAGTCACCACCTTGGTATGTAGAGAAGGACTCTAAATATGGGGCATAAAAGGAGGCGCCCAAATCAATAATCCGTAAGCTATCATCAAAAGCAATAGTCATATATTTGTTGTCTTTAATAAGGAAGATATCATCGTGATATTTTTCTATGATAGCAGATGTGCTCTTCTTGTCCTTCCTTTTTGAGTCAATTTGATTTGGCTTAGCAATCCCATTCTTTTGGTCTCTCTTGGGATTTTGACATTTGAACTTCTTATGGCTCGACTTTTAAGCTCAATTTACATTTCCTCTTAACTTATTATGATCTTTACCTTTACTCTTTCAGTGGGTCTCACTTCTCCCCATATTTTGACAACCTTAGCCTCAAATTGCATGGATATGCCACGTTCTTTTCTTTTAGTTTCTTAATTGAACTGGCTATCAGAGACCATGTCCATGGTGAATTTACCTTTTGGGCTGCGTTGCTAAGTGTAATAATGAGAGTGTCCTAATTCTTAGGTAGGGAGATAAGAAGTAACAAAGACAACTCATCATCGATCTTCATCTTGATGTTTGTTAATTGATTGACTAGCCCCTTGAATGTTTTATCATGCTTTTTTGTCTTTATACTCTAACTTGATTAACTATATCACTAGATAAGCTTTATTCCAAAGTGTCTTCTTTTGAATCATAGACTCAAGTTTTTTTATGCACTGGTGTAGGTTGACATGTGCTTAAAGTTAACTTAGCATTGGAAGACCCTTAAGGGAAGTTTTAAGCAAGATGAAGTTATGCCAATTCTCATACTTGAAAGATATTACTAATGATATTTTGAATGACATTGCTTAACCTTTCTTTGACCATTAAGTTTTTTTCTCCATATCTACCAAGAACTATTTTGCATGTGATTGATTTCCATATATTCTTTATATTGTAACAATTATGAGTGGATCCATTTCATTTAAAATGATGATTAGTAAAAAGTCTTTTTTACAGGAAAAAAATTTACATAAAAAGGACACATTCTATCTAAGACTAAACTATGTTTACATCAGAAACTAGACATAATTGCTACTTAAAAAGTCTAAAAATTCTAATTTGAGAGTTAGTTTAGATATTGAATTTTTCTACATTTTAAGGAATAGTCAGCTATTTTTAAGTAAGGAAAAAATATCCTGAACACCAGACCTAGCTTCAAATCAATAGGCTCTACCTAATTTGACCGAACTTCAAGTCATGTTTATGTCCAAATCCCATTCCATCTGTTATTTTAATATGAAAGGACATTGTTTTATACTAGGTAAAACAATTTCATTTCAATGGCCAGAGGACGATTTCATTTCAATGGCCAAAGGACCTTCTATTAGGTTTAGCACTGGTAGACATTATAGATTAATTAATCTAATGTGTCTTGTCTCCAGTCCAGCAGCATTCGTGTCCTCACTCCTCTATAGTATACTATTTGTCTCCGCTCTTTAGCCTGCTATATATATATATATATAATGCTTTAGTTTTAACTAAAATGCACAGTGTAACTATAACTAGCATTAGGGAGTATGAGTCGATCTCATAAGGACTAGAATTACTAACACTCACCATCTTTCTATTAACTAGTACAAATATAATGTTTATGATTAATCAAATTCAAAAATAAAATAATAAACTAAAATAGATCAACACAAATTTCTAACTATAACAAATATTAAACTAAAAAACAATAAAATAAAATAGTGGTAGTCTTTGAATCACCATAAGACTTCTCATGAAATCATAATTCACTACTCAGTTTAATCTATAATTCATTGGCAGTTTAATCTATAGTTCATTGGACTGTGAATAACTCAATTATGCTAATATATTTCTCAAAACTATTAACTTATAATCCTTAGTTAATTAACTGAAATCTCATTCTAGTTAAAGCCCCTAAGATTGATTTAACTGATTTGAGAATTCCTCTTTATTAGGTTTGATTGTAATCCGAAAGTCTTATATCGACCTATCTTTATGTTTGTATATAATTACTTTTATTATAGCAAATCTATTTATACAAAAGAATTTCTTAATCTCAATAGCATGAAATCATTCATAAATCAACATGCTAACAATATTAATTCAAGAACAATAAACAACACATAATTAAATCTCAATAAAACTAAGTAATGAATAAAATTAAAATTAAATCACTATAAGGTCTATCCTAGGGTTCATCTGATCCAAGGACCAAAAAAGGTTTAGTTCATAATCATACAAGATATAACATCAAAACTAAATGAAAACAAGAAAAAGTAAAAGCGACAGGATAAAATCCCTTTTGACCTTCATGAAATCCACTTTAGATTGATGGTAACCTATTTCAAATATGTTTCCTTTCTTGTTCTTCTTCCTAGGCCATCAATTTATGTTTTCCTCAACCTCTCTCAAGCCTCTCTTTTTCACTTAGTTTGTTCTTTTATAGCTAAAAAATTAGGATTTTTAGAGTGGACACAATCACCCACACGACTATATGTGTGATCATGCTCCATAAATCCTATGCAGTCTAAGACACAACCGTGTCCACTCTACATGATCATATCGCTCAAAGACAACTTAAGTCCTTTAATTTTTTATCTTGATTTTGTTTGAAATCTACTTCTTTCGGTCTCTAAAGGCAATTAAGACCAAAAAACATAATAAGAATGAATTGTGTAGCAAAAACGATAAAAAAATCTCAAATAAGCAAATAAATTGCATTAAACATAGGATTAGAGATATAATTTATTAAGAATTTATCAAACTCCTTATCACTTAAGCATTTGCTTGTCCTCAAGCAAATCAATTTCATTGCTCTCAATAGGAAACAACTCTTGCAAAACATTAAACAGATCGAAGATATCCATCAAGAATCTCCATTATTCATTCAAATGCAAAGTTTATTAATTGTTAAGAACTTAGTTATTTCCATATAATTATAACCCAATCCAGTTCAATCCATAATTCTTCAAATTTCAACACAATTCACAGTTTTCTACTTAATGCATATAGTGAACATGTATAAGAAAAATGCTAAAACCTTTGAACACATTCATACCCTTTATTAAAAACAAAACACTAAATTTAAACAATATAAGAGAATTTAAAAACTTGTTTGAAAAGTCACCAAGCCTTTTGAAGCAAGAGTATATACCTTGTCACAAACCCCCTCAGTTACTTAACTAAGTCAATATCTCAAATGACCACTAACAACACTCTTTAATTTCGATCTTTTTATTAGTATGAAGCCAACATAGTGAAATTATTTATATTTATTTATCCACATAATACTTTTTCTCCTTTTTTTTGTATGTGGGATAATGAAAATGCCCAAAAATAATTCACCCTTTAAATCAATATAGGTAAAAACTATAAGTAAAGTATCATAATGCAAATCAAGTATTCATTCTAAAATTAATGAACGAAATTGAAATCAACATAATCATCAAAATTCATAACTATTTTCTTGAATAAATCAAATCATAATCACAACCAAACTCTTAATGAATCATCTTGATCAACATCCTCGTAAAAAATTTTCTTGAATTGTTTATTGTTAAGCTAATTATAATAAAATTAACAAGCTTGATTGCTAAGTCCCTCCCCCACACTTAAGTTGAACATTTCTCTCAATGTACAAAACACACAAAAATAATGAAAAATAAAGGAAGGGGTGAGGATAATTGGTATTCCCTTAATAGAAAAAATTTTCCATTTATGTCCAATGTCATCAACATCCATCCACTGCTAGTGAAATCTTCTTTACTCTAACGTGAGGGTAATGTAGCCTTCATAACCTATGGGACTCTATCAAATATCAAGTAACAAAATTAGGACCATCAAATTGATAATATGAAAATAACTAATCTACTAATGAAAATCCTGCAAACTACTCAATAAAAAAAAATCACTTAATTATTAGGTTGCCTCCTAATTAGCGCTTTTTTATGAGTATTTTAGTTAGATTTCTTAACAAGTCCTTCTTCTTCCTGGATCTATAATAGGAGGCTTGTTCATTTTCCTTACATAAGGGTTCATTAGCCTATAAATAGGCCATTTTCTACAAGATAATAAGGAGATAAGTTATCATATTAATAAAACTAACTAAACATCCTAATGCCCTTTCTAGTAACAAATTGTCAATATAACAAGAAATAATAAAACCCTATAAATCTTCGATTGACTATGACGATTTATTTTATGGGAAATGGGAGCCCTCTATACTTAAGATGAATGACTCTGACGATTTGTTGTGTGGGAAATAGGAGCCCTCTATACTTAAGGCGACTATTGATAATTCCTCGATAGCCTCTTTATTTAGGTCATCCTTTTTCATCTTCCTTTGTACTTTTCCTTCTATTATTGAACAACATTTTCTTCCATGTCTTCAACCTTTAACTCTTTTTCTCTATATAATTTTATTATGTTCACATATTCCATCAAAGTTGGCTCAATGTATATAGATAAAATATATGGCTCTTTAGTTTTATAGAGGATAGACTCGACTGACACAATAAATTTCATAAGAGCATCTTCAAGACGTTGATACTCCTTGTCTTGTGTTATTGTATAAATCTAGATGAAGTGTGAACGTTTCAATCAAAGTCGTAATAACCGCTCCACTATAGATTGTAGGGATTCCATATGAGGTATCTTGAGGCAATTTCTCCTTTATAATTGGATTCTTTCATATATAGTTTGGTGCTTGACATTTATAATTAAAGTGGTTACCCCCATATCACAACTTGCCATAGATGTCAATTGTGCTTTCATATATATTTCACTATGGCTCTTGTTCCAACTTCCCAAAGATTTCATAAGTGATGGTATACCATTACACCCCTGAGAATATTATCCTCTCCATCCTTCCATTGTGTTTGGTAGTAGTAACGATGAATACTTAAATCTTGCAAATAAGCCACACAAACAAGATTAAGAAAGGGAGTTGTAAGGATAAATAAATAAATAAAGAAGAAAAGAAATAAAAACTATATAAAAATGACTAGAATAATAAAAATAAGGTTTACCTATTATTACAATTCATGCGAAAGGATTTCTCAATCTTAATTACATGAAATCATACATGAATCAATATACTAGCAACGTTAATTTAAGAATAATTCAGAACATATAATTTAATCTCAATAAAACTAAAGAATGAATTAAATTAAAAAAAATCATTACAAGGTTTATCTAGGGTCCATCTATTCCAAGTACCAACAAAGGTTTAGTTCATAATTGTAGAAGATATAACATCAAAACTAAAAGAAAACCAGAAAACTAAAAGACACAAGATGAAATCCCTTTTAATCTTTATGAAATCCATTTTATATTGATGGTAATCCACTCCAAATATGTTTCCTTACTTGTTCTTTGTCCATGGACATCAATCTATGTTTTTATAAGCCTCTCTTTTTCTATTAATTTTTCCATTTTATAACTCAAAAATTAGGGTTCCTAGAGAGGACACAGTCACACACATAACTATGTGCATGACCATGTCTCTCAATCTTACTTTAATTCTTCAAAAATTATACAAAAACATAGCTCCATAAAGCTACATGGTCTAGGATATGGCTGTGTTAACCTTCATATGGTCATTTCTCTCAAAAACAACTTCAATCCTTTAATATTTTGCCTTAATTCCACCCATTTTTTGCTCCTTTTGACCCCTAAAGGCAATTAAGGCCTAAGAATATAATATGGATAAATTGAACTAAAAAATGGAAAAATCTTAAATAAGCAAATAAAATTCACTAAATATAGGATTAGAAATATAGTCTATTAAGGATTTATAACCTCTATTTGTAGTTTGCTAGCTCCACTCTCCAGCCTCTGAGACCTAGTCCTCACTCCTACCAATATAGTGTTCCCTCTATAGTCTACTCTAGTTCTCCCTCTAACCTCTTATTGTGTTAGTTGTCTATTTATTGAGGTAAGGTTTGTGAGGATTGTGTTCTTATTAACTTGAAAACTATATATCTATGATCTCAATACTTATATCTGAACCATGTTACTTTACTACTTATATTGAGACGAAATTAAATGTATCTAAGATATGAATTTTAAGAAAGAGAACTAGAATATTATGGGTGTTTATGTATTAACTTGACTATATTTTTTAATGTTGGAGCTACTAAAATATACAAAAACAGCTTTCTCATAAGCTAAAATTTTCAATTGACATCTTTGTGAATCTTGCCTCTAAGAACTTAGGTTTTGAGGAAAGCATAATGGTGTAGTACATCTTAGATCATTTTTTAGGAAATGCATTTTTGTTGGGATTAAGCATAATGTAAATTTAGGAATTGTAAAAAAAATTCATTTATGGGTGGTATTATATGATCTATGTGATTTATGTTTGTCAATTTTTCCTATAGCCATTAATCACAAAGTTGGAGATTTTATAGAAAGTCAAAAAATGGTTGTAATTGTACAATGAAATTGAATATGGCATCTTGTTCATCATACATGGGGTATGAATTAGCTATTAACGGGGATCTTTCTTACTAAATTATAATACTGCAATGTTTTCAAGTAATACAATAGATAGTTTTAAATGGGTTCTTAGGACCTACAACAAAGTTAAACATAAGCTAGAAGTGTTGATTAGGTCTTCGTCTTAAACTACTTGTTGGATTTCTAATTTCTCTATAGTTCTTAGTTCTTCCTAAAATTAATCTCAAAATGCATTAATTTTTCTTTCTTTCTATACTTGAAAAATTCCTTGCATACCTAGCTCATTTAATTTGATGGATTAAACCTAAAAATTCTCGAATAATGGAAGTTCTCTTGATTTCTTACTTCATACAATGTGAGTGTATGTCCTCACATTTACTATGACATCTTGCTCATTAATATATACATGTCAAATGTTTATTAAATTATATGTGAATTTATGTTGATTATTTCATATGGATGAGCATATTCCTTCAGTGGAGTGTTTTAATATGGTACTAAACAATATACCAATAGAGAGACCTAATTACAATACCAAATGAAGAAATGATTTAGGTTGAAGAAGCAGGTTTATTGAGAAGTGGTTTTTAGAATCACTTCAATAAGACTAGATCAAGAGACATAGTAGAAAAGTTCAAATGTAAGTATTTCATAAGATGTTGATTAGGAATTCTAAATGCAGAGCCTCTTACTTGAAGAGACATATTGAGTCATGTAATAAAAACAAGATCATATCAAGAGGCCAAACATTTTTTACCTCTAACTAAATGAGAGGGAAGAATGAGATGATTGCCACAAGTTATGACAACGTCAAATTAAAGTTTTTGCTAGCTAATATGGTTGTTCTTGATGAACAACTACTCTCTATTATCGATAGTAAAAAGTTCAAGATGTTTTCATCTCACTCTAATTGACCTTCAAAATCCTAACTTGGAATATCATGAATAAGGACATTTTTAAAATTTATGATGATCAAAATAAAGAAATATTGAAGATCTTATATAGTACTTATAGATGAATAGCCATCACATAAGATATGTGGACAACTAAAAAACTAAAAAAAGGTTTATATAATAGAGATGACACACTATATTAATAATTATTGGACTCTATGTATTCAACTATTGAGGCAAATTATATTCTTTATTCTTATCATTTATTTATTGATTATGTTATAATTGATATTTATTCATATTTTTAAATAGTAGGTTTATTTATATGCTAGCATTGTATACAAGTGAAAGGTTGACAACTATATTGGTGGATTGTTTAATGGATTGGAATATTGACACCAAGTTATCTACCATAACTCTTAATAACTACAACACAAATGATACAATAATCCAAAAGTAGAAGAATAAGTCATAAGTTAGGAGTCAGTTGGTTGGTAGGATGGTATTCTATATGCATTGTTTTACACATTTTGCGAACTTGATTATAAAGGATGGTTTGGAGTGATAAAGGAAGTAGTAGAGTCGATCCCAAATAGCGTAATATATTAGAATGCAACACCTAAAATAGTTGAAAATTTTAAAGATATAGCACGATAACTACACATTTCATGCGTAAAAATTTTGGTTTTATATTTTCCTACTAGATGGAATTAAACATTCAAGATGTTAGAGTTAAAAACCAAGAATATTTAGGTGTTTAGTAAACTAAGTCAAACAAATTCTTAGTATACTTGCCTACTGACATAACACCAATTAGAGTTGGCTCAAGCATTTTATGCGAAGTTGGAAATATTTTATAATGCTATTGAGTTGTTCTTAGGAACAAAATGTCCAACTTTATATAGTAGCTTTAGTAGTATATGTCACATCTTGAAAGCTTTATCTGATTGAATGTTTAATTCCAATGAGGCAATCCTGGTCATGCCAAAGTAGATGATGGAGAAACTTAATTTTTACTAGTATATGCTTAGATAAACTATAGCGATCATTTTTGTTTTAAACCCAAGATATAATATGGAGGTAGGTTATTTTTATTATCAAATGTTGTATGGTGATCAGGTTGAAAAGCATGTTGATATCATTAAACAATTCTAGAATAATTTGTTTAATAATAATCGACAAATATTGGATAAAAAACATGATTGCAGTAGTTTAGCTCCAATTTTATGTTTAAGTTTAGCATCAGTTCATAAGACCAATATGAATCCCACAGTTACAAAGTTTATCAAAGAAAAAAAGGTTAGGACTTCCTACAATAAGATGGAGTTGGACAACTATTTGGAGGTAGGCGTTATGATAGAGGTTGAAAATGTGGAGTTTGATATATTGCTATAATGGAAGACATATAGATGTGCTTTAGATCATGCAACTAATTGCATAAGATCTTTTAGCAATTCTAGTATCTACTATTACTTTAGAATATTCTTTTTAACATTGGTGGTCAGATAATTAGTCCTCATCTTGCTCAATTTCACCCTAATACTTAGGAAGTCCTTATATGTGCCTGAAGTTGGTTAGATGATGAAGATATTCAAGATAAACTATATTTTTTATGATATGCTAGTTTTTTTACCTTAATAATTTTATCAATGATATATTATACTATCTTATAATGTCTTTTTTAAATTGATACAAATACCTATATAAAGACTAGTCTTCCAACTAAATTTTTTAAAAAAGTTCAATAAGGAAGATATAATGATTATCATATGTTAAATACTCATTTAATATAACTATTCCATAATCAGGTATAAATTACCTAATAATGTTTCTGTATATGCAACATCCCACTACCACAAGGTACATACCCAAACATTCAAGAATATTCAAGTACATATCCTATAATAATGGCATGTTAGAGTAAAAACATATCCAACTTACTCATGGCATCATCTAACATAATCAGAAATCATCAAATTTTAAAACCATTCATTCACAAAGACTACGTTGTCTCCATTAAACAAATATTTACAAAACCTCATACAGGTTTACGCAAAAACTACAACATAAAGCTATAACTGTCTGACGTCAGCTAACAGACCTCTGAGCCATAACTTAATCCAAAACATTCTTCTAATCCAGAATAAACACTAAGTCTCCTGTCTTGTACCTGAAAAATTACATTGCAATTTTTATGAGTTTTGCAAACTCAATGAGTGAACCATCATTGATGATTTCACCGGATTCACATACACAAATTACATACAGAACATGAATATTTCA
>JAOQMP010000005.1:38480610-38504905 GCA_027563575.1 Erythroxylum pedicellare
GTACTCGGCATTAGTAGATATTAATATAATACTGTGCTAAAAATAAATTCAGTACCAATATAATATTCATAACATTGGGCATGCCTCCACGGCTACGAAGTGTTTTTAAGGTATATATGTTTCTTATGTATATGCCATTTCCATAGGGCAGTAATTAAAGAATCGGAATAAAAAGTCAAAGTGAGAATAAAAAGTGAGAATCGAAATGGAAATAAAATTATTGATTATGGGTGTTAACATGCAAGCACTAAAAATGAGCTTATAGAAGTTAATAATTATACCAATTTGATTTTTACTTATATTTAATTATTATATAATTTTTTTTACAAAGTTATAACATTTATATTTTATAAATAATTAATAAAAAAATTTAATGATTTATAGAATTATTGATTTTTAAATAATTTTTGCTATAAAGATAAAAGTATCAATAAAATAATTATTAAAAATTAATATAAAAGATAATTTTGATGATAAAACTATGATAAGAATCAAATATCTTGATAACTAAAGAATACAATTCTCATTACCACCCTCTCCGTTACCGAACACCAAACGAGAAATAAGTATTTTAGTAAGATTAAGGCTTCGCAATTGTCAAGCCTCATTGCGCAAACACCTAATTTATTCAATCACTTGGATTGAATCCTTTTCACATTAAAAAAAAAAAAAACAGAAATCGAATACATTTTTTCAGCCGTATAACCAAACTAAAGAGAAACTCCAAAATATGGAATCAGAAATCAAATTTTCAAATTTACTGGGAAAAATTTTATACACTGATGAACTGAATTCATGATTTTGTGGAATGCTAATCCCATGCGCTAGGCACTCCTTGACTGTAACCTCCACCATATACGCTAGGAACACCGTAACTACTAGTTACACCATATCCACCGGTAAAATTGCCACCGCCATACTGATCCATTCCTTTACTAAAAGAACGCTCCCTTCTAAAATCACTGCCACCAAAGCGGCTTCCATAAGACCGCCTATTCTTACCTCCACTATATGATGCACGTGAAGCAAAATGAGTTAGCCAAGCAGGTACTTCCTGGTTTGCTTCTTGCATTAGGTCAGCTAGAGACCTTGCCAATGACATATTGTTCTCATTAAAGAAAGCTGTCGCCAGCCCTGTCTTCCCAGCACGCCCTGTTCGTCCTATCCTATGAACATAATCATCAATGTCGTTGGGTAGATCAAAATTAACCACATGAGCCACATGAGGAATATCAAGACCACGAGCTGCAACATCTGTAGCTACTAAAATCGGCGTCCTCCCACTCTTAAATGATCTCAGAGCCATTTCTCTTTCCTGCATGCAAACTTGAAACAGTAAGTAACCACCCACGAGTTAAGGTCACTGGGCTATAGTTGATTGTTCTTTTTCTATTCCATCTCTACTACAGAACCAAACATGAGAGCTTCCTCCAATCCAATTCCTCAATAAATGATAAAAAATTTTCAAAAAAAAAAAAAGAACATATATATACGGTAACTTAATCCTGTCGATAAGAAGTTATGGCAACACAAAAATTCAGAACAAGCATGTGGGAAAAACTACAGGAATTAAGTTCGGGCAAAGCAACATTTTCATTTTCTATGTTTTACATCACATGTCAATTTATTGTGCAATGACAGACTTCCCCTTGCAATAAACTCGGTGCATATGATTAGACCCATGAGACTCAAAGAAATTCCATCATAAGACCCCCCACTTAAGCTCTACCATATCAAATGTAGAATGAATGGCATAGTTTGATGTTAAGAAATTCAATCATCACTGACCTGCTGCGTTCTATCGCCATGAATTGTTGTTGCAGGAAACCCATTAATATACAACCAGTTCTCCAACGAGTCAGCTCCCTTCTTTGTCTCCACAAAAACTAATGTCAAAGTTTGCTGCAAATTCAAAAAGAAGATATTGTTGGTATATAGATATTAAGATACTCAGACCCATCAAAAGATACCTTCAACATAATATCCACACGTCTCTTGTTTACTATCACCCCCTGTCCATAACCACCTGACCACATTTTTATCCCTTATTCACTCTGATCGTTTAAGCATTAACAATAATTTATTCCTTTATATTTCCACCCTTTAACAGCATAATAATTTTTAAAAAACACATGATATCAACTCTAAGATCAAGATGGAAATCAAAATGCAATAAAACTGGTGCGGCTGAACCATATCAGAAAGAAGCCGTCTTGAAGGCTGACCGCTCAAGGCCTCCGATAACATAGCAAGATCAAGAAAAGTCATTCTTGTTACCTTCCCATTAGGTTCAGTTTCTCTCTGCGCATGAAGAAGGTCCATGAGATGGCTTCTCTTGTCAGACTCATGAACATATTCAACTCTTTGAAGAATTAAATCAGTACTTGAACCAACTCTTCCAACAGCCAAAAATATGTAATTTGAGAGAAAATCAGAGGCCAGTCTCTGCAGGTCAAGCACAATAGTGTAAGATTGTCATATACAATTTCAAATGCAACTCTTCAACAGAGCCAAGTTACCACTCTTGGATGAAGAAATGGTGATGAGCATAAGTTTATATGATTACTCGAAGAATGTAACTGTTAATTTCCATAAACAAGAAATAGCCAGTAGTACAATCTACACCCAATTTACATCCAATAACAATTAGTGTTATTAATCGAAATAAAATGTATTATAGCCCATGACAACTTCAAAAACCTCAGATACATAACATTATCAGCCACATAATAGAGATATAAAGCAGAAGGCGTTAATGAATTCAATTGCAAAGGCCACAGGTTGGAAATAAGAATGTTAACTGCAAAACAACAGGAATAATACAAAAACTTATATAGACCTGTATTTCTCTTGGAAAAGTGGCACTAAACAGCATAGTTTGTCTCCGCCCTGCAGGGGGCATGTCCATCTGTTCTACTATCTTTCTAATCTGAGGTTCAAAACCCATATCCAACATTCTATCTGCCTCATCAAGTGCCAAATATTTTATCAACTGCAATGACACTCTAGCCCTCTCCAGCAAATCCACCAATCGTCCTGGTGTCGCCACAAGAATATCAACTCCTCTTTCAAGTTCCCTTAACTGACCATGTAATAAAGAACTACTCAACCGTTGCAGTAGGCAAAAACAGCTTGCATCTAAATAACTTAAAAAATTAAAGCTACAAAACACAAATAATTTTCAAAAGAAAGTGAACAGTTTTTGGTTATGAATCCTCAGAAGAGTCAATGAGGGTAGCATTTGACTTCTGTGGAATGAAAACATGCCATAATGATATTTGTGAAAGTGTGTGAATAAGTTAAACACTATACGCCATCAATATATTACATATATAAGAGGGTAGAACAAGAGGTAATTACAAATAGGTCCTTACACCATATGCATATTATACAAACTAATACTCTAAATAATACTAAAGCCATCAACAGAATGTAGAAAGAAAAGGACTAGGGTAGCTTGGTAGTTTCTGTCAAATGAGCTGATTAATGCATCCATATCAGCTGGTAAAGAGCCAAAAAGAAGCAAATTGATGTAAATACATTGAATTAGAAGGAAAAAGGAACAATGTGCAAAATTAATTAAACCTATAGCATCCCTTGTTAGTCCAATGCAAGCAGATATAAATAGATATACAAACAATATATGCCCCAGAAACCCCTTCCCTGAAAGTAGATCTTCATAGTGGACACTTCATTTATCATATACATCTATAATTAAACGTGTGATGAGAATGTGAAGAGTGGTGACGAGGGAACAATCAAATAATTGCCAAATATTTGTACAAACGCTGAAAGAATACAAAAAGTGACCTAAACCTGTTGGTTGATTGGTGCCCCTCCATAGGCAACTGCCACCTTGACGCCGGTTTGATACGAAAATTTTCTAGCTTCATCATGTATCTACAATCACATTGCAAGGAAGTTTATAGTGCTGGTGAAATAAAAATAAAAAAAACCCCATACAAGTAATATAATAGCTTGAAGTAAAACACACCTGAGAAGAGAGCTCTCTTGTAGGAGAAAGAATTAGAGCAAGTGGATAGACAGTTCTTGCTACACGTGGTCTCTGGACATATTGCTCCCTCATAATTCCACTGATAATTGGAAAGCAAAACGCAGCTGTCTTCCCAGATCCTGTCTGGGCACAGGCCATCAAATCCCGCCGTCCAAGCAATATTGGGATTGCATGACGCTGAACTGGAGTTGGCTTCACATACTTGCACCTCCTAATATTGTGATTCATTTCCTCACCCAAATCTATTTCTGTAAAGGTATTAACAGGTGGTGGAACATTGTCCCCATTTGTCTCAACTGGTATATCCTCATACGCATCAAAATTAATGCCAGAATTTTCTTGGTCAGCAAATGCGGACTCCACATCTTTGTCTTCACTAAATGGGTTAACTTCTCGTTCTTGCCCACAGTTCCAGCCACCACTTCTATTATTCCAACTACCACCACCAGCTCGACCACTGTAACCAGATCCTTGACGTCCAAAATCAGGTTTAGTGCCACCACCCCAACGGGAACCACCTTGAGGGCCACCATAACCTAACCGATCATTGCTCAGCAAAGGAGCACCTGATGATGATGCGGGAGGATCAGATGAAGGTTGACGGTTACGGAGGTGTGGAGGAACATAAGTAGGACGAGTTGGACGCTGTGTGCCATTATTGCCCAAGCAACCAGAGGCGGTATTCTCAGATGCAGAGTTTTCCACAGAATCTGCCCATGAAGTTCTCATAATTCGATTCCACAATGTAAATCTATAAACTGGAGTCAGAAAAATTCCAAGGTATACAAGTGCTCCAAAGCCAATGTGAAACCAAATGCAGCTTTGCTCTATCTAATTCACAGATCAAAACTCCTGGTCAACAACCTACAACGGAAGCCAAATCAGACCTAAAACTAATGAATCACAGCTAAAAATCACCAAAAGAATAGATAGCACAAAGCCCAAATGCACATTGAACCACCCAACTGAAGAACCCATAAAACAAATAAAAAGACTTTAGTTTGACTAGAAACAATCGAAATGTAACATCTTGATAAAACCAAGCCAAAAATGATGCAAAAATGAAATTGTAAAAGGGATGCAATGGACGAGCTAGAATCACTAATCTTATAGCAAAAAAAAAAAAAAAATCAGCTAAAATTTTAGAAAGAACAATTGGCAAACAATAGGTTACCTTGTAGCACAGATAACATTCCAGCATATACGAACATACGCATATATGATACACATAAAGACAGAGAGAGAAGAAAAAGAGAGAAACCTGAGGGATGATAATGGTAAAAAGGAAACCCTAGCTAAAAATTCGGGATCGGACACGAAGCTAAAGCATCGGTTTTTAGATACGATAAACAAGAGCAGAAGAGAGAGGAGCAGATATCAATTCTCTTCTTCTTACTTAAAAAGACTTTGAAGAGAGAGAGAGAGCGTGGACCGTAGGAATGAAGGGAGTGGCGTTGAAAGTGTTTGCTGTTTGCTTTGCTTTTGCTTCAACAAATCCTATTTCAGTTCTAACCTTAACATTGTTCTTCTAATTTAATGAATTGTAACTAGTTTTGCTATTAATAAATTTTAGGAAATTGACGTGAATTTTATAATTTCGACCCTCGTAATCTACAAACTATCATTTACTCGGATGGAAAACTTTAACCAATACTTCTGACATCAATCTCTGTTAATGGATGACTAACGGAGACGAGAAAAGTAACGACATTTTGTCAAGTTTTTATAATTCTAATACATCAAATTCTACTAGTCATTTATTAATGGAGATTGAGGTTAAAGGGTGGCCAAAACAGTTAGACCAAGTTCAATTCCAATTTGATTAAAGAGGCCCTAATGGTGATGTTTTCCTTATAAGAGTAGAAATTCTCATTAAACTCTACCAAATTCCTAATTAAAGAATTCTACTAGAGTTTTAAAAGAAATAAAGATTAAACTAACAAGTTAGTGTTCCAATTCAAATAATATTAGTGGTTAGTTTTTCAATTAAAGTAGAAACCTTGTTATATTTGCGGTTAAATTTGAAAATGTTTGATTTTCTTCCCACATGAGTGACAAATTTCATTAAAATTACTTTTAATAAGAATGATCAGTAATTATAGCCTTATTCTTCATTGAACTTCAGGATTTGTCAACGAATTTCTTATCTATAACATTCAAAAAGTCACTTCTAAACTTAATAATTGCATTTTCATAATAAAAGCGTTTAGACTTTTAATTTTTGAATTGCCTATTTTAGCTTCATTTTCTTTCGTGAGTTTTAAGGTTTTTAACCTAATGTGTTTCCATCAACTTTGAATATAATAGAAAGAGTTAAAGGCACATATCTCTCATATGATATAAAACTTTTTAAAAAATTGCCTTAAATTTTGAATCATTGGGAAAAAGTCTAGAATTTCAAATTTTCTTCTATTAGTTTCACCTAAAATAATGTTGGAATAATAGATTTATTAAATGAAAATATTAATAAATTAATAAAATAAAGATGAGGTGGTATAGTCATTTTTGGACCTAATCTAAACCACTTCTTTTGCAGGAATCAACCCAAAAAAGTATAATTCAAATCAAAAAAGTTAGATAAAAATCAGTCAGATATGTTGGAACTCCTTCAACCTCTACCAATTACCACCACATCACCTCCTTCTTAATGTTTCAAAGAGAGATGTGTATTGTGACTGTCTAGTGAAGAGAAGAATATTTCTAGTTTTCCTAACATCTTTTCACCCCTTCTCTAACCTATTAAAGAAGTGTTCTAAAGGCAATCGCTTTTAACACTTATTGTACAAATCTTTATGATTAATAAAAGGCATTTTCGTTAATTTGGTGTTCATGTTCTTTATGAATTGATAATGATCTTAAATCGAATTAATGAAGTCCTTGATACATTACATAACATGAAGGAAATCATGATAAGATCATGATAATGAGATTTCTTTCATTTGTAATTATGTTTGCATCTAAATTATCCATAGTCATAGGATTAATGAGACGAGACATTATTAATTTGGATAGACTAGCACATGTTATACTCCTTGATTGGATCAAGCAGTGGATCTCATAAGTTGCAAGCATAAGTTATTTAGAGTTAACATGTGGCAGCTTGCTAAGAGTAGTAAGTACATTGGATGACCTACCATGAGACAATCATATGGATAATCTATTCTAGTGTTAATGATAGTTTCATCATAGCAATGGTGCAAATATCTTTTACTTGAGGTGTTCAAGGATATCTTGGGTACTAATCCTATACTTTGACACCATTCCTTGTTATCTCTCAGAGGTTGCTCATAGGGTAGTGATTGGATACAGCTTGAGGTATTCGAAAGTAATTGAGTAGCTAATAAAGGATTCACCACTCCTAATAGAAGGAGATGATACCCACGACCCCTGTTCGGGGTCATTACTCGGGAATCTTTGGCTAAAGTGGAAATGCCATGAAGATAATCTTTAGTGACATATCCAATTAAGTAATGAGCCTTAGGGACAAGAACTAACATCACTTGGGTTAGATGTGACGTAGTCAGTCTAATGGGAGTTGACATTTTAACCATGCTTTGAATCAAGTGTGGTATAGATGGTGAAAGGATGAATTGCACAGGAACGTTGTCTATGAAAGGGATTGTAGTCAAATCACTGACTTTTTGATCAATTGGAGGTCATGATGTGTTGCTAGACACTGCTCATGACTTGCTTGAATTAAGTTTTAATTCAAGTGGCCAATATAATCGGGAACCTAATGGGTCACACATATTAGACATGAGAAGAATGAGTGAAATAGGTTTGGATGGTGATTCAAGATATGAGAGAATGTTTTGGGATTATATTGCGATATGAGTGCGATTAGAAACATTGCAAAGGAATGAAAGAAAGTAAGTGTTGCATAGCTGCTAGCCTGGAAAATTTCTAGATTTCCATCAAACGTTTCAAAACAAATTAATTGGCATTCTTGACCACTTAATTCTCATTATTCCTCCATTTATGATGGGGGTTAAAGGAGGCTAAAAGTTAGCAAAAATTCAATTATTTTTGTGCATAGTATTGTAAGAAAACTAGTGAGAAATGTGAAGAATTCATCTTACACACTCTTATTCTCAAAACTATTCTCTCAAGAATATACATTAAAGCTAGCACTTTGTGTGAATTCTAATCATTCTTCCTAAGAGGTTTCAGGCTTTGCTCTTCATGTGGATATCATTAGAGATGTCCACCTTTGGTCGTTGTAGTTTACGACAACTCGAAGAGGTGAAGACAATAAAGAACAAAGGAGTTTGTAAGGTACACATCTTATGTTCATTTTTCTCTACACCTAATGGCATATATTTGATTTTGTATTTTTTGGGTTTCCTTTTATTTTTTGTTGCATATTTTCTGATATGTGATGCATAATCAAAACCTAACACAACCAACGTACCATCACCACCTACAATGAAAGTTTGTGATTGTAAGATGTCGCCATCTTATTTGTCGCACCTGATAACTATCTTCTAAGTTCTAATTTACTTATTTGTTCACTTCTTTATAAAGTCATTTACTTATAATTTATGATATTCTGGGTACATAAAATTATGCTACTTTATTAAAAAAAAGTTTGAGCCATACGAGAGATTGGAACTTGTTCTTGAAAGTTTATCTTATAAAGATATCAATTGATCTGATAGCAATTATCATGTAAACAAAAACTATAAGAAGAAAATAAGAAAAGTAATAACCTTAAAATTTATATGGTTCAACTAATATATGACCTACATCTACAGGAAAGTAGATATATTTATTTTATTGTTGTGAGAAGAACAATATAAGGAAAGCATGATAACAACCACATCCTTACAAAACTCTTATCAAACTAGTTATAGATTAAGGCCATATGTAAAAAGTCTAAATATAGTGAAATTTTATTTTTACAGAAGCCTAAGGCAAGTTAAACTCTATTTTTGCAGAAGTCTAAGGTTACTAAACGTATATTTTCTTATGTCCTTAAAAAGTATGCCATGAGTCAAGAGCTAACCCACTATTAACACTGATGACAAATGACTTCTGACTTAGAAATCTCTTTAACCAGTGTGAGACCAACATCGATCTTATGTCCCTGTATGTGACTAGGTAGCTTCTATAATTTTATTATTCACCAAAATTTAAGACCTATCTCACAATCGTCCAACATCTAACCAATAAACACTCATTTTCATATAGGCTCCTATGGGCTTCAAGCTATGTGAATTTCCACAAAATCCAAACTATGCCTAAACTTTTTTGCGTATAATGACTTTTTCAATATGTCAACTACATACTTTAAAGTGTGAACTCTTTCAACAAGATCTGAATAAATGTAATTTATTTTTCAATCTTATGAAACCTCACATCATTTATTATAACACCCATTCATCTTTCTTTCTCTTAACTTTCCCTAGTCCCCTAAAAGATAGTTGCATTTGTATCACCGATGGTAATATCATATACGATCGAGTCTTCCCAACCTCATCGCCTTGGCCACTTAATAGTCTATCTCACTTTATCCTTGGATATTTGTGACGATGTTTTCTTCCTAGATTTGTTTTAATTCCTGAACTAGAATTTTCAACCCTTTTAGTATCTATTTTAGGTTGTTCTAGTACCATTTATACCACCTTTGAACCGGTAATGCTCATTTTTTACTTTGACATATCCTTTCTATATATTTTCCTCAACATAATTGTTACCCAAAATTTACATTCTTGAAAGTTATCTCAAATTTTATACAATGCACGACACTTAAAAAAGTGTACCTTCACATGTTTGTTATCCTGCAATAAGCTTCTCTTATAAAGTTTTGTCATCTCTTCTTCACCGAGATGACTCAGCTACAAGTGTTATATTTCGATATATCATTCTTGAAAGTTGGCCTAAACTTTTTACCTAGCGAACAAAAATTACAAAAGTCTACCTTCTCATATTTGCCACCCTTCAATAAGCTCCCTTTATGAAGTTCTATCATCTCTAGCTCACTAAAATGACCTAACTACAAATGTCATATAATGGTCCTATCTCCATCGGTTTCGTTATTGTCTTTCCCATTAAGATATATATGTCATACTGTAATTTTTCTTTAATCATAGTCAGCGCACCTCTTACCACATTAAACTTCGTATCATCTTCAAAAAAATTATATCCTTGATTATTAAGAGTATCCATAGAAATTAGATTTTTCTGAAGCTTAAAAATATACCAAATATCTAATGTTTTAATAATTCCATTATGCATTTTAATATGTACTCAGTCCTTATTAAAAAGATATATGATATGATTCACTAGTGTCTATTATCAACTGATTTTTGAAATCAAGTTTACAGATGAGAAAATAGCTTAATGCTACATGATAAGATGTTATTTGGTTATGTTAATTGAACCTATCTCCTTTTTATATTTTGGTACTTAAATAGGCAAATTAATATTTGTTTTGTTTTAAGAGGTAACAAGTAGAGATTGCATCAAATTGGAGCATTATTGGTCAAGATCACCAATTTTGGACAAAGTGAACATATTAATGCAGTAGATAAGGCGACATCACCTTAATGTCATATTCACCTCAAGAGTTTGAATTCAATTAAGAAATTTATTTCTAGCCTATTATTTAGGGATCTCGAATTCTTTAGATAGAAATCTTGTTAAGATAGGTCGAGGCTAGGTTTTGAGTAAAAATAAAAGGGAAAAGCATGTCCATAACTTCTACACATTATTCTATTAGAATAGAATGGAAAAACACGTCCACAACTTCTACCCATTATTTAATTAGAATAGAAGGGAAAAACAAGTCCACAACTTCTACACATTATTATATTGCATTTCTTTGTAGTTTTCTCTTCATCTTTCATCCCCTCTTCTATTTTTGGTGTTAAAACTAAAGCCATGTGTGGCTAAATCCAAATATTATGAGTCAAAAGGATTCAAAACTCTAGTTGATGTTGATTATTCAATAACTATCCATGAATTCAGTGAACTAAAATCATGGATATTTATTGAATAATCAATATCAACTGGAGTTTTGAACTGAAATTGTCATAAAGGATTGGTACAAGTAGCAAATAAGTTATTTATGAATTTGTATATTTAACTTATGAGAAATAAGAAAACTAAATTGAATAGCTGTAGTTATCTCAATTATTTAAGTTTGGGTTTAGTCTTTTTCAATAAGCTTATTGTTATCATTTACTTGATATGGAATGATATCATAACCAATCAATTTATGGGAAGTTTTGGATTGAATGTTAGGTTTGAACTAATTTACTTTAGAAAAATTGAGACTTATTATGGTTATTCTAATATGTTTCAAACTAACAACTTGAATTGTGAAAATTATTATTTTTAGACTAATGATCAATATTATAACTGGATAGATATTTTCCTTGAATCAGAGTTAATTAAAATTGAATTTCTCACTTTTTATATTTAGCTGATTTGTTTTAGTTAATTAATCATAGATCCCTCTTTATTTTTTCAATTGAAATTTAGAAACTAGTTTTTAGTTATCATAGGATAGTTTTTAGTTATCTTAGGATTCAACCTGGTTCCACAACTACTATAAGAGTTTTAAAAATCATGATTAATTTTGAGGGCTTCAACAATTTGATAAAAAATTTGACGTTTTTATTAGGGAACTATTTTAGTTTCTTAATTTCTTAGTGTTATTTTATAGTTTGCTACTAATCTCTTATCTTGTATGACTCATTCTTCTCAAACATTTGAATTGCAATATAATCTTGAAATCGAGAAGATAATGCATCGTTTAAGGAAAAAGACTAAGTAAGGAAAAGATCATTCATTTCAGAAAGTGAAAGTTTAAATAGACTTAACAATTGGTGAAGATTATAATTTCTAAGAAGTCGAAGAAAAGATGGCAAATCCTAACAATAGAATGTTGAGGGAGTTATTGGTGCCAAATTTGGATCAAAAACCCTTATACACATGATTTCCAAATGTTGAGGTAGATATTGAAATGAAATAGGTTTGATTCACTTACTTTCTACTTTTCAGGTCCTACAAATGAAGATCCACATAAACACTTGATATAATTTCATATTTTTTGCTTTAGACAGAAGCCATAAATAATGACCGAAGAAAAAATTAATCTCAAAGCCTTTCCATTCTCATTGAAAGATAAGGCAAAGGATTGGCTATATTATATTCCCTTTATCTCAGTGACAATATAAAATAAGTGAAAAGGATGTTCTTGGAGAAGTTCTTTCCTACATCACTAGCAGCCAATATTAGAAAGGAGATGTGTGGGATGGATAATTCACTGAAGAAACATTATTTTAATATTAGGAGAGGTTTAAGGAGTTATGTGCTAGCTACCCATACCATCAAATTCTTAAGCAATTGTTAATTCAATATTTTTATCGAGTGTTATTGTCAATGGATAGGAGTATGGTAGATGTTACAAGTGGAGGAGCTTGGGTAAATAAAACACCTAAAGTGGCCAGACAATTGATGTCAAACATGGTCAAATTATCAATAGTTTGGGACAAGAATAGATAGAGTTGTTAAGCGCATGAATGAGATAAGTAATGCTGAC
This sequence comes from Erythroxylum pedicellare, assembly GCA_027563575.1. Classification (NCBI taxonomy): domain Eukaryota; kingdom Viridiplantae; phylum Streptophyta; class Magnoliopsida; order Malpighiales; family Erythroxylaceae; genus Erythroxylum; species Erythroxylum pedicellare. The sequence continues at coordinate 38,493,174 of JAOQMP010000005.1, forward strand.
CTCATGGATAAAATTTCATATTTAACTACTTTAGTTCATCAAATGGTTATAAGTCAATTGCAATCGACACGAGTGTACAAAATATGCTCATTCCTTAGGCATCCTATGGATATATGCCCTACATTGCAATAACACTCCTTTTTAGAAGGTAACATAATAAGGGAATTTCCTAGTCAACCTTAACAGAAATGTATTATTCCAATCATTATAATTCGAGATGAAGGGATCATCAGAATTTTAGATATGGAAATTAAGGAGGGCAATCAAGACACCAAACTAAGAATTTCAATAGACAACCTCAATTACTTACATATTCTTAATCTAAATCTTCAAATTCAAGTATATTTTTAGATAAAATTGTTAGGGCACTTGCTACTAATACTTAACATTTTCAATAGGAAACAAGAGTAAGCCTTCACAACTTAGGAAATCAAATCACTCAATTAGGTACCTTTATTAGTAAATTGGAAGTGCAAACATCAAGAAAATTACCTTCACAAAAGGAAGTGAATCCTGAGGAGAATGTTAGTAAAATAATATTGAAAAGTGGAAAGGAAATTCAATATGGATCTTCCTTACTGATAGAGATAGAAAATCATGACAAAGGAGAAAAAATATCTAACTTAAGAATCAATAAAGGTAAAAGATGATTTATCTTTACTGATGTTGACTAATGCAAGCGTACCTCCTTTTCCTTGCAGGTTGGCTAAATCAAAAGAAGAGGAATATGAAAGACAAATCTTAGAAACCTTCATAAATGTAGAAATCGATATACCACTTCTAGAAGTGATCAAGAAAATTCCAAAATATGTCAATTTTTTGAAAGAAATATACGTAAATAAAAGAAAGTTGAAGGATAAGGAGAGAATAATTTTAGGTAAGACTCTATTAGTTGTGATAAATAGGAAATTACTAGAAAAATTCAAAGATCTAAGTATGTTTACACTTCCTTGTATCATTGGTGATAAGCTTAGGTGCATTTATCAAAGTCATGTCATATTCAATTTACCAAACTTTAAATCTAAATTCTTTACAAGAAACTTTAAATGTGATTATTTAGCTAGCTGCTTGTTCTTATATGTGTCCTATTAGTGTTATAGATAATGTTTCAACCCAAGTTAATGTTTTGGTATTTCCAGTGGATTTTTACATCTTAAAAATGGATGTAAAAAATGAAGAACATTGACCTCCAATTTTGTTGGGTAGTTTGTTACTCTTTCTATTGAGTTTGATGAAAAGATAGTTAAATTTAATATTTTTCATACCTTATTGATTTTCACTTTGTTTATCATATGGATATTGTGGATTTAATTAGGTAGTGTATATTTAAAGAAGAAAGTGTTGATGATGAGTTAGATTTTAATACTAAATTGGAAGTGAATGAGCAAGTTAATAAAACTTATGAAGTTGTAGAATCATTATCAGTGATACTAATAGATTTGAAAATTTTAAATGCTAAAATTACTATAACTCATAAAAAATGTTTCCTTCTATTTCATAGGCTCTAAAGATAGAACTGAAGGCCTTATTTAATCACCTAAAATACGTCTATTTAGGTGAAGGAGAGTCATTACCTGCAATCATCTAAAAAAGGTTGACTAAAGGGCAAAGGAAAGGCTAGTAGTTCTACTTAAGGAGTACAAAACTACAATCGATTGGACCTTAGCTAACATAAAAGGCATTAGCCCATTAATTTGTATACATATGATTTTAAAAAAAATGTTAAGCCAATAAGAGGACCTAAAAAAACTCAATCCAATAATCAAATATGTGGTGATGAAAGAGATTCTAAAACTTTTGGATGCAGATATAATCTATCCAATCTAGGATAGTGAATGGGTGAGCATAGTGCATATTATGCCAAACTAGAATGATGAGTTGGTATTAAAGAGGGTACATAATAGGTGGCATATGTACATAGACTTTAGGAAGCTTAACTTAGCCATTAGAAAGGATCATTTCTCATTACTGTTTATATATCAAATGTTAGACTTGTGGGTAAATCATGTTTTTTGTTTTTGGATGGTTTTTTAGGTTATTAACAAATAGCAATTCCTTAAGAAGATTAAGAAAAGACTACTTTTACATTACTTTTTGAAACATAAGGCTTCAAATGAATGACCTTTAGTTTTTATAATGCTTTACGTATATTTCAAAGATATATAAAGTTTTATGGACGATATCACTGTTTATAAAGATTCATTTGAAGATTGTTTAAATCATTATCTAAGGTTCTCAAAGGACGCATTAAAATAAATTTGGTGTTGAATTATGGAAAATGTCATTTATTATTGATCAAGGCATCATTTGGGACATGTGATTTCATCTGAGGCCACATAAGTTGATAAAGAAAAAGTGGATTTAATTTTGAACGTATCTTACCCTACATATGTTTAGAAAGTTCGATCTTTTCTTGGACATACATGATTTTATCATAGGTTTATTAAAGAGTTTTCCAAGATTATGATATTATTATCAAAGTTGCTATAAAATGTCATTTTGTTTGAATTTAGGAAGGACTATCAAGAAGCTTTAGACAAACTTATGGCATTATTAACAAGCGCACTTATTATTTAGCCATTAAATTGGGAACTGGTATTTGAGATCATATGTGATGCTTGCAATTATATAATGGGAGCTACTTTAGGAAAAAGGAATGGGAAATAAAGTCATGTTATCTACTATGCTTTAAGAATATTGATGCTATACAATGCAATTATTCTGCAATTGAGAAGGAGCTTTTAGTAATGATAAATTTAGATCTTATTTTCCTGGCTTTAAAGTTATTGTATATCCTAACCATACAACATTGAAATATCTTTTCATAAAAAATAGTCTAAATCGAAGTCAATATATGGATTTTTTAACTTTAAAAGTTTGACTTGATAATAAGGGATCGAAACAGAGCAAAAAATTCAGTAGCAAACCATTTGAGTAGGTTGGTAAGGGATGAAGATATTTTACCTATTTCTAAAACTTTCCTAATGAGCAATTATTCCAATGAAAGGTCCATGATATGCAAACCTTGTTATTTATTTATTTATTAGAACTTTACCTAATTACATTAGTAATTATAGGAAGGAAGAGATAAGGAATGAAGCAAAATACTATATTTGGTATGAACCACACTTATGAAAGTTCTACTTTGACCAAATTCTTAAGTGTTATATACGAGAGGATGAACATCATTTTGTCTTAGCTTTTATAATAAGTACGTAAGTGGTGCTCACTTTATGGGCCATTTTCCTTCATCTTATGGTTTCTCTTACATACTTTTGGCTATTGATTTATTTTTCGAAGTGGGTGGTAGCAAAAGCCACCAAGACGGAGGATTTTACAACTATTATAGGTTTTATAAAGTCTAATATTTTCAATACAATGGGAGCTCCATGAGCCATTATTAGTGACTAGGGAAAGCCAAATTTACAACAGAGCTTTGACAACTCTATTTAAAGAGTATGGAGTTCATCATTGAGTAGCTAACACAAACCATCCACAAATGAATGGATAAGGAGAAGTATCGAATAAAGAAGTGATGCTCTTTGGGCATACTATAAAACCTACAAAAGACCGATATGAATGTCTCCTTATCGATTGGTTTTTAATAAAGCTTGTCGTTTATCGGTGGAGATTGATCATAAAGCTTAACGGAAAATGCAATGTTGCAATATGAATTTATACCAATTTAAGGAGGCAAAGAAATTACAATTGCAAGAGATAGAGGTAATAAGGTTAGATGTATATGAGAATTCGAGAATTTACAAAGAGAAAACTAAATTGTTCCATGATAATATGATATTGAGGAAGCATATAAGGGTGGGATAAAAAGTGTTATTATATAATTCTAAACTAAAGCTTATACCAAGTAAGTTGCATTTTAAATGGCTTGGTCCTTTTGTTGTCACTATTGTATTTCTTTAAGGTGCAGTGGAAATAAAATTTTTAGATACCAGGAATATCTTAAAAGTAAACAGACATAGGTTGAAACCATTTTATAAGGATATAATGATTTTAAGTGTGATAGATATTGATTTAGCATTTCCCTATTATGTAGAAGATTAAGAAAAAAATTCCCATCAATCATAACGACATTAAATGATTGCAATTTTTAGGAGGCAACCCAATAAATGATAATTTTTATTAGTTTTGTTTTAGTTATGTATAGTTTTCATTTGTTTATCTTTGAGTAGTTAGTTTATTGGTTTAAAGGGGAATTGGGTCCCAAAATTTCAAAATACTAAAATTCATAAAGTGAGATCATGCCTTATATAATTCAATTGTTAAGATCAAAGACCCACAATTCTAGATTACTAAAATTCAGAAGGCATGATCACACCTTACATAACTCATGTTAAGGTAAGAGTCATCATATATTCTAGAATACCAAAACTCATAAAGCGAGATCCTGCCTTGTGTGATTTAGCTTTCAAGAATAGAACCCCTTAAATTCCATAATATAACATTCATAAGGAGTGATCACATTTTATAAATGTTAGTGATCTATTTTATTTTTAAAGAAATTGTGAATTTTAAAAAATTATAAATTATAAATAATAAAAAGATAAAAATAGAATGTTAATACAAATAAATTTCCTAAAAAATAATAATTAAAAGACAAAATAAAATAAAATTCAAACACAAAGCCTTAATTTGTTTGTGTTGTTTTAGGTGCACATAACACCAACCTACTAGCCAGCCTTCAGTGTACTAAATAGCTCTTGTTACTGAGTCCAGATCCTCTGTCTAATATAACCCTATCTTATTATGTCTAACTTAAAAGCATCCTCATTATTCTTAAATTTTAAACACTTTGTTACTCTTTCTAGAATGTGTAGCTTATAAGCCAAGTCAACCTAGCCAATGTACTCTGTAATCTTCTTCGTATCACTACATAAATCCCCCTCTCTTCTTTTCACCTCCTTCTTACCCTTGTAAATTTATCACAAAATTAGGGAGAAGGATGGAGCATGAATAAAGATGAAGCATTAGCAGTGTCGACGTCCTCTATAATTTTCTTTGTAAACAATATAGAAGTCGCCCTCTTATAGTCTCATTACGAGTCTCTTCATCCCCATCCTACACCTTGTAAAACATCTTAACCACATAAACTTATGCAACATTTAGGACAATTTCTTTTTAGGACAAAGATGGAGCATGAATCCCAAAAAGACTAAATTTATATGTTGCACGGCCGTTCAACAGCTGCACGGCCGTGCACCCTAACTCACAGCCATGCAATGCCGTGAGTTTTCAATTTATATGCAAGAAGAACCATTATTTTGAATTAATTAATACAATTATACTACTAATGTAACGTTATCATAAAATGAAATAATTGAAATTAAGAAATAAATGTAAAAAAGAGTGGATATTGGCAATAAAATTTTTAAATTTAATTATTTGTGCATTAATGAATTAAAATGAAAATTATCAAATTACAAAAATACAATATTAATATATTCATTACAAATAAGAGTACCATAATTATGATGATTGTAATCGATAATTGTTTGTCATTTTCAAAGCAATGTTCAACTAAGATTTCCCGCCATTTAACTTGTTTGTTTCCGCGCTTCATTGTTATCTGATTTTTGTATTTTTGAAACTTTTTTTCCTTCTCACAAAGCAAATTAACTTTGTTGGTAAAGAAGTACAAGATCACAGCAGGGGAAGAAAGATAATATTTTGACAAATTTCAAGTATCTTCTCAAGTAAGTTTTGTTTTTTTTATTACTTGTTTTTATTATCATCCCCTCTCTCTGTATCTCTGTCTTTAAGCAATTCTTGAGCTTACTTATTTTTATTACCATTCCCTCACTCTGTATCTCTATCTCTAAGCAATTCTTAAGGAATGGCTCAGCAGACCCAACTTTTCGTAAATGCACCATTTGATGTCTGCCTCTTTTGAATTCTTTATAATATAACTCTATTGTCGAGAATACATCATTTTGTTTATTTACTTTTATTATTAAATTTAATGTGGAGAGATATAAGGTACTTTAGCCATTGCGTCTGGTGGTTGTTAAACTGAATTTGTTATTTATGTTTTACTTATAATAAGTTTTGAAGATATTTAGAATTCATTCGTATCTAACATTTTTGTTTTTGTTTATAGTTTTTGTTTATACATATACGTGAGTGATAATTAATGTATATCATAAAGGTTGAGTTGCTTAATATTAACTTGTGGTTAAGACCTTCTAAAACATACTATTCATTTTATGGGAAGAATTTACCATGAAACCTTTAATTATCCAATCACTTTTTTTTATAGGAATTAAATAAGGTATGCATGGCAAATTAAAATACCTCCCAGTATTTTCTGAACACTCATGTTTGGTTGTGTTAATAAATTTATTTGAAAACAATGCAATAATGATACTTCATTTGTGAATTTCACAGGTGTAGAAATGGAAGGTAGATCTACTTTATACTATCAATTAGATTATGAAATTGAGAAGGAGCAGCATAAGAATGATATTGGCATTGGCATTGAGAGTAGTAATATGAATTCAACTAATTTGGTTGGCAATGAGACCCGAAATATGAATTCAACTAATTTGGTTACCAATGAGACTCGTAATATGAATTCAACTAATTTGGTGAATTCAAATTTCGAGAAGAATTTGAACAAAGTTCACTCATCTTTTGCAAGAGAGTTAATACCAAAATTTGGCATGGAGTTCGAGACGGAAGAAGAAGCTTATCAATTTTCTTTAATTTATGCCAAATATGGGGGCTTTGTAATAAGAAGAAGCAAAAGTCCCAAAGATAAATCTAGTAAATTGATTTGTAGGCTTTTCTATTATAGTGTTGAAGGTAAAAGGATGCCAGATAAAGACATTTGTATGTAAGAGCTCCACATTCAGAAATAATATTTGGTTATGAGGTAAGAATGAAAGTTAATAGTGTGAAAACTAGCAAATTTCAAGTCACTCAATTTGTCGAGGAGCAAAATCACTACCTTTCAAGTCCTAACAAAACATATTTACATAAACGTCACAGAAAGATATCTTCAGCTGCAGCAATGCAAATTGAAATGGCTAATGATGTGGCAATTCCACCAAAAGCATCCCATAATCTTATGGTGAGACAAATAGGTGGGAGAAATAATCTTAACTTTATTCTGGAGGATTATAAGAATTATTTAAGAACTAAAAGAACAAGAGACATGAAAAGGGAGATAGAGGTGGCATGTTAGAATATTTGTATAAAATGTAGCTTAAAGATCTTAATTTTTTTATGCCACTCAAGTGGATGAAGATGATTTGATAACTAATATATTTTGGTCAGATATAAAGATGAGGAATGACTACTTAGATTTTGGTGATGTTTTTTGCTTTGATACTACTTACAAGAAGAATAGTGAGGGTCGTCATCCACTTTCTTTGTTTGTTAGTGTGAATAATCATAAGCAAATAGTAGTTTTTGGTGTTGCACTCCTATATGATGAGACTGCTCTTATATTTGAGTGGTTGTTCGACATATTTGGTTTCCATGTCTGAGAATAAGCCTACAGCTATTCTTACTAATCAGGATACGGTGATCGCAAAGACATTAGCTTCAAGATGGCTTAAAACTCATCATTGACTGTGTATATGGAATATTTATCAAAATGTTGCAATCCATTTGAGTGGTGTTTTTCTCAGTTTAAAGATTTTTTGTAAGATTTCAGCTTATGCATAGACGACCATGAAGAAGAAGAAGATTTGTCTAATGTATAGAATAAGATGCTACAAAAATATGAACTTGAAGATAATGATTGGTTGAAATGTACGTTTCATATAAAGGAAAATTGGGCTTTGGTTTATGGACGCCAAATGTTTTGTGTAGACATGACCACCACCCAACGAAGTGAGAGCATGAATAGTATTGTAAAAAGGTATGTGAGTTATCAGCATAACTTTTTACAATTTTTTAATCACTTTTAGAGGCTTAGCGATGATCATCGATTTGATGAGTTAAAAGCTAATTTTAGAAGTAATGTAAGCACTACAACATTGTTAGCATCTGTTTAAATTTTAATGCATGTAGCTACTATCTACATGCCAAAAGTGTTTAAATGTTTTCAAGATCAATGGAATCATTCTCATTATTCTAGTTTTCATCTTTGCAATGAAGATGGTACAGTTGCAAAATATGAGATCACTCTTATAGGGAAGAGATACTCTAATATGGTCACTTATGATTCATCAAATGATGAAGTTCATTATAATTATCGGAAGTTTGAGTTTGCTGGCATTTTATGTTCTCATGTGTTGAAGGTTTTTAACTTGAAAAATATTATGAGAATATTGAGTAAGTTCATTTTGAAAAGATGGACACAGAAAGCAAAATCATGGTACCTTGATAGTAAAAACTCCACTATCAATGAAAGTGAAATGGATCCTAAAATGTTGTCAAGTATAAGGTATAAATAATTGTGTGCATTAAGCATGCAATTGGTTACAAGAGTATAAGAAAGGAGATATACTTGTAAAATTGTGAAAGATCAGCTTCTCAACATGTTGAAGATGGTTGATGAGATATTGCAAGGTGAGAAATAGTTGATGAAGAGAACCTAATGTCACAAGATGAAGAGTTGACCCAATAGTCAAATACTGAAATGAATCTTATCAATCAACCTGACATTAATTTTGGTCAAAGCAATAACACAAAAGGTGTCAAAATAAAGACAAAACCTATACCAAGTAAGATATTGAAGGGTGGATTACAGAAAAATTTAAGGAAAAGAAAGAATGTAAAAAAATGCAAGACTTCAACAAATATGGCAGATTCGGCACCCATCCCCCTTTCCAATACTCAGGTTATATTTTTGCTGATTTTATGTTTTCAAACCTTTAATTTATATTATGATAATTTTAAGTAATTTTTACTTTAACTACTCTATTCAGGATTCTGAAGATAATTCCCAACATATCTGTATTATCTCTAGAATACAACGTCCCATATTACATCAAGATCAGGTTAGGTTTTAGTGATTAATAATGTCGCATGTGTTGTTTTACTTGTTTTAAACAAAATTTCTTTTTTTTTGTTATGAAAAATAGTAAATGCAACCACTTTCTGTTTTGATGGATTTTACAAGTATGGTTTACAATCATGGAGACAGTAGACCACATTCTCAGGTTCTATTTCTAATATTGTCTTTTAGGCATAATCGTTTGTGATTTCAATTTTGTATTTATGAACCACTTGGTTATAAATAATACAAAATACAGCCAATCGGTGTTTATATGGATAACACAACTATGGTTTACACTCATCATCATTCTGGAACAAATTCTCAGGTATTATTTGTAATATTTTTTTGTATTATTTGTAATATTTTCTTTTTGTAATATGTTATTAATCTTCGAATGATTTATCATGTTATGTTATTAGTGCAGAAACAAGTAAACAAAGTATTAGTACTATTATCCTACTTTCAATGCGTATGATTGATTTACTTATGGTAATTTGAAGAAATTTTTTATCTTAATTTCAATATTTATTAATAAATGCATTTCATTTTTATAATTGTATTAATTAATTAAAATGCATTTTGATTGATAGGCACACTAAACATTTGGTTTTGAAAATTTGGGAGAATCAAACAATTTAGGAGTTGGTATTTCCAATGAAAACTATGGTTGTTGTCTTCATGTTGAAAAGTTTTGTATTTGTAAAAAAGGAGTCTAATGCGAATTTAGCTCAAATATGAATTTTGATGTTATCAGACTGAAGTTCATTCATTTACTGCAAAATGTTAAGAAAATAACATGTTCTTACATTTACTACAAAATGTTAATAAAACAACATGTTCTTATATATGTTACTGCAATGTAATTCATTAACTGCAAAAATGTTAAGAAAACAACATGTAATTCTGGGATTTTGGAAGTTAAATGTGTTAAGTTATGGTAATTATGGGATTTTGGAAGTTAATTGTGTTAAGTCACAACCGTGACTTAACTTGCACCACCGTGCATGAAAGTCACAGTCATGAGTTCGTGTAAGTTAACTCATGCACAGTTGTGCATGAGTTAACTCGCACAACCATGCAAGTTAAATTGCACGGTCATGCATGAATTAACCGATGAATTGCACGGCAGTGCAGGTAGGTTTTGATATAGCTTCTCATATATTATGGCCTGCCCCTTTTATAGTAGATATTAGTTGACAAACACCTTTCTTCTATATTTTTTGAGAAAGAGAGTTAGTATGTGATTTATTCAAAGGTGCCACTAGTATGAGAATGATGCATAATTAGGAGTAGCTGTTGATTTACCTTATGGTTGGATAGATAAATGTTTGGATTTTTGCGATTATTTTTTAACAGGTGTTATAGAATATTAAAAACTTATTACATGAAATCCTATTGTTTTAGAACGAGTTAAAGGAATAAATATTATTGGTACAGAAGAAGCAATAAATTGGGGGTTATTCGCACCAATGCTACAAGCTTCTAAGGGGTAGTGGGGGTTGTAAAGTTGATCATTATGAGTGTTACGACAAATTTGATTGAAAAATCTAGTGGCAAAAAGAAGGCGATTCACTAGCTCGTTATTTAGTCTAAATTGGTGAAATGACACAATCAAAGGGTGGGTTTCTTTGGCTCTGGAAAATTCATCCTCTGAGTTTTATCAATTTGCAAATTGTTTCTCAATTAGTTAAAAGAAGAAATTGACTGATATTATGACAATACTAGGTAACATAGACATCATTATGAGAGAAGTTGATCGTTGAAATGATATTTGATACAACAGAAGCAATTGATATAAGAGAAGTACAGGGTATGCATTCTTTTTCCAAATTGGAATCCTTAAACTTAAATGAGATCTATAGAATTCTAGGGATGCTTGTACCTATTTTTACTCTTATATTGAGAGTTGTAATAGGTATACTAGTAGTTGTGTGGTTAGAAAGATAAATATATGCAGGGATACAATAACGTATTAGATTAGAATAGGCCAGTTCTTTAAGAGTTCTTCAAGCTATAGCAGATGGGACAAAATTAATTTTTAAAGAGAATCTTGAGGCGATAATCTTTTTTTCAATATCGGACTGTCCATAACAGTCATATCAACTCTATTAAGCTATTCAATAATGCCTTTTAACTATTGCCTTGTTTTAGCCGATCTAAATATTGGCATTTTTTATGGATTGCCATTTCAAGTATTGCTCCTATTGGACTTCTTATGTTAGCATATGGTTCAAACAATAAATATTCCTTTTTAGGTGGTCTACGAGTTGTTGATCAATCTATTAGTTATGAAATACCTTTAACTCTCTGTGTATTATCCATACCTCTACATGTGAGTCATTAAAACATAAGTTTTGACCTCTCTTTTTTTTAAAGTTAGAGCGATAAAATAAAAGAAGTCAAAATGAGTTGAATAGGATATCTTTATTTTTTATTCACCATTTGGGTTGATGAATTTAATTAGATGGTTACATAAGTGAAAGAAAACAGCTTCTAAGTGTGCAATAAAAAAATGGAGGCTCATTTCTTGTGTACAAGAGTACAACAAAAATAAGCATAAAAAAACTTGACAGGATGCCCCAAAATTTGTTGATTAATCATCCTAACTTAAAGCAGGTTCAAAAGCTAGTCCTATAGCCTTATTGAGTTTTTACTATCATTTATTTATATGAATTACTCTAAGTTTATCATATATGAATTACTTTAAGTTTAAGATGAATGAGAAAGAATAGAATGAGTGGATGAATAGGAAGACCAAGATATGCAA
>JAOQMP010000005.1:38509250-38525930 GCA_027563575.1 Erythroxylum pedicellare
TATTAATTATTTAATAAAATTTATTATATTAAATATTATTCTATTCTATTTGATTTATATTTAAAAATATTTTATTTATATTTTTATTTAATATATTTATAATATAATATATTTATAATATTATTATAATATTAGAATATAAAACATCTAAAACAATAACTAAAATTTGAAATAATAAAAAAACTAGAGTTTTTTCATATCTCAAAGGGAGTTAAATTATTTCAACGTTTGATTTTTTATTTATCGCTCCCAAAAACTTTTTGAATTACTAGTAGAAAGAGATTTCGCTAACGAAAAAGCTTTCAACGCTGACCAATATCCTTTTCGTTTCCAAATCTTTTTTCGAATACGCTTTTTTGATAGAGAAGTACGTTTTTTTGGAACTGCCATTCAAAAAAAAACAGGTTATTTAGTATAGTTGGATGTGAAAGGCATCTATAGTTCAAAAAAATGATTTTTACTATTCATTAATTATCTATTGAGTTTTCAAACTCTACTCTGTTTATAAAAAAAAAGGAAAGTCTGTCCGCTTCGATTTCGATTTCTATTTCTATCATTTTTCGTTCTATTCTACTTATATATGTGTATATGGGATATAATCCAGCAAAGGGTAAACCCTATTGATTCTAATAACTAATAAAAAAAACTGGAATTCGAGTAAAAAGTAAAGCTAAAGGAAAAATTATACCTAATTGAAATTCAATTTAAAAATTCAAATGAGACTAGTAGTTAATTGATTAAAAAATAGAAGATTGATAAAAATAGCCTATGTATATGTAAAGGTAAAATGTCAAATCTCAAAGCCCTTTAATATAAACATAATTAATTAATATAAGCATAATTAATGCAATTTCAAAATCAGCCCCAAAATACACAAAACAAAAGAAACTCAAATAATTCTCTTTTTTTATTATTCTTATCAAGATCAAGTAATAGTTTTATGATAAGCCTCTATTCTTTTTCTTTGTATATAAATTCTTGCAATTTTGAAAGTTTGTTTCATTTTCTTTAGAATAAGCATTTTCCCTTACTATTTTTGTCATATCATTTAACCTATTTTCACTTCTTGGGTTGAATATGTGAAGTATTTGTAAAAGATTTATGCTAATTAAGAAAATATAATTTTATGAAAATTGCATTTAAGTTTTGCATATATTTCTTTGTATTTATTATTTTCTTTTTAAATTTTTCTTTCCTATTCTTCTTACTAAAAAAAAAGTCGATGAATCAGAAATAAGAAACAATTAATTAAAACATAAATTAAAAAAGTAAATAATGGAATATATATATCAGTATTCGTGAGTTATACTTTTTGTTACACTTCTAGTACCTGTGTTAATAGGAGCATAATTCCTCCTTTTTTCGGTAGCAGCAAAAAAACTTTGTTATTGTGGTCTTCTCCAAGTGTTTTATGATCAGTATAGTTATGATTTTTTCGACCGATCTGACTAAGATAAATAACACTTCTATTTATCAATATGTATGGTCTTGGACCCTCAATAATGATTTTTCTTTAGAGTTTGGCCACTTGATCGACCTACTTACCTTTATTTTTTCAATGTTAATTAATACGATTGGAATTATGGTTCTTCTTTATAATGACAATTATATGGCTCATGATCAAAGCTATATGAGATTTTTCGCCTATATGATTTTTTTTCAATATTGCAATGTTGGGAATAGTTACTAGTTCGAATTTGATACAAATTTATAATTTTGGGGAATTTGTTGCAATGTGTTCTTATCTATTAATAGGGTTTTGGTTTACACGACCTATTACGTCAAATGCTTGTCAAAAAGCGTTTGTAACTAATCGTGTAGGGGATTTTGGTTTATTAGTAGGAATTTTAGGCCTTTATTGGATAAAGGGTAGTTTCAAATTTAGGAATTTGTTTGAAATTTTCAATAACTTGATTGCTAATAATAAGGTAAATTATTTATTTGTTATTTTTTTATGTCGTTATATTATTTTCTGGCGTAATTGTTAAATCATCCCAATTCCCTCTTCATGTATGGCTAGCGGATGCCATGGAAGGGCCTACTCCTATTTCAGCTTTGATACATGTTATTACTATGGTAGCAGGGGGAGTTTTTGTTGTAGCTCAACTTCTTCCTCTCTTAGTAGTTGTACCTTACATGATGAATTAATAGCTTTAATAGGTATAATAACAGTACTATTAGGAGCTACTTTAGTTATTGCTTAAAAAGATATTAAGAGAAGTTTAGCCTATTCTACAATGTCTCAACTGGGTTATACAATGTTATCTCTAGGTATAGGGTCTGCTCAAGCTACCTTATTTCATTTGATTACTCGTGCCTATTTGAAAGCTTTGTTGTTTTTAGGATATGGATCCATTATTCATTCAATAGAAGTTATTGTTGGGTATTCTCCAGATAAGAGTGAAACTATGATTGTCATGGGTGTTTGACAAAGTATACTACATTAACAAAATTGTATTTTTTATTGGGAACCCTTTCTCTTTGTGGGATTCCACCTTTCTTCTGTTTTTGGGCCAATGATGAAATTCTTAATGATAGTTAGTTGTATTCCCCTTTTTCCACAATAATAGCTCATTTCACGGTAGGATTAACAACATTTTATATGTTTTAGGTTTATTGACTTACTTTTGACGGACATTTAAACATTTATTTTCAAAATTACAGTGGGAAAAAAAGTTCATTATATTCAATATCTACATGGGTAAAGAAGGATAAAAGACGATTAAAAAGAACTTTTTTTTGTTATCTTTAGTAACAATGAATAATAATGAGAAAGAAAGGGCTTTTGTTTTTTTGGAAGAAGATATATCAAATTGACGGTAATGAAAGAAATGTGAAACAAACTTTTATAACTATTAATTCATTTGGTGTTAAAAGTATTTTTTTCTATCCTCATAAATCAGACATTTTAACTTAACGTCGCATTTGCAAATTAATCCACCCTTTTTACAAATTAATCTAATTAATATTCATACAACTTTGACCCATTTCACTCAATTCATATTTATTCAAATGACAACCAATTTCACTATATGAATTGGAGTACAATAAAACTAAACTCAATACAACATTTTCTCGTTTTGACTCAAGTAAAACACATCCTACTATAATATGAAAATAAATATGTAAACAACAATTTTCCCAACATTTTCTCGATTTTACTAAAGCAAAACAAACAATACTAGACAATAGACAACAATTTTCCTAACTAATAGTAAAAGATATCAAAGATCATTTTAATAAACACAAATTAAGAATTTGAAAGTCATAATAATATATGAACAAGTATTTATTTACATATTTAGCTAAAATCAACAAGTACTTCAATTAAAAGAACCATCAAACAAGTGGGATAGATGCTCAATCAACTCTTCATCCTCTCAAACATTTAAAGGTAGGATATGTATTCACTCATCGTTCATTTCAAGTAAGGCATCTACCATAAGCTTGCTTACCAATCTAATCTCCACCACTTATATCAAACACAAACATCAATCTGAAGGTCTTTATTTAGGTTGTAATGGAGTCTGAGGTAAGAGTAAGGAAAAATGAAAATTGTAGGTTAAAACCATAACACAAATTAAGCATTTAAACATAGACAAAAGAATGACCATAAAAGACTCAATTCTTTCCTCTCACTTAACAAAATTAACACTTTCCATTTTTTCTTTTCTCTCCTCTTCTTTCATTTTCTCCTTATCTTCTCTTCCGTTCTTTTCTTTTCTCTTTTTTCTTTTTCTCTCTTTTTCATTTTTTCTTCTTATTTTTGCTATATTTGTCATTTTTTGTATTTATGATTATAAAATAAGCAAATCAAGAGAAGAGAAACATAAAGAATTGAAAATCTCCACAACCATACCCATCCCTAATACAATAGTGAAGTATACGTTATGATTCCCCGCACTTATTCCATAAACCTATTATACTCATTCAAATGCTCAACTTGCTTTATGGTAAGTACAATGAAGACGATAAATAATCAAGGTCAAGGTCATATTTAGGTTTAAAGAAAGAAAAGGTGTCATATTAAGCTTAAAGGGGGTTTACTAGAGGTAAAATCATGGTGGTCTTTCAAGAAAAAGGGCTAAATCCTAATTGCCTTCATCATTTCAATATTTGCATAAGATTGTGTGATTTGAACTAGTATTTGCAAGCAAGTTTTGGAGTTCCTTAATCATGAAAGAACACTCTTGACAAAGAATTAAAGAATTTGGTTTTTAATATTTCAAGAAGGCTCAAAATCTTACCAATGAAAGGTGTCATTCATCTATCATAATAGGCCAATGTCCATTTAACCGAAATCCAAGTCAATTAGTCTAAGCATGCAAGTGTACTCATTCACTCATATTATAAATTTCTAAGCCAAATTAAGTTTATTTAATAATCATGCATCTGTAACTACTAAATGGGAAAACAAACACACAAGAAACAAATAATCATTTTGTTTGTTTGTTATAAACTGTTGCTCACGCAACACTTGAACATCACTTTGCTCTTCCTGTGATAAGAAAATGAAAGGGTGATCTAAAAGGCAAAAGAACGAAAGCAAGGACAAAGATGAAAACGAAAAGAAATTAAAACAACAACCAATAAAATGGTAAAGGGTAGAAACATGATACTAAGATGGGAGTCGAGGCTGTCCAAAGTGAGCATTCAAATTGGTCATGAAGGTTTGGATATCGACCACGCTAGCTTCAATGTTATGGATCCTATCATTTGTTCGTCGTTCAAATACTATCAATTGATTTATTAGTGATTGATACTCCACAGAACTATATAAAGATGTCTGATGCATATGTTAGGGTTAGGGAGGTAGAACATCATCTTTTTCTAAAGCTTCCATTTCTACAACTCGAGATCGTTTGCTGCTTGAAGCTTCCCCCTTGTCATTATGGGTAAGAACATGGCAATCACGTTGCCGCTTGATAACCTTCATAGATACCAAAGATTTCAAGTTGAGAGTTGAGTTTCCCAAAACTAACTACATCAGTATGGGTGTTCTCTCGATTAACAAGCGAAGATGTTCTGCCATTTGGGTATTTTAGCTGTATTAGATTGAGCCACTTCATGCAAATGCAAACTTAACTAACTACCGGCATTAAAGGACCTAACATGTACCATACACTACAAAATAAATAATTCAATTTTAGAAACTGCCCCATTACTATCTCCTCTACTGAATAGTGTAAAAGTTAAAAACCAATGAAGATAGCAAAGGGCAAGGTCTACGATAGCAGATGATTTAGACCAACCGGAGGTAAACACTTTCTTAGAATTGGTCAATTGTGACCAAAAGTCGCTAGCCAAAAAATTGTCAAGTTATTCATAGAAATCAATATTTGGAAAGCTAAAAATATCATAAAGTACTTCTAAAGTGATCAGATAATATGCATTCATTAATTGAAATTTAAGACTTAACACAGTATCCCTATTATTAGTTTCACGAACTAACTCTAAAGTGGTCAAAAGCTCTAATGTCAATTCTACATATGAATTTTTCCTAAATTCAGAAAATTAGTCCCAACCTATATTTTGCAGCAACTCGTTGACTCAATCAAATATTCCTAATTCAATAAGTTCTTGAGAATCCAAAAATCTATTTGGAATAATTTTTAGATCCTTAAGAATAATGTACCTCTGCTGGTGCTCTCTACTTTGAAAAATGAGGCATGAAATGCTTGAATTAGGCTCTTGTGATGGAGACGAGGGAACTCTAGGTTATTTCATTCTTGGAGGCATAACTGGTTGTCTATATAGAGGCTACATTTGTGCTCCTACTAAGTTGGTTCGGTGGACACATGGGCTTGCATTGGTAACTGGAGCGACAGCATAGTTGTGCGGTGGCTACTACAACACAGTTATAGGGTGGTCACTAAGAGATTATTACGGGCGTGTGTTGGGCGAGCAATGTGTGTCAGTGAGGGATGGAGATTAGATCTATATATGGAGAAGAAGCAAAGTAAAATAATGCAAAGATGAGATAGGTAATTATACTATGGGGAGGGTCACGCCCGTGCTTGAGCACGGGAGGGAATCCCCAATCACACCCATGATTAGAGAGTCACACTCCCCATATGTGAATGGGGAGTCGCACCCATCACTGACTGGGGCGTGCACTCCCTAGTCACAGTCCTTAGGTGTGACTGGTGAGTCATACCTGTGACTCCTAGTGATTGAGGAGTCCAAATTCTGCAAAATGATTGTGTGCAAGCAAATTTTCTTTTACCTATATTTGTTGAACTGATCAATAGTCATTCCTAAACCATGCTTCTTAATCCAAGCACATTCACTTGGTGGTTTGGGTGGTCTCTTTTCTATGTAAGTCTTGTTTGTACTTTTGTTAATTGTTATTCGATTATTTAATGCTCTCCTACTGATGTTAAGGATTGTCTTTTTGTAAACTCAACCCTAATCTTTCAAAAGCTAAAATATCCCATAGTTCTAACTAACCACTTACCTGCTAAGAAAACTGTCTTTAATCTTCCCTTAACAAATCAGCTAAGACCTGCTAGTTTACTGAGCACTTCTCAGCTACAAAATTATGACGTAGACTACTCAGAATTATCCATATCAGCCATTCTCTTTACTCTTTATTGTGATACCAAAAGTGCACTAGTCCTCTAGTGTATTTTTGTCTTCATTAATTTTTTATGTAGACATAATGAAGAATATCAATGTAATACCTAGGAACCTGACTATTTAGAGTGCATACAATCATTAAATTATATTGTCAGTTATATTTTTTGATTTATGGTTTCATAAACACTCTAACTGGGGAGTGCAGTTATGGGTGTGACTGTCATAGGTAGGATGGCAGTAGATTTTCAACCTGATTAATATCTGCACCACCCGACCTGAAAAATGAACATAGAGGCTGAAAAAAAGGATTTTAAATGGATGCTAAAAAATGGATGTGGATTTGGATTTGGATTTGGATCTAGTAATAACTCAAATCAATAGATACCCATACCTTACTCACTTTTTATTAACTCTATTTTTCTATTTTTTCAATATTTATGGTTAAATATAATAAAATATTAATATTTTCTAAGAATAAACAACTTTAAAATCCCCACTTTACTCCTCAATCCTCACTTTTTTTTATCATATTTTATTTTCTTATAGGATGATAATAACGCTAATGATATGGAGATGGAGTTTTGAATGTTGTGGAGTTCATGCAAATACAAATTGAAGCTTTAGATATTTCTGTCTTTGTTTCAGTTCTTGATTGTGAAAATATATATTGTCTTTGCACTAAACATTATGATTTTTATTATTCCAATTTTATGGTTTTTTAAGACATACAAATCAAAATCTTGACTTATTATTATTAAAGTAATTTTAATTTGGAGCGTTCACAAAAATCTGCTCTTTATATTTCTTATTTAGAAGTTATATTTTTATGTGCTATATACATCTCGATGGATATCCAAAAATTCGAACAATCTAATGGAATTGGATGTGGGTAGTAAATCGTAAAAACTGATGGATTTTAAATGGATAATGGATTGAGTCATAAAAAATGGATATGGATATAGGTAGAGTAATACCCAAACCAAACCCTACTCATTGCCATCCCTAGTTATGGGTGTGACTTCCCCAATCAGACTGATCAATGAACCTACTATCCCACCTTTATATTTATCTGATTAAATCTGTAGACATTCCTGCATTTTCATGCCCCTTTATTTTGAATTTCCCATTTATTTACATCAATGGATAGTTCTTCATCCAATTATATGGGTTGATCTAAAATACGTAAAAGATGTTAGTCGCACTTAAGAGCCGACTACTCAACCATTGAGTTAGCAACCCAAATAACAAATAAAAACTTAGGTTATATAGGTACAATCAGAAAAAAAGATTTTATATCATATCAAATCCAATAAACCAAAGATTTGACCAAAGAAAAAATGACACATTGGTTCAATAATCAATATCCCCTTTTTCATCAATTTTTTAAGAGTAAAATCTTTTTGAATCATTAGAATATTGACGCTCATTTACCCTCTTTGAATATAGGATATAATAATTGATCGTGGATTTGTTAGTCTAAGCAAGAGACTTGATTCAAAAAGTTCTCACAAATACCAAACATATCTTGTTCCAATTCATTAAGCATAAATGAAACTTCCATAAAAAATTCCATTAAAAAGGTTTGGATAAATAAAATTCTTCTTGTCTTTTTTATTGCTAATTATCATGAATTTGAACTAAAAATGGATACATTCATTATCCAATTTTTTGACAGCCGAAAGGGGGCCTTTATTAACTTTTGATTTTATCCGATTTTCTTTATTTCTAGATTAAAAAGAAGAAAAAGAAGAAATACTTCATTCTACCATACTATTAGATCTCATAGAATAGTGTTGATTGTAGTTCGCCCTTATTTATCTACGTTTATCTACAACACAAAATTGGAATTCTTTCCATTTTTTCTATAACCCATTAAGAAGTAAGAATTCAAGTTTCATTCATATTAATCATGTTGACTAACTTAACTAATAGCTTTTACATAAATTAGAAGTTAAAAGGTAGTAGGAACTAAAATGACCAATGTAGTAACAATAAATGTAAGAATTTTTACTTCCATAATCTTATCATTTCGTTATGATTTACTTCGCAATAACTCGGGATTGAATCCCATAAAGATGATAACGTCTATAAATTAAATGGGATGAATTCCATAGTGATGATGTCCAATCGGATCAATATCATGAATAGCAATATCTTAATTATCAAATCAATTCATGGTCACACTTGGAATAGTATAACATAGAAACATCATTTATCCATAAGTAATAAAAAAATGTATTCCTAATCCAATTGAGAATTTCATTCATTACTTTATTTTTATTTATTATTTATTTATCATTTTTTCCAACTCCATTTGTTTCTCAATTCTAAAGTAAACGGGCTTCTAGATGTGGGATTTCCTGAGTGATCTTTTTAGAGTCTTCGCTTGTCACATGAGTTTAAATATCGGTAAAAAAAGATTTGGATGATTCTTTCTACAATTTACTCTTATATTAGTCCTATTTGCTCAAAGATTAGAGCATCGTATTTTTAATGCGATGCTCTTTAGTTCGATTATCGTAGTTGGCTTTTCTCTATTTATTTTAATTTATTTTTTATTTTTACATGATTAATATTTAATCAGTAATAATAACTAATGGAAGTGTTATTTAGAATAGATAAATATTAATGAAAAAATAATCAATAATGTAATATTAATGAATAAAATAATAACTATTAGAATTGTTAGTTATAATAAATATTAACAAAGAAATAAAAAACAACTAATGAATAATGCCAGTTCGTTTGAATTTGGTATACACACTAAACTTCACTTTGTTATGAATTCCTAATGATGTCAAATAAAATGTACCATTAATCAATTCAAAAGACGCAATATTTTGACAGAAGGAAGTTCTTTTTTTTTCGAAATCCTACTTTGAAGTGGCCCTTTCGTTTATTAGTTAGAAAGAGGGAATTTTTTTTCCAAATTTCAGCAATTGAGACATCCAAAAATAATATAAGAAAGACTCATATATTTATCCATCAACATCACAAGTAAGAACTTCGCAAAAGATTCTTTGTTACTATAACATAACTAAAAGAAAATTTGTTCTTACTTATGTAATAAAAATTCAATCACGATGTTATTTTCTTTATTATTGAATGGGTTTTTCAATTGTTTTTAGGTTTATGTTCTAGTCTAAGTAAAGATTCGCCCGATTTTTATTTGCACATATAGTGCAAATGCCTTAAATACCATACCTTTTTGCTACAACCTTTTTTCTTGAAATTCCTTACATGTCTTCCACTAACAATTGATTATGAACTAGTTTAAAATTTCTCTTATCTTTGGAGAAAGATTTATAAAAATACTGATACAATTTGATTTCTCAACTTACTTATTAGTCCTTCTAAAGCCCACTTCTGTCCCATATTATGAGTGAAAGGGGAAATGAAAAGAAATATAAAATTTCTTTTTCAATTTATCAAAAGAAAGAAAAAACTGGATCATAAAAAATGTTCTTTATAAAAGAAAGAATAAACAAACTTTCACAATAAAAAGAAATCCAATTCTATTATTTCGATTTAGAGACATATATGACTTCAAGAAAGCTAAAACTAAAAAAGAACAAGATTCGATAATCAAGAATCAGACAATTCATAAAATTTATAACCAAATATGGAGTGAACAAATTATTCATTGACTAGGGTTGAAAATCCTATATTTTATATATTGATACAATTGAGTCTTTCGTTTTCGAAATAGTATGTAGAAAAGTTCTTCAAATTATTACTTTTTGACTAGGACTTGTTCTAAAAATAAAAAATCGAGGCATTTTGAATTGTTTATGTACTCTACGGATAAAGGATTGCGTACAGCTGAACATAGTAAAATAAGAAAATGAAATATTTATTTGAAATTTTTCGTTTGGAAATTTTCCGGAAAGCTAATCATAGGTTCTTCTCTCCATTGGAACAATAGGGTCATTGTACTCATTACTAAACTTGTTGAAAGATGAAATATAACCAAGGTATTAGGCAAAAAATTAGACTACATTCAAGGAAATTTTGTTATTCTATCCAAAACTTTCTCAGCTAAAAGTCTAAGTTAAGTGGGATTTTTGTAAATTATTTTTCAATTGTATCTATTGCAAATTCAAATTTGAGTATAAATTTATATTTATTATGCCATTCACACTTAATTTATACATTTCATATCCATATATGGAGTTAGATACAATTTTATGTGATTCTGTAACCTGTAAACAAAATATTAAAAGATTCCATCATTGTTAGATCAATCCATATAATTGGATTAAGAACGATCCAATGTACCTTGTAGTTCATATAGTTTGTTCAACATACTTCATTAGACTAGTTAGCATGGGGAGCATATTGTCAATAGTTATAAAAAATTTTATATTCGGTTCTTTCTCTTGGTTAAGATGTTCGGTAATGACTCGCAATGCACACTGCAGCGGAACTCTGCGGAGACTCGATTCACACCTTGACTCTTAAGATTATCAATTTATGATAAAAGTAACTTAATATTAATCAATTACATAATCAAACAAAAAGAGTTAAGGAGTAAAACAAACGGAAACTAATTTATGATAAAAGTAACTTAAAGAAAGCAAAACTAATTTATAGTAGTTTCAAAAACCAATCTTACCTAAATTCACTCTTTAAGAAATTTCTTAAAAATTTTAGTAAGCCTCTGTTTTCAACAAGCTAAAGAGGAAACTTGTTGTATTAATTTATTTTTTCATGAGTAAAAGGTACCTCTTTTTGCAATCTTTTTCTAAGAAAAAGAGTAACCATACTCTTAAAAGAATTTACAAATTTAGAATACCTTATTAGGTTTGGAGTCAAACTAGCTTTTAAAAATAAGACGTTGTCATTATCAATTACTAGTTACTGTGTATTGATTAATCAATATGCGGTTGACCAATGTAGTAGCTATTGGAACATTAATGTTACTCTTGAGAAAGATTGTATTGGTTGATCAATGTGCAATTTATAGATGTTGGACCCTAATTTTTTTTTTATTTTTTATTTTTATTTGTTTATTTATTTTATAATTTAGCCTATTAATTTAGTAAGAATAAATAGAAATTAGAATTTAGAATAGAAATATTAGAAGTATAATATGGTAGTAAATAGACTAAAGGAGCTAATGGGCATTACATTAAATGAAGAAGGGTCAAATTGGAAAGATAAGACAAAAAGTAGTCTTGAAATGAGAAAGAAGAGAGACAACGTGGGAAAGAAAGAAAGAAGAACAAGAAATGGTGGGAGAAGTTAGGAAAGAAGAAGAAAATCGTGGAGAAGAAAAAAGAAGACAAATCAACTTGTTTTAGGTAATCTCCATCATCTTTTCTTCTTGCTTGGGTAGAAAAAGAACTAGAGAAATAAGTTTTGTGTTGGAAATAAAGGGAGAAAGAAGAGAATCAAGGAACCCATTTTGAGTTTCATGGATTTTTAAACTAGGTCTTAGTTTTCTAGCCTAGATAGACTATAGGTAAGTTAAGTCTGAGCTCAACTTTCTTATTTTATATTTTTGGATTATTGAAGCTTTATGGATTTTTTATTTGAACATTGGTTTGAATGGAAATTTGGTTTATTTGAAGGAAACCAAGAAAATCACATACAAAAGCAAGAAGAAAGGCAAACTTGAATTTGGAATTTCAAGCAATTTAGATGGGTAATATGTTTATAGTTATTGTGGAGATGGGCAAATTTCTTGCCTATGTGTGTATGCTTAATTGCTTGATTTTGAATTGTTGTGACTGTTGGAAAATGAATTATGATTTATTATCATGCCATGCCTTAAAAGATGTTACGACATTTTGTATTGATCAGAAGAGGAAAAAGCATAAGAAGCATGAAAGCATGAATATGTGATGAAATAAATTAAGCATCAAAATTTGCTTATGTTTGGGCAAGAGAGATACTATTTCATTCATCACGTGCACGTTGACTTAAAGCCTTCTCCTGACTGCCCGCTTATGGCATATGAGCTCCTAAGAAACGAATTCATTTAGTTCATGGTGTAAACTTCAGTTTCTCCATTTCGATTTATGGGACTCTCAAGCCATTATGTTTGTGTATTTCATCTTCTACTTGTCAAGTATGATGCACAATTGCGTGTTAGGCTTTGATGGTTAAATATACATGATATGTTCTATATGATGACATTTTTAACTATGAGTCTTTGAGCTAGAATTGTTGATGATTGAATTGCTAGATTAAAATGAGAGATAGATGTGTATATATATATATATATATATATGCTTGATTTATGTGCTCATTACCAATGGCTATAAATATATTAGCCACTGAGCTTCGTAGCTCAACCCAATATTTTTCACTCCTCAGGTGCAGAATGAGAAGTTTATTGATCCTTGCAAGGCTTTGGCAAACTCCAAGATAGCTCTCTATTTTTATAACTAAGTTAGTTCGACTATTAAGCATATCAAACATGAGCATCCATTTGTAATTTGTATTAAGTTAGTGATGTGGTTGTTGATATGTAATTAAAGCTTGCTTAAACTCCATTTTGTTTTAGTAATGAGCTTAAGAGTTGAAGAAGTTTCCTTTGTACATGTTCTTATCAATCTTTTCACTAAGTTGTTAATGGTTGTTGGAAATTGTATGTGCAAAAATTTGTGTTGGTTTGTTAGGTCTAGGTTTGCGGAGAATTTAGCTGTGGCAAACCTTTCCTGAAAGGTGATTTTTGGCTCGATCTCATAACTTCACCATAGCGGACGTCTAAAGGGTGCATTTTCTTGATCTTGAAACTTTTCCATGACGAACTTTTCTCAAAAGGTCATTAGTAGCATTCATTAGTTTTGCTGGGGGGAACTTGTCAACGCTGATGCTAAAATTCTCCTTACAAATTGAAGCACTCAACTTTTTCTTCACATGATCTTCACTCGAACGTCTCAAATAGTCACCTTGGAATAAGTACCGAGACCTGGGCCTAACAATAGATGTACTAACTATGGTTGATTGTAACATAGTGTTTTACCAATGTACAATAAATATTGCTACAAAGTCTTGGTACAGAACTTTAACTTATATTTTTCTACCATTAATCTATATAAATCTACCAATACACCTAAAATCATTATTCTAACATCTTTAAATGGGTAAACTTAATCTTTCTAATGGAAAATTGAGTTAAACCACTTGTTTAAATATACCCAAATGTATGTTTTAAGGATCTTGCTTTTCTTTAAAATCATCATTTAATAAGCTAAAATATAAATGTGTTAATTTATAAAAAGCCTTTAAATTATTAAAGTGATTAAGCAGGAAGTATACATTACATATTCATTTGTAAATTTGTTACGCTTGTTCTTTCTTGGTCTTGATTTTATTCTTCGTTAAATTGAACTTTACGAGTACATATTAATTAAAAACTCACAGTCGTGACTTAGCTATCATAGTCCTACAACTGTTGCACAACCGTGAGTTAGCTACCATGACCATGTAGCATATAAATTTTGTCTTTCTAAGATTCCTGCTCCATCTTTGTCTTATAAAGAAATCATCCTAAACGTCACATAGTTTGATGTGGTTGAGATTAAGGGATTTGGGTTGGGTTTTACAAGGTGTAGGAAGGGGGCAAAGAGACTCACAATGAGATGGTAAAAGGGCGACGTCTATATTGTTACAATGAAAATGACAAAGGATGTCAGCACTAATAATGCTTCATCGTTATTCATGCTCTATCCTTCTCCCTAATTCTGTGATAAATTTACAAAGGAAAGAAGGAGGCGAAGAGAAGAGAGGGGGATTTCTATAGTGATACAAAGAAGATGATAGAGTACATTGGCTGGGTCAACTTGGCTCATAAGCTACACATTTTAGAAAGAGTAACAGAGTGCTTAAAATTTAAGAATAACGATGACGTTTTTGAGTTTGACAGAATAAGATAGGGTTATATTAGACAGAGGATCTGGGTGCCTTGTGACCCAATAATGCCCAATGCACACCCCAAAATGCACCACCAGTAGACACACACTCAACCCTCTAACATCCCAAGCAACTTAAACATACCAATAGCACTCCAAATGTCCACAGTTCCATACCAACCCAGTAGCCGGTATCCAAACACGAAACGCGCCATGCTTCTTAATCCAGGTGCACTATAATGCAGTCGCTCCATCCAACAAGTTTCCACAGTGCCATAATGCCATAAGCCATACAAACTAGTCTTCAACAGGCATCCAACGACAAGTCCATATGTCCTAGTCTCAATGCCATACAATACCAGACGAGCCACACGTCCAAACAGCAAACATAGATGCCCATTTACCTAACAATGCACCGATTTCCTTATAACACACTAACTCTCTACAATGTTATACTAATAGGACAATGACGAAAGGTAAGTTTAAGTTAAATCTAACTGCATAAAATTAATCTAATACTGGACCTACCACAAGTACCAATAGAAAGCATGCTCAGAGTAATCAATGAACTTGGCTCAAATTAATTAAATTTTAGGCTAGGCTCATGTTTTTATTTATACAAATTTTTGGGCTTTAAATGACCTTGAGCTCCACAACCTAGCCAAGTCTAAAGCCCAAACAATAACTTAATTAAAAATAATATTATTTTATTTTAACAAAGTATTTTTTTAATAGTAAATGATATTTATAACAAAGAGCCCAAAATGCAATTAGGAAAAATTAAGCCCAATAGTCCAATCCTTTATAAATTGTATTGTTGAGTTAAAGATCTAAATGTTTTATTTATAGAGTCACCCTTCTCCAACTTTTCTTTTCACTTCTAATATGGAAATTGGAAACCCTCCCAATATGAGAATTGTGAATTGAAACAAAAAGTTAGAGGATGGTGACTCCATAAATAAAGGATTTAGGTCTTTGCCTCAATCACACATCCAACGAGTTGGGCTTTTTGGCTAGATGTGTTCCAATTAAGCTTTGAAACATTTAATATTTTTTAAAAGGGTTGAGTGTTTGGGCATGATTTACCCTAAATGGTTTGGACCATTTAATATTTTTCTAAAAAGCTTGGACTTTTGGGAATAATCCAATCTAATTAAGTTTTATCCTAATTAAAGTTAATTGAGCTTGAAGTTGGTTTAATCTGCTCGGACCTAATTGGGCTTTGAGTTTCTTAAGCCTAATTAAACTCAATATCAAGCCAAGCATCTTAAGCTCAATTAATCTTCAAGCTAGGCTTAGGCCTTAAAAATTATTTTCAGGCTAAACTCTAGTTATAGGTAGTGTTGAAATCAACCTGATCTGGCCCGTTACGATTACTAGTCAAGATTACTCATTATTAAAATATCACTGCGTCTTCTATCCTTTTCACCGGAGCTATCCTAAACTATAGCAACAATTACTTTTTCATTTTTTCCTTTTTCTTGTTTTCCTTCTACTGCAATGGACAATTTATTTTAAAGTGTCCCTTTTCTTTATAATTAAAGGATCAAACAACTTTAGCCTTCTATTTGGATTATGACTTACTCTTATTTCCAGAATCCATTTTCTTATTCCTACCTTTACTAACAAATTGAACCAAATTTGATCCATATTTACACATATGAAAGACCTTTATTTTCAATTCTTTAGATTGCATGACATCTTTCAGATCACTGAAAAAAATACCCTCTTTACTATATAAGATAGTATCAATAATTTTTTATATATAAATTAGACAAGGAAAACAAAGGATTATAGCTTGATTTTATTTTAACTTTAACACCTTGTAAATATAAGATTCGATTAAAGTATCAATATGACCTTTCATATATGTACTTTCTATCATCCTCAAGGTATACAAATGTTCCTTTTCATGAAAAAATTTGTAAATGTGTTGGATTCTGAAATTTTCTAAATTTCTTATTAATTGTTTAGTGATTTATTCATGCTTGTTTGTTTGTTTAATTATCGTTATTATTAAATTTTTTAGAATCGGGTCATTAAATTAGCAAGTATGAATAGAAATTAGAAGTTTGAAATTAGAATAAAGTGTTAGAAATTAAGTTAGCTTAAATAGTTAGTAGGCTTGTGTTAAGTGGATTAAAGGAGTAGAGCCATAAAAAACAAAAGAAGGGCAAACTTGGAAGAGACTAACTAATGGAGGGTATAATTGGGAGAAAGCCTAATAGAAAGGGGGCTT
>JAOQMP010000005.1:38563976-38589128 GCA_027563575.1 Erythroxylum pedicellare
CCACAAGATTAGACACTTGCACCTTGTGAGCCTACTCCAACACCAAGAGATGTCACAACTATGCCTATTATTCATCCTAAACATAAGTATGAACAAATTTTGAATATGCGACACAATATTAGTTCTCCAACCATTTCTCAAGATATGCCTCCAGCTTCTGATTATCATACACCAGTAAATCAGACTATTATTCCCACTGTGGGCTCTTCTTCTGCAAGCACTGCAGGTTTGATCTTTCACATCACATTTGTGAAATTTATTAAGTTTAATTATTTTTCTTATCTAAACAATCAAGAGTATGTTATATGCTAATTATAAATTATTCCTTTGCTATTTTAAGATCCATGACTGATCCAAAAAAACAAAGGGTGTCACAAAAGGACACGGATTGACAAAGATTAACAAAGCGATAGGTAAGAGATTGGAGATAGAGATCTCCCCTGCTGAAGAATAACCAACCAACTCCGTACAATCTACCAAAATCTCAAGTGAGATTGGTGTGGTATCCCGAACTTCCTTACCTGTAAGAAAAAAATGGAAAAACATTACTAATGAGGAGATGGACATTGCATTTGATAAGTTAGACGTAAGTATTATAAACCTATCTAATTTGTACATGTTTTCCATATGTCTAAAACTTTGACCAATAATTTATACTTTTTTGCAGTAAAAGTAAGAAATCAAGGGGTTAAGGACTGACAACGAAGTACATGCTACTGTGAAGAAGTTTCTTGCTTTAAAGTCTAAAGATCAAAGATATAGTTTTAAAAAGCATTTTACTAAGCACAGAAAGGATGTTAAGCCGCATAATGTCACAGTGGCAGAGTGGATGGATTTATGCGAATATTGGAAGTAATCAACTACAAAGGTTAGTTTATTTGATTAAAAAACTTAATTTCATTATTTTTTTAACAACTGATTATATTTTAGTATTTATGAATTGTGATTTATAGATGTTATAATAGATTTTGTTACGTGTATGATTAGGAAAAAAGTCAAAAAGCAAAATTGGCTAGGAGTCAGGTCAAATGTCGACCAAACTCCGATTCCAAGGACTCTATAGCGATACTACATGAGATTGTGAGTTATTATCTTTTTAATTATATTTTTCTTTGATTGAAATTTCAAATTTTATATTAAATATTACTATTAATATATTTTTATACAATAGAGTGACAGAGATGGAGGAGAGTGTAACCAGATGAAGCTATGGTATCATACTCATTATGATGAAAGTAAAGGTCAATGGACAACTACCGAATTCAAAGAAAAATGGGTGAGTACATAGTTCATTTACAAATATTTCTTAAATGAGACTGTGCATGTAATTAATTCTTACTTTTTCAAGACTTAATGAGTCACGAATTGACACATTCAACAGAACAAGGTCATTCGATGACAGTGGATGAAGTGTGTGACAAAATCTTAGGCACTACATCAAATTACATTATTGGCTTGGGAATGGAACCTCGACCACAAGGGAAGACTTCTGTCAAAAAGAGACTTCGAGACGAATTAGAGGAGTCAAAGAAGGTTAATCATGGGTTACAGTCTAAAGTTGATGAATGGACCAAAATTTTTGAAGAAATGCGGGATAAATTAACTACCGAAGCTGAACAACAAAAAAAGATCTTGGAACTTTTATATGCTACACATAATATTCGTTTAGATTAGATAAGTACTCTTATTGATATATTAAACACTTATGACATATTATTTATATTAATTACTATATTATGACATGTTTGGGAATTGTAATTAAATAATAAATTGTCTGCATGTATTAAATTCTTGTTATACATGATTGATCATTCGCAAATTAATGATATACTCATCAAATTGAAGAATTATTAAATAAATAAATTCCATATATAATATTAAATAGTTATTAAATAAATAAGATTTAATAAATTGGTTTTAAAAAAATAATTATTAAATTAGAATAATAATTAAATTAAAATTATTTTCGGACTATTGAAACAAAATAAAAGAACAAATAATTATTAAAATTTAAAACCATATTCAGATTTAAAGAAAAAATTCAAATTAAAATTTAATAATTCTCAAATGTAATTTAATTTTCGGATGAATGTAAAATTTTAATTATTTAAAATTGAAAATTAATTAAAATAAAATTATTCTTGGATATTTACGCAAATTAATTTATTAACAATCGATGACGTTTCTTCCCAAACGTCACCGATTGTCACCTATTCTACGATGTTTTCTAAACGTCGCAGATAGCTTCATGGTTTCCATGACGTTATTTATAAACATCGCGGAAACCATTACAATCCACGACGTTTTCTTTAGACATCGTCGATTTCATGACCTTTTTGTGACATTTTCCAAAACGTCAGTGAATCTGTAGGCTTTTCACGACGTTTTCCATAAAACGTTGCTGAAACTGTTTCCCTACACCACCTTCAATGATGTTTTTTGTGACGTTTTTAAAAATGTCACAAATAGCATTCTCCGACGTTTATTGACCATTTGAGACATTTTTAAAACGTCACAGAAGGGGTATTTTTCTTGTAGTGCATGTAACCCAAACTTGAGAGTTTGAAAGGCAAGCAAATAAGTGGATCCACAATATTGAGGCTAACGTGGTGGAGATCCAAAACTTTCTGGACAATTTGAATGCTCGCTTCAGATAGTCAGCTCCCCCATCTTAGTATCATATTTCTATCCTTTTTCTTTTTATTGCTTGTTGGTTTAATTTTTTTATTTTTAATGTTTGTCCTTGTTTGCGTTACTTTGCATCTTAGATCCCTCTTTTATTTTCTTATCACATTGGGGACAACGTGATATTTAAGTAGGGGGAGGGTAATAGTTAAAAAAACAAAAACAAAAAATATTGTTATTTGTGTGTTGTGTGTTGTGTGTTTGTTTTTTGCATTTAATAGTTAGAGATGCATAGTCATGAAATAAATTCAGTCGAGATTAGAAGTGCATAATATGAGTGAATAAATACACTTTTATTCTTAGACTAATTAACTTGGATTTCAATTAAAAGGACATCAATCTATTGTTATAGATAAATGTCACTTTTCTTTAGTAAGATTTTCATCCCTTTGAAATATTTAACACCAAACTCAAGTATTCTTTGCTAAGAGTGTTCTTTCATAATTAAGGAACTTTAAAACTTGCTTGCAAATACTAGTTAAGATCACATAATCTTATGCAAACGTTGAAATGATGAAGGCAATTAGGATTTACCCATTTTGCTTAAAAAGCCACTATAATGTTACCTTTAGTGAACCCCTTTGAGCTTAACATGAAACCTTTTCTTTCTTTAAACCCAAAATATGAGCCTTTACCTTAATTATTTATCCTTTTTGTTAGATGTACCATAAGGCAAGTTGAGCATTTGAAATGGTACTCCTAGGTTTAGGAAACAATTGTTTGAATAAGTGTGGGGGGTCATAGCATACAGTTGGATATTACATTAGGAATGAGTATGGCTGTAGCAATTATCTCTCCTCTATACTTTTCTTTTCTTAATTTCCTTATTTTAAATAAATAAATAATTGAAAAGAAAATAAAGGAAAAGAAGAAAAAGAAATAAAAAGAGAAAGAAAGAAATACAAAAGAAACAGAGGGAAGAGAAGACAACTAGAAAATGAAAAGAAAAAGGAGAGACGTAAAAAGGTGAGTGCTAACCTTATTACGTGAGAGGAAAGAATTGAGTATTTTATGCTTCATTATTTTGTATTATTTTAAATGCTCAATTTGTTCTATAGTTTTAAATTGTGATTTTTCTTTTTCCCCCTTTAGCTTGGCCCCATTACAACCAAAATAAAGACCTTTGGAATAATGTTTTTGTTCAATATGAGTGGTGCAGATTGGATTAGTAAGCAAGCCTGTCATAGATGCCTTACATGAAATGAATGACGAGTAAATATATCCTAACTTTGAATGCATGAGAGGATGGACAGTAGAGTGAGTGTCTATCACACTTATTAATGGTCTTTGAATTGAAGTACTTGTTAATTTTGGTTAAGCATGTGGAGAATAGTCTATTCATAGAGTATGATGAGTTTCAGGTTCTCAAGTTGTGTTTATTGAAATGATCGTTGATATCTTTGACTATTATTTGGGAAAATTGTTATTTTCATTGGTTATTCTTATATAGTCTAGTATTCTATATTTTGCTTAGAGACAAGCATAGTTTAAGTGTGGGGGAATTGTTGTGTCCAATTTCTATTGATTTTGCTTGCATTCACATCTTAGTTTTGGTTACAAATTCTTATGTCTTAATTCAAATTTGAAATGAATTGAGCGAAAATGACATGGATGTTACATGAATGTTGAATTGAGTGTCCTGTCATTGTTACATGAAAGCAAAACAAATTATGTATGAAAGAAGGAAAATTAAACGTGAATTATGCATGCATTTTAATGTGTAACATTAATTAATATATACATTTTAATAGAGTCACACCCGTGACCATAAAAGTCATGGGTGTGATAAGAGAGTCACACTCGTGGCTCCTACAGTCACACCTATGATAGTTTGTGTTCACTAACTTTTTTATTCTGACAAATGTAGGTTGATAGCAGGGTTAAAAATGAAACCTAAACCTAGACTCTCGGATATATGTAGAAAAAGAAGAAGGGGAATCGAGGGCTGAAAATAAGAAGAAAAAAAACAGAGTGGTTGAGGCAAAGAAAAGAGAAGCGAAAGAGAGCAAGAGAATAGAGCAAAGAAAAGAAGAAAAACATAACAGAGAGCTTCGTGTGAGGAATAGAGTAATTGCAGAAGGCGAGAACCAATGACCGAAAGTTAAGCTGGTCATGAGATCCATTGCCAGCTTCTAATCCAAGAGTTCATTTGTGTTTATTCATTCTTGTTTCATCTCTGCTACTACTATTGAACTCCTTTATCTTTTGTCTGTTGAACCTGTTTTCCTTTGTAGAGTTTCATAGTTCATTTCAGTTTACAAACTGTGTTTATTAGCTAAATACTTATCTGTTAATGTTAACTATAGTATTGAAGCATATGAAGATGAGGAATTGTATTTATTCTATGATGGGTTGATTTCTTGTTCTTAAGAATTAATGTAGCTAATTTAGTTGATTATGCATGATGAAGGGATTATTTTGTTGTCTTATTATATGCTATAGTTTATAAGCATATTGGATGTAATAGTGTGGCTGGCCTTTACATCATTTTGGTATTAAACAAAGATCGAGAGAAGAAGTTTAATACTAGAACAAGATACTATAAACGCTTAAGTAAAAAATTAGAAATATATTAACTTAAGTGAGAAATTATTAGTTGGGTTTACATAATTGATTTAGATGATAAACTTGTCGAATATGAAAGTTAGATTTAGTTTATTATTTAAATTGATTTTAAAACCCAACTGGTACTTTTAGCCAAACAAGTATCCAATTAATTCCCTTTATTTATTCATAGGAGATTTAATTAGTAAAATTAATTCCTCAAGAGTTTTTCACATCGATTGATCAAATCGTTTTACTTCTAATTTAATCAATTTACTTTTTACTCTAATTGAGTAATTTTCTTTAAAGCCTTTACACAACAAATTAGGATAGCATTTGTTTTTATTTTTAGTCCAAGTTAATTTGAGTGAATCAATTTCACCTCCTTGAGAAGACAACCCTAGGTATTCAACTACAATTACCTCGTATACTTACGAGTAAGATAGCCTAGGTTTTTAGAATTTATTTTGGCACAATAAATTCTAACCTCTATTTTTTTAAAAACTTGCCCTTGGAACTTTAATTGAATCTTTCAACTTATGCACAATATCAAAATAAGATATTTTCTACATAATTAAGAATTTTACTATCAAATTTGACTTTTAGTTTTGAGTCTTTAAATATTTTTTTGAGAAATTAAAACATATCATTGAATGAAAATCAAATTACATTGGCTGATCCCCGAGAGAGCCACGTGCTCACATACCACAAATAGAACAAAACAACGTCGCGTTACACTAACTAACTATTATCAAAAAAGGCAAAACGATCTATTTCTTTTGTGAATCTTCCAGTCTTTACTCGATTAGGGTTGGTGATGGCTAAGCGGGGGTAAGAACTCTATTGACAGAGGTATGTCTGGAAGCTTTCTGGTGAAAACACAGAGCACTACCCTCTCCTTTCGACTTGCGACAGCGAAACTTGACAGGTATACTTCCTTAAGTCGTTGATTAAGGTAAGTGATATCCATGAAATTAATCCTTTACTTCTTTTTTGGTGGTGATACAGATCTCTCTAAGGCCTAATCTTACGGTGAGTCTAAGTTGGAAACACCAAATAGGACAGATTTTTCCCTATTTTCATACCTTTCGCTACTCCTTCTGCTTTCGATCTCTTCGGACATATCTGAGATGGTAACTTTGAGTTACTTCCTGTCAGATCCTATGATGTCTAGTGGTGAGGAGGCTAGCTGGGGTTGACTATAATGGAATCTGTTTCAGGTATATCCATCCCTGCAGTTTATATGATTTTTTTCTGGACAATTTCCTTGCGATCTTTCCTTGATCTTCATAAGGGGTCTTTCGTGGAGTGATTGTGGCTCTGGCACAATGGTACTTATCTGACCTAAAGTCTCCCAAACTTTATCATCAGTAAATGATCTCTTTCGAAAAGCTTCAATTATTAGGCCATTTTCCATATCCAACTTATCTAATTCTTAATCATTTGATCGATATATAATTTCTTGAAGGGTTCTGAGCTTGAGGGTATCCATTGAGAGAAGACCATCCTTTAAATATTTAATAGCACTTTTTAATGAAAAAGTTTTGTAAATCTTCATCAAATACTTTTTGATTTTTTAACAACTTAGCTTGACTCATAACACTTTATATTATGCATTCTTAGTTAATAGATTTATTTTTTATCATTCCAAAAAGGGGAAGAAAGTTTAGTAATATTATATTTAAGGGAAGCAATATCATTCAAAGGATATTGATTGTTTTGTCATTTTTGTATTTCTTTCACTTTATATGATATGCTTAAGTACATGATATTTTTTATTTTGAATATCTCTTGTATTATAGATATTAAATTATGCTCTTCATATTGAATTACATTTTATGCATAAATTGAGGGGAGGCTAATTTGTTTTTTATTATCATTAGTGTTTTGTCATCACTAAAAAGGGAGAGAATGTTGAACCAAAGGAGGTTCCAATTGATGTTTTAGTGATAACAACATATAATTACTACTAATATGTTTATCATTTTGAAAAATAGTAATATTAGAATAAAATGAAGCTATAAAATCAAGAAGAAATTATATGAAGTTCATAAAGGGAAACTAAAGTTTTCAACTAATGAAATGAAGAATCAAAACAAGAACAAAAGAAGAACAACGCTCATTAAGATCATTTCACACTTTGTATTATTATTTGTAGGCTCACTTTGTTAATTTGATGATCCAAAAGGCTCTACATGCAAAATCATTTTATCTTACTTCATTGCATGAGTCTTTACATTCATCAATGAGGCATTGAAGCTTTTGATTTTAATATAAAAGCCTCTTAATCTTGCAAATAATCTTTCGGGAACGTTTTGAGAAGCGCTTCAATCATATTTGGATTAAATAAATTAGTTTTGAGTATTTAAAGTTGTTAAAATCATGTTTTTTGGTTGATTGGTAGATCTATATGGGTTACTGGTCGACTAATATAGGTTAAAGTTGTTAAATTTAAAGTATTGAGAGTTTGTTGTAACAATGGTTGATGTATTGGTTGATCAGTCTGTCATCTTGGTCAATCAGTATAAGTTACTAGTTGATCAATTTGTCAAATTAGTTAACCAAAATAGGTGTTACAGGACCTATGGAAGAGTCAACCTCAAAAACTAACTTAAAGGCTAGGAGAGCTCATAAGCTTATAAACCATACATCAGGCCCTCTTATTATCAATGTGGGATAACTAAACCACAACATTCCACCACGCTTTGTAGCTCCGACACCTATGGATTAGTTGCGCGCTAGACCTTTTTCTAGCCCCAGGCTAACACTATCATACCGACATCAACACCCACGGCTCAAGAACTCAAATGAATAGCTTTGATACCAATTGTTACAAGACCTATGGGAGAGTAAATCCCAAAAATTAGCTTAAAGAGTGAGAGAGCCTATAAGCCTAGAAATCCCATATCAGGCCCTCTTATTACCAATTTGGGACAATTAGACCACAACAATAGGTTACTGGTCAACCAGTATCTAACGGCTAATGAATATGATACTGTAAATACATACTGGTTGACTAGTATAGTATTGAATGTAGTCATTATAACGACTAGTTTTTGGCTCCAATAATTATTTTATGTCCCAAAACATTAGAATAGGTGTTTTCTCATTGGTTTTAGCATCAAGAATGTTTTGGGAGTTATCAAGTAAATAAGTAAAATATTTTTATTTAAATACTTTGCTAGGGTGTTGAATATTGTACTTAGAGGTGATCCAAGTGGTATTAAGGTTCCTCTTTATGTTGAAAAAAGATTGCAAGAAAGGTTCCTTTTTATCAGAAAAAATTGTACAAAAGTTGTTCTTCACCTTGAAAAAAAATTATAGTGAAATTTTAGGAAGAGTCTTAGGAGTGGATGTAGGCAATGGTTGTTTGTCAAACCACTATAAATTGGTTTGCATTCTCTCTTTCCTATCCTCTTTAAATTATTTTTCAATTGTTTGATTAATTTATATTAAGCACATTTCTCATACTCATTTATATTAATTGTTGTCAATTAAGTATATTGGCTAGAAAAACTGTCAAGTTTTGTAAACACCCAAATCACCCGTGTCCTATTTGGTGCTATTAAAGACTAACATTTAATTTATCTCAGATGCAAGAATTGGATGCTTACAGGTTTTTTAAATTTTATGGTTAATAAGAGATTTAAAACAAGGAATATTTTATAATTTTATGGAGTTAATAGAATGTAGCATTTTGAATTTAGAAACTTTCGATTTAAAAGTATTGATGTATTGACAAGTCATTTGAATTTTAGGTAAATGGATGAGATTTAATAAAAAGGATTTTTTTATTTTAAAGTATGGATTTTAATTTGAAAAATGGAATTTACAACAGACAAAATGAAAAAGTCTTTTGTTTGATAAAAGGATAAAATAAACTCTGAATTGGATAAAGAAAAAGTCAAAATGATCACTTAATTGATTTAAAGGATGAAAAATAGATCTAACATGATCTGCATAATGGTCAAAAGTGTAATTTGAAATCTAATGTTTTAAAATATTCAATTTCAACCTTAACAATTTCAAAATGTTTAAAATAAACTCTAAATGAACAAAAAAATTAATGAGATTAACTTTCGTCAGTTATTTTAAAAATTTATTAGTAGGTCCCACTATTATGTAGTGATTACCACATGTACACCACGTAGAATAATATAGCCCCCATTTGATTTTAAAAATTTTGACATTAATAATAATTTGTAATTAATTTTATTATTATTTATGTTATTTTTTAGTTAATTATAAATAAAATATTAATCTAAAAATTCTAATTATGGAATGAAACTAAATTCCCTAATTGAATTTCATACCAACTTCCTTTTGTTTCTATCTCACACTTCCAACTTCTACATCAGACAAGTTTTTGTTTTGAAATAGCAAAAATTAAAATTACCCATTAAAACTCAAATTCATTTCTCCCAAAGATAGGCATGCCTCTTTACTACTCTAGCGTAGAAAGCATACAAAAATCATCTTATTGATCTCTTCATAGTATATCTTAAGCCTAACCCTAGGGGGATTGATTACACATACAAATTTAGGAAACCCATAAACATATTTGCTGAATTTGGTTTCTCTCATAAATAAGCACAAGAAGGTCAATAGAGGGAATCTTAGTATGGCTTAGACAGAGGTGGTCAAGTCTTTAATCAACTTGGTGCTAGAAACCCAATTACAATATATTGTAAACAAGAGGAAATTGGAGGTGTGAAACTGATGCAAGACAGAAGCAAGTTGGAAGCTGATGCAGTAAAGAGGGGAAGGGCGTGAATTCACTTAGGAATTTTAGTTTCATTTCACTTAGGGCTTCCATGTTACGAATTTTAAAGATTTTATTTAACATTTTTAAGCAAAAAGTTAACATAATACAATAATTATTTTAATTACAAATTATTAATTTAACTTTTTAAAAAAAGTCAAATCAATTTCACTCTTTCGCATGGCATATAGAGATGGCAAGTAGGCCTAAGGTCAAACCGGCCCTGCCCAAAGTCAATCTAGGTTTGAATATTTGGCTCGGTTTTCTTGAAAAATTAAACTTCAGGCTAAAGTTGATGAAATATAACTGTTATAAGTAAAATGACATTATTGTCTATTTTTATTTTTAAAAAAATTAGATCAGGTGGAACTCGGATCCTAAAAGTTGCCCATACCCGAGTGTGACCTATTGTCATCATCCTTAATGACATATACATAATAATTGGGTCCACTAACAGAATCTAAAAAATTATAACAAGTGTTACATCCTTGATATAGGATTCAAATTATAGTTTAACTTATGTATAATTGGATGAAATGGATATTGAAAAAAAATATTTTAAAAATGTAAAGGATTTAAACTAAATATGCATTATAAAATGGGCTTTTATTAAATAAAAATAGTTTTTGATTTTAAATAAAAATGAGTCAAATCAAAAGATATTTTATTTAAATAATAAAGATGAGAAAAAGGTTGGACGATTTTGAATTGTTGATTGAGCTTAATTAATTAATTGAGTTTAACTAAGTTTTAATTTAATTCGATCAAGGTTAGATGAGATTAGGTTCAACGTGAAAACTTGAAAGGTTAACTATTTCATTGAGCTATTCAATTTCATTTGTTTACCAACTTTAATTTGCGTTGGTTGAATTTAAAATTACATAATAGAAAAGAGAAAAACAAAAGAAAGAAAGAGATATATTTTTTATTTTATTTTAATTGTGAGTTTTTATATTAAACACATCTACATTAAATACATAAAGTCATTTAAAGACAAAATCAATATTTAAGATTAGGCTTAAGTAAATCTTCAAATCGTAAACTTAAATTCTAAGTAAAAAAGAAAAGAAAATATATAAATTTTAACATAATAAAGATTAGAAAAGAAAATATGAAGACTTCAATTTCAGAAATTATTTTAAAATATTTTTTGTTTCATATTTTGATAATGTTTTAATCTTATTTTTTAAATTCTCCAAGTCCGGACTTTTATTGACCTTCTTTGCAAAGATGAAGAGTAAAGAAACATTATAAATATAAACGGATTTTTATATTGCACATTAAACTTAAGTCTCAAGAGTCAGCCCCTGTTACTGCGTCATCACTTATTAGCACATCATATTTGGGAACTTCATTTTCCTAGGCAAATTACAGGGAGCAACTAATTCTTCATTCGAGCCATTAAACCTCCCTCGCGGAGCAATCTCTCCACTTAATGATAACTTTCAAAAACTAGTTTCGTTATCCTCAACCCGGTTATTCTCCATGTTCGCTTTTTACTACATAGAACGTCAGTCACTGTATACTGAGAACTACATATAAGGCCTCTTCACTCAATATGTGAACTCACTTTTGATGGCTCCAACCCAAAATTCGTCTTCAAAAGTGGAATATTACATATGCCTCGCTCATGCTTTTCATCGTTGAATTAGGAACGTTAAAATTAAAGAGATTCTTAAGTCTATAATACACTTGGGACGATCGTTGCACTCCAACAAATAAAATTTCGACGTTGTTATCTTCATCAACACGGTGATTGAGACCACGTTCTGAAACATCTCGTTCATTTCCCTTGAACTGCTTAACTTCTCAAGTACACTCCACGTCTATCCAACACGCATGTAACAATTTCCACTACGTTCTCTATATATGGTCCAAGAAAACTTGCCTTCTGTGCAATGGACTTCACTTTCAGGTTGACCATACATTAAACGAGCCCTCTCTCTCGAGTTGATCTTTTTAATGCGTGCTAACCAGTTGAGCCTGTCAAATTATATGAGCACATGAAATTACACGGGACTACCTTACCTCAGCTACTCTGAAGGTTCCGATTTCTTCAAGTGATCAACATTTTTGGACTTACATTCTAAAGGGTTAAATGATCCAAATAAGTCCTTTCAAGATTGTATTTTATGACTTGGAGTTATGGTTTGGGTACTTTGATGGGTTTAGTAACTAAAATTAAAGTGAAAACCGACAAACACAGAACCACGTTAAAAACAGACACAAATTGCATCAAGAAAAAACGATACCACGTCGAGTACTCGTGCCATAACATTCAGGATATTGCTTTGCATCAAGAAAAAAAGATATCATGTCGAGTACTCGTGCCATATCATAAAGATATTGCTAATGTTTTTTTTTTTTCTTTTTCAAGATGAGTTAATTTGTAGACAAACACAAGTTGCTTTAGTAATACTACCCAGCTCCCCCCAACCCAATTCAATACATCATTCATACGACGGTGACCGCCAGTAGTCAAGATTATTCTCCTCCGGACAACAATGTTTCCTCATCTCCTTCGGAGGAATGAAACAGTCCACAGACAGGCCTTGCACGTTAAACGCAATGTCATCTATAGTCCACGTCTCCGCCATTCGTGTGATTGAAAGACCTGCTTTCAGGTTATCACCAAATCTTGTGATCATCACACTAGTTTCACCACCGTGAGCTATCATCACCCCGTCCACTGTCCGGTAGTCTTCAATGCTCGTTGCCATGGTGGTTTCCCAGTATGTAGGGTAAGTTCCCGGGGACTGAATTCTAGTCAAGTACGAGTCTTCCAGGAACACTAGAAGACCATTTTTTTGGCTGAAGTATCCAAATGTGACATGTTTAATCATCTCTGCAGTGCTATCGCTTCTGTCTGATAAGTCTGTTTGGTCAGCGGACAATTTCAGGACAAAACAATCAACCCCTGAGATGCACTTCTCTCCCATGTATTGTGCTGGAGAGAACACAGCTGATATTGCCATAGGATCTAACCCCTACATGAACATTCATCTAAATTGAGCGTTTTCAATCACACGGCTAGCTAATTTTAATAAGAAAAAGTTTAATTTGTCAAAAGGTGGGCACTTTCTGTAGTTCGCTAACAATTAACGGGGTGTGATCTCACTGATGATGTAATATGAACAAGGATCTTATTGTCAAAATTGCTATAAGCATCCCCAGTAATGAGTGAAATTTAGTGGTTGGCTTAATTGGTTATTCCTATATCATATCTCTTTTCTCATTGGATAAGCTTTCAAAACTGATTCATATTTCAAAGAACACGAGGAATCAAGATCCGGTATTTTGGGAGTAGTTGGATCTGGTTTCAGTTGAAAGTAGGTACAAAATTAACAGTGACCACTAAGCGCCTACACTGTAGGTTGCATATGACTATGCAACCTTCCTCATTTATTCCCTTCTCCCTGGACACATAATTATAATGAATGTTTGTACAACTTGCCTGGAGAGCTCGTCGGAGAGGCTTAACACCCCCTTTAGCAGCATGAGCACCGAGCCATGGGGTGTGCCGCCAAGCAACATTGCCATCACTACCAGCCACAACTTTTTGGCCATCCACAACCAGCTCAATTAGCCACTTATCAGGGACCATTTGCCACATTACAAAGCAACCCTTTTGCAACATCCCGGCGGTTGCTCCGCTGCTGACCTCATCCACCATGGCCATTGACACTTTCCCTGTTGCAAAAACGTTCTTCACCCTCCCTTTCACTTTCCGGCAACCGGTTGCTGCAATGAAGTGTTCGATTATATACTGAGCCGAGGATGATACCTGTAATAAAAAAGATTGTTACTTTTGGTTGTTAACAGTAATTCATTATTGAGTTGGCTTTCTACTGTATCGAGTATCATTTCTCTTTAACCTAAGAATATTAAGCTCTTGAGGACATTCAATATATTGCACATTGATGCACGTTCCTCCAACATTTACTTTTAAAAAATTGAGAAGCACCATTGAACTAAATCATTTTTACTCATCAAGTAAAAATTACCAGTAAGAACCCTTTGATTAAATGACAACTAATTGATAAATTCGCTACTTTTTCAAGCAAATTCAATAGATATTACGCTGATGAATAGAGAGAAGACCCAAAAAGGGAGTGCTTTTTGGTGTTCTCTGATCGTGGGTTGGCAGTAGGAAAGTGGGGACTTCCAGACATCATGACTCTGGAGAGGCGCATCATCACGTACAGAAAGGATAGGAAGAGAAGAAAAAATGGATTACAGTATATTAGCATCCAAAAACATTAAGCACTAATGCAAAAGAAACCAGAAAGCAAATATTTGGGAAGCGGAGTAATATTACCAGGACAACAGACATGAGCAAACTTTCACATACCTAAAAGAATGATCTAAAACAATAACTGGTTGTGGAGAGACAAGTGATAAACGTAGGCAAAAAAAAGTAGTCAAGTTCAAACCTGGTTAATGGGGAGTTTTGGGTGGACAGAAACTGGGAAAAGAGGGCAACCAAGAACGCTTAAGAGAGTCTTGAGGTGAGATTTTTTGTTGAAGAGAAGAGTAAAGTGAGTTTTGAGCCAGTTTCTCCATGAATGATCTTTCTTTGATGAGCTGCTTATACCATTGTTATCTTCTCCTTCGCTTATGGGTTCTTCTGACACTGGTGCAAGACGACTCATTTTGCCTTCTTTTTTTTGTTTTCTCAAAGGGGAAAAGAGATGGAAATGCGGAGTTTAGCAGAAAACCAGAGGACGTTTGAGATGAAAGTGTTCTAGAAGAGACTCTTTCGTTTCTGTTATGGACTTTGTTTCACACGCTTTTCTAGTGCGTGCAACACAATTCCCTCTATTTCTGTTCTCTTTTGCCAAATATTTGTGCTATGTCTTCACTCTCCATTGAAATGTCTAAATCTTGTTTTGCTTTTCCTCAACGAGGGACGTACCAAAATAAGAAAAATATTAAGACTAGCGAGAGCATGGAGTCCAGCTAGTAAATGAGTCAAAGGGAAAACCTAGGAAGCATGTCAATAGACTAAGTTTTTGTTTTTGTTTATTAAACAACAAAAGCATACTTTGCAGCTAACAAATGATGATTGCACTCTACAGGAAAAGCAAGGAATGATAGTCCCCATAATTTGCGTGTGACCCAACAAATTTGGCGAAGACATTAAGAACCATAGTTTTACAACGAGAAGAGGGAACTTTTCTCACTCTTTAGTTGATTAAAAGAATTTGAACCTTAAACATAAATGTTTGAATGGAATAATAGATGCCAAGCTAGTTTTGAGCAGTTAAAGAAAATGCTTATCAAAGCTCCAGTGCTGACACAGCCAACTCCAGATAAAGAGTATGCCATGTACAATGATGCTTGTAGAAATTGTTTAGGTTGTGTACTGATGCAAGAAGGGAAAGTGGTGGCTTGTTCCTCGAGACAGTTAAAGTCATATAAATAGAACTACCCTACACATGATTTAGAATTGGAAGAAGTAGGGTTTACTTTAAAAATTTGGCGATACTACTTATATGGGGAAACATGTATAGTATACACGGATTACAAAATTCTGAAGTACCTGCTAACATAAAAGAAGTTAAATTTGAGGCAATGACATTGGTTAGAATTGTTTAGAAAATATGATGGTGTAGTTAACTACCACCCAAGAAAAGCTTGTTAGAGTAGTGCCCTAAAGGCAATTGCCTTTAGCACGTTTTGTACCAAGTTGTATGCAAACCTTACTTTCAATAACAAAGAAAGGCATATTTCATTAATTTGGTGTTCATTATTTATGAATTGTTTTTGATCTATAAGCAAATTAATGAAGTCTATGATATATGACATAGTATGAAGGAAATCATAATGTAATCATACTACCCATATTCCTATCATATGCAATT
The DNA here is from genome assembly GCA_027563575.1 of Erythroxylum pedicellare. Lineage (NCBI taxonomy): Eukaryota > Viridiplantae > Streptophyta > Magnoliopsida > Malpighiales > Erythroxylaceae > Erythroxylum > Erythroxylum pedicellare. The sequence goes on from JAOQMP010000005.1 coordinate 38,579,832, forward strand.
ATGTCATTATCTAGATTATCCCTAGTCATAGGATTAATGAGACTGGACATTCTTAATCTGGATAGACTAGCACATGTCAAACTCCTTGATTTGATCAAGCAGTGGATCTCAGAAACTGAAAACATGAGATGTTTAGAGTTAAGATGTGGATGCTTACTAGAGATAGTAAGTACATTAGATGACCTACCATGAGATCATCACATGGATGTCCTATTCTAATGTCAGTGATAATCTTATCATAAAAATGGTGTAAGTATCCTTATACTTGAGATACTCAAGGATATCTTGGATACTGATCCTATGCTTTGACTCCATTCCTTGTTACCTTGCTGAGGTTACTCATAGGGTGTTGATTGGGTACAACTTGAGGTACTCGAAGGTACTTAAGTAGCCAATAGAGGATTCGCCACTTCTGTGATAGTAGAAGATGATACCCACGGCCTCTTGTCGGAGTCATTACTTGGAAACCTTTGGCCAGAGTATATATGTCATGAAGAATGTCTTCATTAACGTATAGAGTAATGAGTCCCAAGATGAGAATTGATATCACTTGGACTAGATTTGACATAGTCAGTCTAGTGAGAGTTGACAATTTGCCCACATTCATATCCAAATAGGGTATAGCATTGTGAAAGGATGAATTGCATAGTAATTATCTATGGGAGGGTTCGTAAGATGGTTCGTGACTAGCACAGGTTTATTCCTCAAACCACTTACTTTCTAGTCAATTGGGGGTCATGATATGTTGTTAGATTCTGTTCATGACTTGCTTGGATTAAATGTTAATCTAAGTGGCCAACATAACCGGGAACCTAATGGGTTATACGTATGAGAGTGACTCGGAGAATTCATAAAAAAAGGTTTTGGATAGAGATCCATTATATAAACAAAAATAGATTCAAATGGATCCCCATGAGATTGGGATATGTCCTGATGAGATCACGACATCAATATTACTGAAACAGGTCTCTAGTGTTTTTCACACCCAGAACCTGGTAGGACCGACCCTAGTGTGACTGGACCACCTTAGCATATATATATATATATAAAGGTGTGTGCAATGTGGAAGATGAGAGTCTTCGTTAATAAGTTGCATTTATTGTCTTTTAATGATAAAAGACAAAAACAATAAAAGACAAAAATGCTAAAAGGAAGGTTGATGTTCGTAAGAAAGGTTTTTCAACAAGTATATAAAAACCATCTTTCAAGCTTCTCTTTTAAGCTTTATCATCTTCTTGTCTCTTCTTTCTCTTTAAATTTTATGCTCTCCATAGAACAAAGGAGAGAGCTAGCACTCTTATCTTTGTTCTATCCATTTTTGAATTAAAGAGTTTGATTCGGTTAGTTTCTTCGATCTCTGCATGGATACCGTTGGAGACAGTCTGTTTTAGTCATTGTGGTTTGCAACAACTCGACGAGTAGAAGATTAAAGAATGAAGTAGACTACACACAAGGTACATGGTTATTATATGAATGACTGATTTGTGTAAATGCCATTAATTCCTATATATATATATGTTATAAACATGTATGTGAATTGGAAATTTTCAGCTAGGTTTAATGGTATTTCCTTGTATAGGCACATAGATCCTAGACTTCGGGAAAGTCCCAGAGAATTTTCTTTTGTTTTCTATACCGCATGTATATGATGCATGCTCCATGATTTTCCTATAGTGGTATTAGAGCCACTTGTGCCCCGTATAAAGGAGAAACCATAAAATGTGAGATGTTGTCGATTGGTTGTGACAGTTGTGCATTCTGATTGTGTTGAATTCGAAATCAATATAGAATTTTTTTTCCAAAATTTTCTTGCCCAGATTTTCTCATGAGATGTTGCTGAATATGTATGTGGAAGGAAAAATTTTATCAATGTGATTTGATATGTTTTTGCTAATTAATTCTCTACTGTTTTGGCTGCTTTGTTTATGCACATTACATGAACAGACATGCTTGCAAATTCAAGAATAAATTATAGAATCTTTTTGGGATTTTCTTTCACCAACCTCTTTCTAGGATGTTTATAAATGTCTATGAAGATGGAAAAATGTTTTCAAGGTTATTGAATGTTTATTTGAAAATTTCTTATGTGCTATTGGGAATGTCTGTGATGAGGAACACAGATTCTAGATTGGCTTAGTTGTTGAGGTTGGTCGAGTTTTTCTTGGAAATAAATTCTAAAATAATTCATGGAATATGTTGTGAACATGTCATAGCCTCTGTAAGTTTATCATAATTTATTGAAATTGTTTCAATGATTGTTTCAAGCAAAAGACAAAGTTGGACAATTTTGAGAAAACTGTTGGACCTGGTTTGTTTAAAGTGTTGATTGTGTGTTTTTTGGTTTCAATTCCTTGGATCATTTTTTATGTGATCACAAATATGTTACTTTGATGTTTTATATATGCCAAACTAATTTACTTAAAATTGGCTTTCCCAAAAATTTTCGGATGTCAAATATGTCATATTAGCGTCTCGTTGGTGTATTCAGTTGTTTTGATTGTTTTGGCCGTCACTAGTTATGTGACAAGTGCCGAAGTATTCTTAATGAAGTGGAGACTACCTAGAGATACTTAGGGTGATAGTTTGATGTTCTCAAATTATTGGGAAATATAAGAGAATAATATTGTATTAATCTATTTCAAGTATATTATATCTTGTATGACTATATATAGCAAGCATAATACAATTAAAGTGTCTAATTGGTACATCAGAGTAGAGAGTATTACACTTGGTATATTGATATTTTGAGTTGAAATTGAAAACAAATGGATTGAGAAATTAGCCAATGCCAACATTAGAAAGCAATTCGATTCAAGAGTTTAATCAAACGTCAAATCTTTAAATGCATAACACATCACAACCTATATAGGAAAACCTTCTGAGAGACTGCATTAAAGAATGCATGCTAGGGTTGGTTAGGTGGGATGATGGATGATTATAGATATAGATTCAATATGATTGATAAAATGTCCTAAATCATTTTGTATAGTCATTATGACTAAAATCCTATGACTTAGATGAGACCAAAGTATGAAATCCCTCATATAATATGAAAACTAATGTCTTCCATTAATATAGGGAGAACTATAATTCTTTCAGAGTTAGGGTTGTTGGGTAAAGCTAAGCCCACTCTATAAGGATATATCCAAACCATGGAAATAAGATTTTTAGATTAATAGGTCAGTTTTCACTAAAGACATTGATTTGTTGAGTAAAATCAAGGTCAACATAGATAAAGGCGCAATTAGGTAGCGTACATCAAATGTACATGTATCAAGAGTTGATAACTCAATGTTGTGCATACATCACGAGTTGATAGCACTAGATGATAGTTACATCTATGATGCAATTGATATGACCAATACTTACCGATTGACCTAAGATGGCAAGTTGGGTAAACCCAAAGGCATTCTTAGTAATGCAAGATATCGACCCACTAGGACACTTTGTCATAATTTTTCTTAGATTTGTAGTAAGGGCTATGGATTTTTTGAAACTAGTGGGAGCCATATGCATGTTATGCAAATCCTTATGATCATACATTTATTTGTATTCTAATATTCTTTCTCTCTTCATATTTAGGTTGATTAAAGATGTCTTCTAGTGTGAATTTGTGCTCACTTATGGATTTTAATAAATTAACTGGACCTAATTTTCTTGGTTGGCTAAAAAATTTGATAATTATTGTTAGATCTGAGGAGCTAGGCTATGTCGTAGACCTTCTACTTCCTAATCCATCTGATATTGATGCTTTTGATGAGGATCAGAGAGCATATAGCAAGTATCTCAAAGATAGTGACTTGGCTGCCTGTATTATACTAGCCTCTATGTCACTAGAGTTGTAGAAGGAGCATGAGTCTATGGATGCTAATACTATAGTGTTTCATCTTAGAGAGCTCTTTGATGAGCAAGCTCGGTCTAAAAGGTTTAAGACCTTGATGCTACACTTTAGGAATAAGATGACCTCGGGGAAATCTGGAGTGCAGTATACACTGAAGATGAATAGTTATATTGAGAGGTTGGCCACCTTGGGTTTTGTTATGGACTATGACTTAAGTGTTGACTTAATTCTAGTTGGATTATTTGATAGTTATTCACAGTTTGTGTTGAACTATCGGATGAACCAAATCTTCACAACAATTCCTGAGTTAATCAATCCACTCAAGACAACAGAGCAAGCTATCTAGAAGGATAGCTAACCAGTGCTAGTGGTGGACTCTTGTTTTTTTGGTTTAAGAAAAAAGAGCATAAAAAAAAAGGTCTAGGAAACCAAAAGGAAGTGCAGCCAAACAAAGAAATTGCGCCAAAATAGACTTGCTTCCATTATGGCAAGACTGGCCACTAGATGCAAAACTGTAAAGTCTATCTGGAGTCCTTGAAGAAGAAGCAGGTATCAAATGCCCCAGCTCTTTCAGGTATGTTTATTATTGAGGTTAATACTATTTCTGATCAAAACATATGGATATTAGATACTAGTTGTGGCTCATACATAAGTAATGATATGCAGGGCCTCAAGAACAGTAGACAGCTCATGAAGGGAGAACTGGACCTGTATGTGGGAAATGGAGCAAGAGTTGCTGCATTAGCCATAGGCATTTATTTTTTGTCACTCCCCAGTGGGCTTGTAATTAAAATGGAGGATTGTTATTTTGTACCTATTTTAACAAAGAACATATTGTTTGTTTCTTATTAAATAAAGTTGGTTTCCCTTTAAATTTCAATAGTAATGGTTGTTTTATTAGTTTGAATGGAATGCTTTATGGTACTGGTACATTATGCAATGGAATTTACATATTAGATTTGTTGCATCCAATTATGAATGTCAATGACATGAAAAGACATAAAAGAGATAATTTAAAATCAACTTACTTATGGCATTGTCACCTTGGCCATATAAATGAGAGATGCATAGCTAAGCTCCAAAAGAGTGGTAGTTTAGGATCATTTGACTATGAATCATATGACGTGTGAATCTTGTTATTAGGCAAGATGACTAAGTTACCCTTTAAGGGAAAGGGTGAACAACTGACTGGAGTACTAGACCTAATACATTCAGATGTATATGGTCCGATGTCTATCCATGCCAGAACTGGTTTTCTTTACTTCATTACCTTTATCGATGACTATTCTCAATATAGGTATCTGTATCTAATGAGATACAAATATGATGCATTTGAAAAGTTCAAACAATTCAGAAATGAAGTAGAAAACCAACTTGGGAAAGGTATCAAGACACTATGATTCGATCAAGGTGGGGAATACTTAAACCAAGAATTTTTAGATTATCTCAAAGATAATGGGATTTTATCTCAATGAACTCCACCTTACACACCATAACACAATGGTGTAGCCGAAAGGAGAAACCAAACCTTGTTGGATATGGTACGATTGATGATGGGCTTTATAAATTTACAAAAATCCTTTTGGAGGTATGCACTTGAGATAACTGTTTATTTGCTAAACAGAATTCCATCAAAGACAGTTGATGTTACTCTATATGAGATGTGAACTAACAAAAAACCCTATTCATTTTAAAGTTTGGGGTGTCCGGAATATATGAAGCTAATACAGTCAAATAAATTTCATGCAAAGTCTGACAAGTGTTTGTTCGTAGGATATCCTAAAGAAACAATGGGATATCAATTTTACCTTGCTAAGGAACAAAAAGTGTTTGTTTCAAAGCATAATGTCTTTTTAGAGAAACGGTTTCTTTTAAAAGAAGATAGTGGGAGAAAAATTGAATTTGAAGAAGTTCAAGATGCTCGAACAGACGTAGATCAATTGCCTAAACTTAAGACTGTGACTCATACAGATGAAATAATAGTTTAACCTTCTTTAACACAGGAAGTTTGAAGGTCATGTAGGACACACTCTGTTATCGAGAGTTATGGATTTCTCGTGATTGAACAGAATGAGATATTGCTCATAAAAGATAATGAGCCTACTACCTATAAAGAGGTTTTGAAGAGTTCAGAGTTTGAGAAACGGCTTAGCGCTATGAAAGCATAAATGGATTCCATATTTGAAAACCAAGTACGGACTTTGATTGAGGCATCTGAAGGAATAAAAATTATAGGGTGTAAATGGGTTTTAAAAAAGAAAATCTACATGGATGGTAGTATGATTACCTATAAAGTAAGGTTTGTGGCCAAAGGTTTTTGTCAAAGACAAGGAATTGACTACGATAAGACCTTCAGCCCAGTAGTAATGCTTAAATACATTAGATACTCCTAGCCATTGTTGCTCATTATGATTATAAGATATGGCAAACGGATGTGAAGACAACTTTCCTAAATGGAAATCTATCCGAGGATGTGTATTTGACATAACTAGAGGGCTTTATCTCTTATGATAGGGAAAAGGTATGCAAGCTTCAGAAATCCATTTATGGATTAAAACGAGCATCTAGGAGTTGGAATATCCGCTTTGATGGGATAATTAAAGAGTTTGGTTTCTCACAAAATCCAGATGAACTTTGTTTGTATAAGAAGGTTAGTGGGAGTGCAATCGTACTCCTTGTGCTATATGTAGATGACATATTATTACTAGGAAACGATGTCTTTATGCTACAACCTATGAAGATTTGGTTGTCTAAATAATTTTCCATGAAAGATCTTAGTGGAGCAACTTATATCATCGGGATAAAGATCTATAAAAATAGATCAAAAAGGTTGCTTGGTCTTTCACAATCAATGTACATAGATAAGATGTTAAAGAGGTTTATCATAAAGCAGTCCAAGAGAGAGTATCTTCGTATGGCTTATGGGATAACACTCTTAAAATCTATATGTCCTAAGACAGAAGATGAGAGAATGCGCATGAATATGATCCCGTATGCATCTACAGTAGGATCTATCATGTACGCTATGCTATATACGAGACTCGATGTATTATATGGTTTAAGTGTTATGAGCAGATATCAATCAATTCCTATCAAGAACATCCTCAAGTACTTGCAAAGGACTAAGGATGTTTTCTTGATATATGGAGGTGGCAATCTAAAAGTGAGTGGGTATACAGATGCCATTTTTTAATCTAATAAGAATGATTTCAAATCACAATTAGGTTATATATTCACACTGAACACTAAGGCAGTCAATTGGAAGATTTCCAAAAAAGAGACGACTGTTGATTCAAAAACTGAGGTAAAGTACATTACCACTTTAGATGCAATAAAGGAAGCAGTTTGGATCAAGAAGTTCATTACTGAACTTGGTGTGGTTCCTAGCAGTGATGGGCCTATATAGTTGTATTGTGACAATAATGGGGCTAATGCATCGGCGAAGGAACCAAGGTCTCATCAATGGTCCAAGTACATACTTCATAGATATCATCTTATTAGGGAGATCATTGGTTAAGGTGATGTACAGATAGAAAGAATTCCCACTGAGTAGAATATTACTGATTCGTTGACAAAGCCATTATCATAGAATAACCTTGATTCTCATTTACTCACCTATGGTATTAGATACCAAGGCAATTGGATTTAGGTTAAATGGGAGATTTGTTAGAGTAGTACCCTAAAGGCAATCGCCTTTAGCATGTTTTGTACCAAGTTGTATATAGACTTTATTTTCAATAATAAAGAAAGGCATATTTTATTAATTTGGTGTTCATTATTTATAAATTGATAATAATCTATAAGCTAATTAATGAATTCCATCATATATGACATAGCATGAAGGAAATCATGATGTGATCATACTATTAAGATTCCTATCATATGCAATTATGTCAGTATTTAAATTATCCCTAATCATAGGACATTGTTAATCCGGATAGATTAGCACATGTCAAACTTCTTGATTTGATCAAGCAGTGGATCTCAGAAACTATAAACATGAGATGTTTAGAGTTAAGATATGGATGCTTACTAGAGGTACTAAGTACATTGGATGACCTACCATGAGATCATCACATGGATGTCCTATTTTAATGTCACTAATAATCTTATCATAACAATGTTGCAAGTTTCCTTAGACTTGAGGTACTCAAGCATATCTTGGATATTGATTCTGTGCTTTAGCTCCATTCCTTTTTACCTTATACAGGGACCTCATAGGGTCGTGATTGGGTATAGCTTAAGGTATTCGAAGGTAATCTAGTAGCCAATAGAGGATTCACCACTTCTTTGATAGCAGAAGATGATACCCACAGCCTCTTTTCAGGTTCATTACTTGAAAATCTCTAGCCAGAGTACATGTTTCATGAAAAATGTTGTCATTGACATACGGAATAAGGAGTCCCAGGACAAGAACTGATATCACTTGGACTAGATTTGACGTAGTCAGTCTAGTGAGAGTTGACATTTTGCCCATACTCATAACCAAATAGGGTATAACATGATGCAAAGATGAATTACATAACAATTATCTATGGGAGGGTTCGTGAGATGGTTCGTGACAAGCACGGGTTCATTCGTCAAATCACTTACTTTTCGATCAATTGGGGGTCATGATGTGTTGCTAGACATCGCTCATGACTTGCTTGGATTAAATGTTAATCTAAGTGGCCAACATAATCAGGAATCTAATGGGTCAAAAACATAAGAGTGACCAGGAGGATTCATAAAATGGTTTTGGATAAAGATCCATTATATAGATAGCAATACAACCAAATGGATCCCTATGAGATTAGGATATGTCTCGATGAGAACGTGACATTGATATTGCTTAAACAAGTGTCTAGTGTTTTTCCACACATAAAACCTGATAGGACTGACCCCAATGTGACTAAACCGCCTCAACGTTTATATATATATATATACACTTCGAAGATGAGAGTCTTCTTTAATAAGTTGCATGTATTGTCTTTTAATGATAAAAGACAAAAACAATAAAAGACAAAAAAGTTAAATGGAAGGTTGATGTTCGTAAGAAAGGTTTTTTAACAAGTATATAAAAACCATCTTTCAAGATTCTCTTTTAAGCTTTATCATCTTCTTCTCTCCTCTTTCTCTTTAACGGTTATGCTCTCCATAGGATAAAGAAGAGAGATAGCACTCTTATCTTTGTTCTAGCCATTTCTGGATCAAAGAGTTTGATTCGATTTGTTGCTCTGATCTCTACGTAGATACCGTTAGAGACAGTCTGTTTTGGTTATTATGGTTTGTAACAACCCGATGAGTAGAAGATCAAAGAATGAAGGAGACTACACTTATTGTACATGGTTATTATATGAATGATTGATTTGTGTAAATGCCATGAATTTCTATATATATATATATATATATATATATATATATGTTATAAAAATTTATGTGAATTGTGAATTTTCAGATATTTTTAATAGTATTTC
>JAOQMP010000005.1:38596594-38606723 GCA_027563575.1 Erythroxylum pedicellare
CGTGCTGAAGACATTCTCCGAAAAACTTTATTTGAGACCTTCATAAAAGAAAAATCTCAGTAGAGTGACTATCGTGCGTCACCGGATACTGAACCGACCTCCTGAGACACGTCAACCTTATGTATCTCCCTTATGGCAAGTTCATTGCATATGTCTCAATTTCTTTTCCAATTGATTATCATGCAATCTCGAACATTGAAAATGAGACCCAAGACCCGAGAACTTCATATATCTCCCTTATACGAAGTCCGAAGCATGAAAATTTATTCGAAATCGGATTCAGAATACCTTAATTCCTTTTTTCTTGAGTTAAACTTCAATTTATTACTAATGTAATAAATCCAAAAAAATAGAAAAAAGGTTACTTTATAAATTTCCTGGACCCGAAAACTGACCCAAAACACCTCGGGGTAGCTTTACGGGAAATCTGAAATTTTTGATTTTTTTGAAATTACTGTAGCAGCGTCCGTACTGCCGACGTCGGTGCGCGTGGCCGTGAGACCCTCGTGCACGGCGAGTGCGCGGCCAGATCCACGCTAGCTGCGTCTGGCACGTGCCCCCCTGCGCAGACGCGCGGACATTGTGCGACGCGTGCGATGCACTCACCGACACGCATCCCCCATCCGTCACGCCATGTGTCTGCCGCGTGGACGGTCCGAATAGGCCATGTTGGTCGGTGCGCGACACGCGTAGCTCGCTGGCTGGAGCGACGTGGCATGCGCCATCCATACATAAAATTTGATGTGAGTTTAGGCCAAGTTAGTATATATAGTTTACATTCATCATAATAATATTTCCCATTGTATGATTAATTAATATATTATTATTATTATTATTATTATTATTATTTTCAATATACTTATGATATTTAAAAACATAAAAAAAGATAAGCTACGTAACTTAATTAATATTGACAATTTACTTCATACTATTAATATTTTTTCAATTAAATATTTTGAACTAAAATAGAAAAACTTATTAACGAGATACATTAGTTTTGGTATACGCGATACTCTAAAGCTCCTAATGCCACATGCACTAATTGTGTATTAACTTAAAATGTTGTCGTGAAACTCATATTGATGACATGCAAGTGTTATGATAACATGAGACATACATGATGGCATTGTAAGATTTCAGTATTATGAGTGCGCCAATAAGATAAATTGATATATCTCATATATAATTATCATATTTATTTTTTTCTGTTTAACAAAAAGTACTTGATTATGAAAAATAGTAATGTTAAAATATTTAATTAAAAAACTGTAAAAGTCATTTATAACAAAAGAAAATCTCAAAAACGAGAAAATTTAAGTCAGAATTCATACTTGCTTTTACTTGTAACAAAAAATTGGTAAAAGAATTTCAATATGTTTGATACGGTGAATCTCATTAATTGAAATAGTTAGGAGTAGGAGGTATGGACATGTACCTCCTTGCACTAAATTCAATATGAACCGACTCATTTAAGTGCTTCGGTCTCAATCGACGCACAGAAAAGAGCCTACGATTCCTCAGATTGTATACACATATTCACACCATATAAACTAAATGAATATATATTTTTTGGCCCCATAGATGTGACAGATCAACTTTTACGAGGATATAAGTTTGCGTATAAAAATGGCTGGCGCGTGGAGTTAATTTGTATAACGTGGTTGCTTGGTGAATGAAGAAAAAGGAGCTTGAAAGGAAGGCAAAGTAGCTGGTACGTCGCCGTCTTATTCCTATTTGCAATTATGGCTTTTCTGGTAAGTTTGGTGCAAACTCAGAAGCGGCTGGTATTTTTTTTCTCCCTCTTGTTTTCTTTTTCCGTTACAATTTCGTTATAGAAAATTTTGTAAGAACATAGAAACATATTTATGGTCCCATAAATTTGTGCCAAGTGTTATGGTTTGTACTGTTATGTATAAATGGTCTGGAGGATGATTAATAAGGGATGAGAAATATAACACCAAACGGCATGGCATCAAGTGGCCGAAGGACAAGCCACGCAACAAGGACGTAAAATGTACGGTACCAATAAAAGGAAATTGTTAGGTGAAGATTTTGATTTTTTTTTTATTGTTTCATCGAAAAGCTCAAGTTAATATTTAATAACAGTGTTGCTCATAACAGCTTCAACATTATTAATTAACATAAATTAGTAAACCTTGTATTAAATTACTAATTTTTTTCATCACATATATTGAAAATATAATATTTAATAAATATATTAATTTATTTCTATTAGTAATTAATATTATACTAATATATCATTTTATTAATAATCAATACTATTTTTATCAATTTAATCCTATTTGATCTATTAATTTATTATATTACATAGAAAAAACTAATAATTTAATATAAAATGTTAAGCAAATTATTAAAATTAGTATGAACTCCAGTTTTTCGACTTTGATACTTAAATTCTGATTGTGTATTACGTACACCAAGACAATGGTCCCTATAAGTGACTATTCTTAAATGAGTCGAAGATATGTATATTAATTTTTGACTTCTTGATGCAACTGGCACGACCGTGCGCCCACCAAAAAAAAAAGGTCCTTGTATTCTTCGTCAACTTGATAGGATCCGGACAATTAGTTTCTTTACTACTTGCTTATTATAAAAATGATCCATTAATTCCTTTGGATTCCATTATTTGTTAGTTATTGTTAAAGTGTGCATTTTAGGCTATTCTTACTTTTATAATCTTTAAATAGAGTATTTACCGATAAAAAATATTCTTAGGTAATATGGGTGGATGTGAATAACAAAAATACTTTTTTACTGATTGTAGTTAATTGATGAAAATATTTTTTATTTCTCTTTATTTTACATTCCTATTTAGTTCAACATTCCTCTTCTAGTATTTCTTACACTTCTTGTTGGCCTTCCTACTTATTATCTTTGATTAAATCTTTCATTTTTGTCCCCTCTTTCTAGTTGATTAATTCTGCATTTCATATAGTGAATTCATTGGTGGTATTATGTTAAACCAATGATATTTTAATGTATCAGAATATATGAAAGTGTATTTCATTTACATGCATCATATTCACATACATATATGAATTATGATTTAATACACAATGTAAAGATAGTTTGTGCACTCAATTGATTTATCGAATGTGAAATAATGAATGCGTCATATATGAATTGTTGCATCTTATTACATTGAAATGCATAAACAGATAAAAGAATTATAACTAGAGTGACTCAAGTGAAAAGAGCTTAAAGCTCGGAAATGTGTACAAAGAGCTGCAGGCTCAGTTATCAATGAGCCCAGTATCCATAATAGATACGGGATAGTATGTAAAATGAGCCTGGTATTTACAATGAATACAGGACAGTTAAATAGACGCTCGATCACAATAAAATAAAAATGGAAGTAAGTCTCATGTGCATTTGCATCTATATCTTTACATGTGTTCATGAGATTGATTGCAAATAAATGTTGAATTATGTTGATATAATGAGGTGTAATGCTTGTGTACATATTGATGATATGAAGAATTGAGATAAATGATTGGATTGTTATGAAATGACGTTATGAAGTCTTTGTATTCGTAATATGCTTGTTGAAATATAATGAGTAATGTGATATTTATAATATTTGAATTTGGATTGGATTGTGTTTTATACATGAGATGTTTATGTTCTGTTTGAGTGAGCACATTGATGATGGTTCACTCACTGAGTTCGCAAAACTCATCAAAATTGCAAGGTTGATTTTGCAGGTACTAAGGGAAGATTTAGCTGCTTAAGCAATCTAGTTGAAGTCTAGTATTGTCCATTTTGGGAACAAGAAATGACTCAAAGGTCTGGTTAACGGACATATGATGAGTTAGATATAATGCTTTTATTATCTCATATCATGTAGAACTTGTATAAAACTTTAAACTCATAGATGGTTTTGTAATGTAAAAATATGGTTGGTATGTAATAGAATGACAATGTAAATTATGTTTTATTAATGAAATGGGATGAGTTGAAACTTTAAATACTTGTGTTATGTATGATGCCTTAATAAGTGAATGTGATTGCTCTAACATGCCATTCCCACATGGTATATTCTTGGAAAATCTATGGAAGTTAGGGCATATGCACTATGGTAGTGTTGTGCTATAATTTTGGTATCAGAGCATGGTTTGACATCCTTAGGGACTTATAGGAGCAGTTTAGTATGACATTTAGCGAGAAACTCGTATAGTGATTATGATTATTGGTTGTTATAGGTCATCCACTGTAGGAGACTGAGTCATCGAGTTAGCTGATCTTGAGTTAATAGTAGCCAACAGAGAGTCTCCTATGCTCTAGTCTGAGCCAATGCCTCAGAGAATACCTGAGAGGAGAGAAAGGAGGTATGACAAACTTAAGAAATAGGGGGTTGTGGACTTCTACGGAAGTACAAACCCTGTTGAGGCAGAAGGTTGGATAGAGAGGACAGTGAGGATATTCGACTATACAGTCCCCCTACATCAAGGTCCAGCTTACCAATGGTGGAAGATTGTTCCTGGTAGCTCAGTTTGACCATGTAGATTAACGTAGGAAGATTTTTTGATGGTGTTTAAGGAGAATTACATGCCAAAGATTTACTTAAACAATTTTAAGACGAATTGAATATGGAGATTCGAACAAGGTTAGCAATTACTAATTTGAGCAGTTTCATTGATCTGAGAGTTGCTTCAATTAGAATCGAGCAGTTATTAAAAGATGAGCTAGGAAAATACAGGCAGGAGTTCACAATGAAGAGGCCTAGTGAATTTTAAGATGATTCTGGCAGAAGGTTTAGTAATCGCTAGAGTATACCATCACGATTATAGCAGAGATTAAGACAATCAGGATTTAGGTTGAGAGGTGGTTTTGTTTATTCTGGTGTTAGAGGACAGGTTTCGTGAGGCTAGTCAAACAAACATAACAAAACCCCAATTATGAACATTATGGGAAAAGTCATGGTGGGATATGCTGGAAGATATCAGGAACTTGTTTGTGTTGTGGCTCTTTTGAGCATCAAATCAGAGATTGTCCTACCATTGTAGGAGCTCAATCAAGACTGAGAGAATGATCGGTAATCGAAGCAACTGTTCAGCAGAGCAGAACAAGTAGAGTAGAGAGGCAAGGGTAGAGCTAGTTTTGAAGGTTTTAGTACTAGCACTGAGACGCATAGTAACTAGCCGCAGTCCCAAGCTAGGATCTATGCCATCACCAGAGAGGAGGCTTAGGACTCCACAGATGTTATAGCAGGTGTGTTATTTGTCTTTAATTTTGAGGCATATGCATTATTAGATCCAGGATCAACGCATTTTTTTATTACTCCTCATTTGGAATCTAAATTGCATTGTGAAAAAAAGATATTGAAATGTGAATTAGAGGTTAGTACTTTAGTAGGTAGTACTACCGTGATTTGTAAAAGGTGTATTATTCAGGTTGATCACGCCAAGTTAGAAGCCGACCTGATAGTATTGCAGTTAAAAGAGATAGATCTTATTTTAGGTATGGACTGGCTTACTGCACATAGGGCTATCATGAACTGCTACATTAAAGAGGAATTATTAAATCTCCTAATCAGCCAAGAGTAATATTTCGAGGTGTTAGTCAAGTAGTTCTAGGCAGGCTAATTTCATCAATGAGTGCTCTTAGATTGATTCAAGGGGGATATGAGGCTTACTTTAGCCTATATAATTGATACTCAAACTAAGCAAGCAGTTCAGGATATTCTTATTTTTAGGGAATTCCTGGATGTGTTTCCCACTGAATTCTTGGGACTACCCCCAGATAGGGAGATAGAGTTTACTATCGATCTTGTTCTAGGTACCGCTCCTATATTGCTTCCTCCGTATAGGATAACACTTGTAGAACTTAAAGAACTCAAGACTCAGTTGCAGGAGTTATTGAATAAGGGTTCCATTAGACCCAATGTGTCACTTTGGGAAGTTCCAGTTTTGTCTTTGAAGAAGAAAGATGGAAACTTGAGATTGTGTATCGATTATAGGCAGTTGAATAGAGTGACAGTAAAAAATAAGTACCCATTATCGAGAATAGATGATCTACTTAATTAACTACACGGAGCTCAGGTGTTCACTAAGTTGGATTTGAGATTAGGGTACTATCAATTAAAGATAGTAGAAGCTAATGTACCAAAGAGTGCATTCCAAACTAGATATGGGCATTTTGAGTTTTTAGTGATGCCTTTCGGATTGACAAATGCATCGACAACTTTTATGGCGTTGAAGAACAACGTATTTCAACTATACCTAGATCACTTTGTGATCTTATTTATTGATGATATTTTGGTATATTGGAAGAGCAGAAAGGAACATTTTAAACACGTGAGGTTAGTTCTACAGGTTATGAGGGAGAATCAATTACATGCCAAGTTCAGTAAGTGTGACTTTTGGCTCAACCAAGTAGTATTCTTAGGTCATATAGTATATGGAAAAGGCATAGGCAGACCCAAAGAAAGTTAAAGTAGTGATGAAGAGGGAAGCCCCAAGTAATGTATATGAGATTCAGAGTTTCCTTGGATTAGCTAGTTATTACAAAAGGTTTGTCGAGGGGTTTTCTTTGATTTCAGCCCCTTTGACAAAGCTTTTAAAAAAGAATGTATCTTTCCGATAGGCTGATGAATGTCAGAGGAGTTTTGAGGAATTAAAACATCTGTTGACTATGACATCGGTGTTAGCTATTCCATCAAGGTCTGGAGGATATGTAGTTATAGTGATGCCTCACACCAAAGATTAGGGTATGTTTTGATGCAGTACGGTAAAGTTATAGCCTATGCTTTGAGATAGTTGAGGTCTTACGAGTTTAACTATCTAGTTTATGATTTAGAACTTGCTATAGTAGTGTTTGTGTTAAAGATTTGGAGACATTATTTGTATAGTGAAACATTTCATATATTTACAAATCATAAAAGTCTGAAATATTTGTTGAGTAAAAACTAGTTGAATATGAGACAAAGGAGATGGATTGAGTTGCTTAAATATTATGACTACACGATTGAATACCATCCTGGTAAAGCTAATCTAGTAACTGATGTATTAAATAGGAAATCCAATAGCAGTGTGGCACAGATTCAGATATCGAGGCTACCACACCTAGTACAACTGAGAGCTATTGAGATGAATTTGG
This sequence comes from Erythroxylum pedicellare, assembly GCA_027563575.1. Taxonomy (NCBI): domain Eukaryota; kingdom Viridiplantae; phylum Streptophyta; class Magnoliopsida; order Malpighiales; family Erythroxylaceae; genus Erythroxylum; species Erythroxylum pedicellare. The sequence goes on from JAOQMP010000005.1 coordinate 38,603,717, forward strand.
GACAGAATGAAACGTTAATAGCTACATTGAAACTTAGAATAATATTGCATGAGAAAATTAGAAAGGCTCAAAGCAAGGATCCATAGTTTATGAAGCTTATTTAGAGGTTGATATGGGACTCGAATTCGGGATTTGAGTTGAGAGATAATACATTATGGTTAAAGTAGAGATTGTGTGTATCGGAGGTGGATGATCTGAGAAAGGAAATTTTGGAGGAAGCACATATAGGAACTTATGCTATGCATCCTGGTACTACCAAAATGTATAATACGCTAAAACAACATTTTTAGTGGCTAAGAATGAAGAAGCAAGTAGTTGAGTATGTTACTAAATGTTTGACATGCTAACAGGTTAAGGATGAGCATCAGGATCTAGTTGGAAGGTTACTATCATTACCTATTTCGAAGTGGAAATGAGAGAGGATCACAATGGATTTCATCATGGGCTTGTCGAGGACGTCAAGGCAACATAATGTCATATGGGTCACCTGTGGGGGAGAACAATACACTAGATTAGCTAGCCCAAGAGATGCGTCAATGAGATAGTAAGGTTACATGGAGTCCCAACGTCTATTGTATTAGACTAAGATCTCAGATTTACCTCTAGATTCTGGGGTAGTTTACAGACAGCTTTAGGCACAAAGTTAAATTTCAGCACAACATTTTATCCTCAAACAGATGGACAGAGTGAGATGACTATTAAGGCTATTAAGGATATGCTTATAGCTTGTGTATTGGAATTCTAAGGAGCATAAGATTAGTATGTAGCTCTTATTGGATTTGCATACAATAATAATTATCACAGTAGTATCAGTATGGCTCCATATGAAGCCTTATATGGTAGGAAATGTTGGTCACCATTGTATTAAGATGACGAGGGATTAAGAATTGTTGAAGGCCCAGAGTTGATTCAGGACACTGTTGATAAGGTGAAATTGATCCGTAGTAGGATCAAGGTAGCTCAAGACAAATGGAAGAGTTATGTAGATCAGCATCGCAGGGACATGGAATACCAAGTGGGAGATAAAATGTTTCTGAGAGTACCACCTTAGCGAGGAGTGCTGAGATTTGGTAAAAAGGGTAAATTAAGTCCTAGATACATTGGTTCATATGAGATCACTGAGAGAATAGGAACACTGGCCTATAAGTTATCACTACTAGCTGAGATGTCTCATATTCATAATGTGTTTTATGTTAGTATGCTTAGGATATTTTGATTAGATTTGACACATATATTGCCGGCACAAGAGGTTGAGATTGCAAGTAATTTAAGTTATGTGGAGGAACTGGTAAAAATAGTGGGTTATCGAATTAAGTTGAGAAACAGAGAGATTCCATTGGTTAAAGTTCTTTAGAGGAACCATTCAAGAGAAGAAGCCACATGGGAGACTGAAGAGAATATGAGGAAATAGTATCCCCATCTGTTTAACCAATCAGGTAAGAATTTCAAAGACGAAATTTCTTAGAAGGAGAATTGTAATAGCCCATTCCTACATTTAGGAATTAAACTGCTAAATGAAGTCATATAAGTCATATCATATGAGAATATATGAAGCATATTTCATTTACATGCATCATATTCACATACATATATGAATTATGATTTAGTACACAATGTAAAAATAGTTTATGAACTCAATTGATTTATTTCGGGGTATGAAAGATTTTAAATGTTTATGCTGTTACTTCGTGATTGTTAATTAATCATGTCTTAAATTCCAGTTTGATGGACTATAATCAGTAAATTGGAATTTTTGTCACAATTGGGTGATTGATGAAGTGTTATGTGCATCTAGACTAGGAAAAATATTAATTGGTAAGACAAATTGACAATGGGAACTTAGGTTGATCAAGCCTAAGAAATAGTGACACATGGCATTAGTAATAGTGTGACACATGCATTAAATGAGTGAAAAATGGTGGCTTAATTAGGTGACAAATGGCCTAGTGATTATGAGACGAATGGACTAATTATGGAGTTACAAATGGAAGTTGAAGTAGAAGACATAGGGTTAGATCTTAGCATAACACTTGGCATGACATATGTCCACATTCTCCTTCATACACTTACACCCACGATTTTCTCACATAAAAGTCCATCTTCTCTTGTTCTTTCAACATGTTATCTTCCTCTCTACCCTTCTTACTACCAATTTACACAACCATTATATCCTTGAGATTTTGCTAAAATTATGAACTTTGATACTTAAATATTATGTTGTCTTCATCTTGTTGTTGAAACTGCTCTCTATCTCCATCTTATTCTTGGAGTATCCTTGCTTGTTGGAAGGTCAAGTTAAAGAAGATTGAGGTGGAATTAGGGAAAATCAAGTAAGTGATTTTTGATCTTTATGTGTAGTGCCCCCTTATTGCAGGGTACACACCGGGACGCCCGAAGGTCATTCCGGTACATATCCTAAGATAAGGGCGAGCTACGTTCGATCATTACATTATGTTGATATGGCATGGTATCATAATTCTCTTATAAAGCATCCTAAGAAAACCACAATATTTTAGAACCAACTTTTTCCTCATTTCTTTTCATAAGAACTCGATTGTCTACATTGTGACTTTCAACAATTTCCATATATACATGATCAAAACCTAATACAATAGTGCTATATGAATGAGGAAAATATGTACAATCTAACTAATCAGTCCAAAAATCCCAACTGATTGACCTTTGAGCCATGAATTCTCTTGCCAATAACACTTTACACTGCTAGTAGAGCCTCTCAGTAGCTAGAGTTGTCTCTCGGTCCTGAAAAGACAACGTTGCAATTTTAATGAATTTTGCGAACTTAATAAGGTAACCATCATCGATGGTTCACTAAATTAATGCAACACATCATTTCACATAACATATAATCACATTGTTGCATATTAGATCACGTTTCACATTTTCACTTGAGCATAGGCAAATTATGCATTTCAATCAATCAAATATACATAACCAAATGCATATGAAATGATTGTGAGACTCTTTTCCAATTATTACGTTATTGTGA
>JAOQMP010000005.1:38607925-38629876 GCA_027563575.1 Erythroxylum pedicellare
TGAATATGTTAAATTTGAGCAAAATGGAATAAAGTCATATGTTATGCACTACATCACTTACATGTGATTCTGAAATCGGAAATGTTTTGTTTTTAAAATTGTCAAGTCCTAGTCATGGGTAAATAGGCATGTCTAGAAGGGTCTGCAACTGCTTCTGTAACTAGACACTAAGGCGTCTTCTGTATCTAGACACTTCGATCTCTTCTATATTTGATACTCTAATGTTTTCTGTACTGGACATTCTAATCTTAGAGACTTAAGTGTCTTATGTTTCAGAGACTTAAGTCTCTTATGTTTTTGAGATACCAATCATAGGTATCTTGTATTCTGGTCTGATTACCCACTTCTGTGAAAAAGACTAGTAGGCTAATATGTTTTATGATTTGATATATGTTCTGATATGATACAAGATAAGTTTTGATATGATACAAGATAAGTTCTAATTTGATATAAGATATATTCAGATTTGATATAAGTTTTTTTATGTTATGATATAATTATATCATGTTTTAAGACTTGTACATTACGTTATGAAGTAATGATGTTATGTTCTGATACTTATATATTTTGTTCTTATGCAAGAATGTTCTGTATTGATGAATTGCATTCTTTCTTTGATTCAAGAATGTTTTGTACTGATGAATTACATTCTTTTTTAGAGAAATAGTGTTTGGATTGCTCTTCAATATGAACAATTAAAGATTGCTTATGATATGACCTGATTCAGTATATGTGAATTTTAGACTACTGTTAGAAACAGTCGCCATTATGTATCACATATAGTTATTCCCCACTAAGCTATAAGCTTAGCATGGTGGTTTTGCTTCCATGTAGGTTCTAATAAGAAGACTTAAATTTGGGACAACTGTAGTGACCAACGAAGGACTTGATATGATTTTGGAAAATGTTATGTTTAAGTTTTAAGTTGTATTTCAATATGTTGAGACATATTGTATTTTGTATAAATGGTTTGTAATAACTTATAAATGGTTTGTAATGACTATAATATAGGATGGATTTGTATGTAAGGCATGTATATGATGAGTACAATATGTACATGATGTTCTGTATATAACTCAGCAAAGTATGAATGTGAAGTTTGTTATCTTATTTTCAATGAATTTCTGGAATATCTTGGTATGTTTTAGAATTGTTTTACGTGGAATTTGTATATCCTCTTAGGGGGCATTCAGGTGTTACATTATTGGATAGAAAATTTAGTTAAATTTTATAAACATCCATTTTATTCCCTTCTTGGGTATCATTAGAGACTAACAAATAATATCACAACGGGTTTATCAGGCTAGCATTTTAAACAAAATTATATAGAAAAGATCATAATGACATATTTAGGAGCACCATCATCATCATTTAACCAAGAGGGACAAAATATTAGTAGAGGGCCCTTTTTATGAAAATAACTATCTATATTGGAAAACTAGGGTGACCTTTTTCTCAATGTTCAAAATAATTGACATACAAGAAATAGTTTTAAATGATCCGTTTAAGGAGAGCAAAGTGAGCATGTTAACCATTAATATGCATTGTTCCAAATGAAGTATGATGAAAACATCTTTAGCATACACACTAAATTTATCTATATTACTAATATACTCAACCGTTTTGGAAATACTTGTACTAATGTTAAAATAGTACGAAAGTTAATTATATCACTTATGAAGAATTAAGAAGTTAAAGTAATAGCTATATAAAAATCCAAAAATCTAACAGTACTACCATTGGAGGAACTTACTGGATCTCCTATCTCATACGAAATGAGGCTCTAAAACACACAAGAAAAGATAATAATTCTAAATAAAAAGGACATAGCATTCAAAGTTTTAAGGGAGGAATTAAGTGAAGAAGACATATCTTAAAGTGGAAGTGATAATGAAGTCTTCAACTTTATCATTAGGAAATTCAAGAAGTTTTTAAAGAGAAAGAATTTCTTTAAAATAAAGGAATTCACATAAGATAAACGTGATTCAAAACATAAATCTCCAACATTATTTATTTTGAATGTAGAAATCCAGTTACATGTAGTCATAATATACTTTACTTAAAGATAATGAAAAGTGTGGAAGAAAAACTATAAGGAGGAGAATGGGGGGGACTAGAAAGTAGCTGAAGCCTCAACTTAGGATGACACAAATGAATCCAAAAATAAGCACTCATAAGGAAAGACAGCTCATATGTGCTTTACGGCCATAGACGATAATGAGGTAACATCTAACTCTAATTTGTTTGACAGTGATTTGACATATGATGAACTAGTTGAAAGTTTAGAAATCATAAATAAGAAAAGAAAGAAATTATCTTCCAAACTCAAGGAAGTATAAAACAACTGAAGGTGTGCATGAATGAGAATAAAAAGATGAAAAATGAATTGTGTAACATTAAAGTATCTAAAAATGTGCTAGTTAATGACAATCATGAATTAGACACATTAAAGCATGAAAAATTAGACATTGAAAAAAAACTCAATGTTCTCAAAGATTTGGTATCCAAATTCACTAAAGGGAGTGAAAACTATTAAAAAAAACTAGAATTTCTAATGCATTTTAATAATAGGCATGAAATAGGATTCAACTATAAAAGTGAAGCCAATTATAAAATCACATTTGTAATGAAAAAAATATTTGCATAACAAAGAATCATTGCCTAATGCCAAAAATGAGTATGGAGCATCCACACTTAAGCATAAGCATGTACATGCCACATCTATATGGACTCATTCTAAGAGTAGGGGTAGCAACCCAAACCACCTGGCCATAAATGCTGGCACAACAGTTCGAGAACTGGCTCTGATACTATTTATTATAGCTAGGACCACCCGCCCACAGATATTGTCTACTTTGGGTTGCCCATCGGGGTAAGGCCCTCACAGTTTTGCTCTTCCTGCACCTAGGAAAATGCATTTATAAGGAAAAGTATTCATACCTTTATAAGACGTACTTTGTTCTCCTCTTCAACCGAAGTGGGATCTTATAGTAGGCATCATGCTTTCATACATAGCTCACAATCTAGATATAGAGTTCAATACTCTCAAAGGAAGAATATACATAACTTTTTATGATAACATGCAAACCCACTCAAACCCCTTTAGACCTAAAAAGAGTATCCATCAAACCTTTATTCATAGTAGGTATCATCTATATAATCATGGTAGCTCATCTCATTACCCTAGAAGAACTTACAACACCTTTAATATCCAAGAAAAGATACCTCATTATGCATATACACAAAAAGTTTCAAGTAATTATATATCATCATCACTTGTATAATATGGTATGTCCTTTTTGTGGTAAGTATGAACATATCATAGATTTTACTTTCTCAAATAAAGAATGACAAGCAAGCCCCTAAAAGTGGTTGAAAAAAGAAAGAACCTAATAATTACCAAACTTATTGGATACTTAAAATAAATTGCTTTTTTTATAGTGATCTAAAACGAAAAAAAAGAGCAAATGGTATGTAATAGAGAAGGTAGTTATTGAATTGGTATTCACCTTGATGAATATAACATTCTTATATCTAAGAAAGTCTTTAAAATATTTGTGTAACATTCTTAGTGTTGAATGTTTAAGTTGACATTATAAATGAGAAATTGAACTTTTTTGGTATATTATGGACCTTAGACTTAAAGAATATGTGCAAAATAGGGATATTAATTTAAAAATTATTAATGCACTATACCAATTGGACAATAATTTTTACTAAACCAATGAATGAGAATATTAGGAGATACTTAGACCTGATTCTATATGATTAAAGTCTCTTTTAATATTTATGATAATTCTTGATTAATATTCTTATGACTTATTAAGTGTTTTGATGTTTTAAATTTGAGTTTATAGGTTTTTTTTCTCAAGTTATTAGGTTAAATTTTGTCAATATTTTAATGCAGTTGACTCGTGTCTTAAAAATTATCAACTTTTACCTTTCCAGTAATTTTATATTGCATAGGTATTTGCTTGATTTTTGGGATTTTGTATGTTATGTGTTTAAAGATAAATCTTTGAAGTACATGCTGGTCGAAGTATCAATGGCAAAGAAAAAAATTTTCCTTCAAGTTTAACCTCTACTAAACATGCTTTGAAAGAAACATTGAAAGATGATAATTGACTTTAATATCATTAATATGGATATTTAGAATTTATAAGTTTGATTCTTTTTCATAGCATAATTTAATTGATGAGTTTTTGTAATTAAGCTTGTTGATGATGTTTGTGAAAGTTATATAGTTGAAAAGCAACATTATGAATCTTTTCCATCACGCGAGGTAAAAAGAGCTACAAAATCAATAGAACTTGTTCATATGAATGATGTGTAGACCAAGTCAATACCTACTCTCAATAACAACATGTCCTTCATAACCTTTATTGATGATGATTTAGTAGAATGGTATGGGTCTACTTTATCCAATAAGTCATATGAATCCATCATCTTTAAGAAATTCAAAGCTCATATTAATAAGAAAAATGAACACCCATTTAAGATTTTACAAAAAGATCGTGGGGGATAATTTCTCTTTAATGATAATTTTTGTGAAGAATTGAGCATCCAAAGACAACTAACAACCAATTTCACTCCCCACATACCTCAATGGAAAAAAAGAAAGAATTGAAATCTTGTACAGATAAGAAATGGCATGCTAAAATCTAAAGATATTCTAAAGAATTTTTTGGTATAAGCAATTTATACACACACACACACACACACATATATATGTATATATATACATATATATACATATATATACATATATATGTATATATATACATATATATACATATATATACATATATATATATATAAATAGGAAAAAAAATAGATGGTTATTTTATTGGGTATAAAATCAAAATTGAGAAATATTGATTTTACAATCCTTTTACCAAGAAGTTTCTAATTAGCCGTGACATTATATTTGATGATAAAAATTCTTGAAGTTGAAAGAATATATAAATATGTGTAGAAGCATTAATAAAAGATGGTGAACATGTAAACACTTATGATGAAGGTTCCAATTCACCAACATTCAACAATTTTGACGATGTTTCAAATTTTCATTAAGCTATTTTTAATCAAGAAATACCTCCCATGGAACGAAGGTTTTTAAATAAAATTTATACAAATACAAGACAATGTTGACTTCTATAGTTCAAGAACAAATTTGCTTTCAAGAAGGTATTAAATCCAAAGAGTGATATGTTGGGGATGACAATTTTACTTGAATCTAATTCAAAATCAATAAAATAAACTCAAATTGATTGAAATTTAAATCATAATCGGACTTCAAGGACCAATTCAAAGCCCATTTGACAATTCAAATCACATTAAATGTGTCAAGAGTTTGACATTAAATTAATAGTAATTCAATTGCAAAAACAATTTATTCAATTGATAAAATATGAAAAAATTTTATGTATAAACTTTACTTCAATAATCATTTGCATAATTTATTTTCCAAAATATAATTTAAAATGAATAAGAAGCTCACCTAATAAAAATACTAAATTCCTTGTCACTTGCCCATACTGACACCTGTGTCGTTGAAGAATTAACTTAAAAGATATGCGAAGGTTGGAAAGACTTTGAGAAGTACTGATTATGCTTAAAAGTTGTAGTGTTTGATTTAAAATTTTTATAACATTTTATAGTAGATAAACTGATTTTAAGTCGTTTTGAATTAATGCAACCAATAGCGGGTATGGATGCATTTGACACCAAATCTATAGGACCCCCAAATATTTTAAAGCCCACTTCTAATTCTCTGCCATATTAGTTTTCTGATTTGGGGTCCATCTTATTCGGGTTGTATTGTATACATGTTGTCCAAGGCTTATCCGGGTTACATAGTATAGGCTGGCTTAACATATGCATATATAATTACAACATTTAATCTAATCAATTCATCATCAAATGTTGTAATTAAACACAAAACTAGCTAATGGCAGGGCCATGATCTCACGATATAGCCCTGTTGCAAGAAAATGATCTTTAGAAGGATGGGGTTAGAAGCAAACAAATGGAGCAAATCCCCCAAGTTATTTTTAAATTTTTAAAATTTTCATAAGATCTAACGGAGAAGTGCTCTTCACTTTATCCTGAAACACAGAGAAGAGCAGAATTTTCAGTTTCAAAGCATGACAACCATACCATATAGTTTAAGGGGGACAAAAACAGCCCCAATAGCAAAAAGCCTGACGAAAGGGACAGGAGTGGCCACCAAGTACTAAGCTTGTGAGGACCATAGCCGTTGATGAACAGACCAATAAGGTGAAAAGATGCATTGATGAATAGACCAATAAGGTGAAAAGATGCCTCTAATGCAACTATCAGTACTAGTGCCCTATACAAACGCAAGGTGTTGGAATATGCCCTGCATGTGCAAACCCCGGAGTGTTGCTACCCCACCGGGTATGTTTTCTTAGAATCATACATAGATACCCCAATACTACTGCTGCATTTGTCTACAGGGTTGATGAGTGATGAACTAAGTATTGGTGTATAACAACAACATCCAATAGAAATTTTGTTGAGACGTGAAATATGGGAAGGTCTAGTAGTATGCAACCTTACCCCTAACTAGTATAAAGGCTATTTCTAAATAACTCACATGAATGAATAAAAATAAAAAAGTAAGTATAAATATAAATAAATAAAAATGAAATAAATAAATAAATAAAAGAATAATAAATGCAAGGAAAATTTAAAAAATACAAATACAAGTAAATAAATAAAATAAACATGAAGATAATGATGATGATGATAACAATAATAATAAAAGGGAAAAATAAAATACAATACAATAAAAATAACTAATATATAGAAATAATAGTACAAATTAAAATAAAATAATACGAATAATAAAAGAGATACCACTAATAATAATAATAATCATTATAAATAATACTAATACTAATGCTAATAATAAAGATACTAATAAGAGTTCTAAATAACAACAACAGACATAATAGTAGTAGTAGTAGTAGTAATAATAATAATAATAATAATAATAATAATAATAATAATAATAACAACAACAACAACAACAACAACAACAACAACAACAACACTTAATTATCACTAAAACTAACTACATAAGGCAAAAGTTAAAAGATATAAGAGAACTACCAGGATCTCATTATGAGGGATCCTTTACCTAAATCCTAACACGTCAAAGTTTTTTATTGTGGATCCTGTCCTCAGTAAATTCTAACATTCTCATGTCTTTTTGATCACCTCCTCCCAATTCTTATTAGGCCTCCTTATTTTCTCTTACAATCTCTAAGTATGATTCTTTCTCATTTTCTTATTGAAGCATCTGGGTGTCCCTCTTACCGTGTCCAAACTACCTAATTTTTGTCTTTCTTAATTTGTCCATAATATTAGCTACCTTTAATTTGTCTCTTACAATGACATTCCTTACCTTAACCCTTTTAGTAAGGTTGCATATCTAACGTAGCATCCTCACCTCTGTTACCATTAGCTTATGACTATGAACTTGTTTGATGGGTCAACACTCCGTCTCATAGAGCATTGCTAGCCTAATTGCTAAACAATAGAATTTTCCTTTAAACATGAGTGGTATCTTCTAGTCACATAAAATTCCTAACGCACCTCTCCATTTCAGCCACCAAATCTAATTCGATGAACTATGTCTTCATTAATTTCTTCGTTACTTTGGATGATAGATCCTAAATATTTAAAGCACTCCTTTTATGGTATAACTTTTAAACCAATCTTTATCTCCACATCTGTAAGTCCCTGTGTATACTCAATTTAGTTATACTTATTCTAAAACTCTTTGATTCTAATGTATCCCTCCATAATTCAAGCTTGACATTGATCCACTCTTTTGTCTCATCCATTAAAACAATATTATTAGCAAATAACATACACCAAGGCACATCCTTTTGTATGTTCTTTTTGAGCTCATCAATTACTACTACAAACAGAAAGGGAATCAAAGCAAAACCTTGGTATAACCTAACATATATAGAAAAACGCTTTGTATCTCCTCCTATCATCCTTACTTTAGTTTTTACACCTTCATACATATCCCTGATATTTTGTATGTAAGTCATTAGAACCCCCTTGACTTCTAAACACCTCCACATGATTTCCCTTGGAACCTATCATATGCCTTCTATAAATCAGTAAAAACCATGTGTAGGTTACGCTGTCTTTCTCTGTAATATTCCATCAACCTTCGAAGGAGGTGCAAAGCTTCTGTTGTAGACCTTTTTGACATGAAGCCAAATTGGTTTTCTAAGACATACCCATCCTTTATTACTCTTTTCTCAATCACTTTCTTCTATAACTTCATGCTGTGACTAAGTAATTTAATGCCTTTATAGTTGTTACAACTTTGAATATCCCCTTTGTTCTTGTATAAAGGAAACTAAAGGATTGGTGGTGTTAGATAAATTCATAAGATCGTTAAATAAATTGTTGAGATAGAGATAATGAAGTTTTACACATTTGTAACTTAAAACAAATAACTTTAATGATATTTGTATATAAAAAAAATAGCATTGAATAATACACCTACATCATGCAACTATCTAGTCATTGTCATATTCACATTATGAGTTGCTTCTCTAGATTGTAAAGTACTACAAATCGAAGGTTAAGCTCCAGGAGTTATTTGTGGAACCAAAAAGTTATAAAATTGACTTCTTCTTTTTCTCACATTAGTTGTAGCAATCATTTCTTGTTTGGTAGGAATATCACCTTCAATATTGCTAATATCATCCTAACCACTACAAAAAGAACTTCGATTCCCATTTTTGTAGTTTAATCTTTATGTCTTTTTCATTCTAATACTCTTTAAGCAAAATTGTTATTTGTTATTTCGCATTATGACTAAGTTTCTTATAAGACTCCACTTCACCTTTGATCTCAACTAAATGCTTCTTTAACTTGGTGACTCTTTCATCTTTCAAACATTTGTTGTGAAGCCCTATTTGGAGACAAAAGTGAGTTTCAGTGATCTTAGACTTTCTCACGGATTATTAGAATAATGAACAAGTGAAGTTAAGATGGATAAAAATTAATTTGTAGCCATTCCTTAGAGACATGATTATAAAACACACATGTCCTTAACTACACGGCAGTGTGTGAAAGCTGTGTAAGAGTGTCAACATGTACAAGATAAATGATGACCTACATGGATATATAAGATCAAACACGCCCATGTGTGGAGATCATATAAGTAATTGTAAACGTGTACTGATAAATGGCAAAAGTAGAAGACTTACATGGTCGTGTCCTAGGTATACATGGTCATGTAAGTAGGTCGTGTGTCTAACTAAGACTATGTTTATCTGTGATTCCTTGAAATCTTGTTGGGACACGTTCACCTATATGATTATGTAAGTGATCATGTCTAATTATAAAACCCTTTTTTTAGTATAAAAGGGAAAATAATGAGGTTTATTAATGTGTGAAAAGAACTCTTAAAAAATAAAAGAAAGAGAGTGAGAATGAGTTGAGAAGTCTTTCTCATTATATAATTGGTAGTTTTAGCAACAAGTTGTCTTTTAAGTTCTTATTTCATAATTAAATTGAGAGATTTGTTGATTTAGGTTTTCAACTTGCATTCAATACTAAAACTTGCAGGGATTACTTGTAGTTATTTTATGGTATAGTTCCATGTAAAGCAAAATAACTTGAAATATTTAAATTCTTATAAGTTCCTATTTGAATTAGTGAAATTGCTTGTTAGTTTGGCCTATGATTTTTCCTTTCCAGTAGGGGAATTTTCTATCTGGTGTTTTATTTATTTTATTTTCATATATATATATATATATAGTTTTTTGTGATTAATGCTCACAAGACTAGTTTATTGTTATTAATTAAAGTTATAAGAGTTATGATTGAAACACATCAAAGTGGTATTAGAGCCATTAGTCATAGAGGGTGAAATAAGCTCTATAATCAAATTGACATCTATAAACTACTTTATTTGGAGACCCATGATGAAGGATTTTTCATATTGTAAGGATCTTTTCGATCATATCAATATGGATAGAAGTATGAAGGATGATGTTTTATCTAAACCAAAAAAAATAACATATATAGATTAGGAAAAGATGAACCAAAAAACTCTGGGACTAACATCAGTATATTCAACCATGTGTCCTAAAAATTCAATCCATTTGAGTTATGAAAAAAGATGAAAGGTCTTTATGAAAAGAAGACTACCCACAATAAGGCATTTTTTATTAGGAGGCTTGTGAATTTGAAACTAAAATCTGGATATCTGTGTTAGAGCACTTTAGTGATTTCTAGGAAATTCTCAACAAATTGATTACTATGAAGATTATTCTTGATGACGAGCTCCAAACCTTGTTCTTGTTGAGTTTATTATCGGATAGTTGGGTGACCTTCATAGCTACCATTAGCAACTCAGCCCTAGAGGGTGTACTCTCCTTAGATATATTCAAAGAGAGCATGTTTAATGAAGAGATTAGAAGAAAAGAGATGATCGTTGATAATATATAAGCTTTTATGGTAGAAAGTAGGGGAAAAAGCAAGAGTAGAGGTCTTAAATGGTGTGATAAGTCTAAGAATCGATCAAAGTCCAAAGGTGACAAAGAGATCAAGACCTGGCACCAAAGCACCTATTTTGGACATATTAAAAGGTTTTCTTATAAGTGGAAGAGGGATAAATAAGATCATCAAAAAGTTGGGGATGATAAAAATACCATTGCAACAGCGTCACGCACAGATGATGTGGTGACATTGATATGCATAACTAGTGAGTGCTTCCATGTCAATGATTTGGGTTTTGAGTAGCTTGTTAATACAAAGGCCTCCTATCACTGTATTCTAAGAAAGGAATACTACTCTAATCATATGAGCGGTGATTTTGAAAATGCAAATATGGGTAATCAAAGTTTTATCAATATTGATAACATAGGTGGTATTCAAGTTTAGACCAATGTTGGATGCTCACTGACTTTAAAAGACATACAACATATTCCTAACTTATGCCTAAATTTTCTATCAGCTAATATACTATATTAGGAAGGGTATCAATGCACATTTGGTGATGGATAGTGGAAGTTATCAAAGGGAGTGATGACAATTGCCTATGGAGAGCTGTTTTCCACATTGTACAAAACTTAACTAAAGGTATGTGGTACAGAAGCATATACAATTGAGGAAAATACTTCTCCTAATTTATAACATCGATGATTGGGGCATATGAGTGGAAAATGGATCAAGTTGTTGGCTAGTAAATCTCTTATTTTGGCATATACATCCATCTTTATTAATCCATATGATCATTTTTTAAAGGAAAATAACATAAAATCTTTTTTAGTAATATGAGGAAAATGGCCAAATTAAAGCTGATGTACTTAGATATTTATGGTCTTTTTGACGAGGAGTGATTGAGAGGCAATAAATACTTTGGTACCTTTATCAATGATGTAACTGGAAAAACTTGGATTTACATGTTGAAGACAAGGAGCCAAGAATTTGAAGTTTTTCAGAAATTTAATGATATGATAAAAGAGGAAACAAATAAAAAGTTGAAGGGTTTTAAACCTAACAATCGGGGGGAGTACACATCTAAGGAGTTTAAGAATTACTATGTGAGGCATGACATAAGACATGAAAAGATAGAAATTGATAATCCACAATATAATGGTGATGTCAAGAGAATGAAAAGAATAATTAGGTTTGATATATACCCAGAATGTCAAAGCTACAAATTTGTTTTGGGGTAAAGTGGTCAAAACCAATATTTACTTGATGAATTGAACACCATCAGTCCCTTAAGGTCTCAACATTTTAGGGAGAATGTGGATGGGGAAAGACTCCTCTTGTTTGCATATGAGGGTGTTCAGAAGTAAGGTATTTAAATGTGTATCAAAGACTAAAACTTGACTCCAAGATGGCTTATTGCATATTTGTCGGGTATGGTGATATGTAGTTTGACTTTAAACTCTATGATCCAGAAAAGCAAAATTTATTAGAAGCAGAGACATTGTATTCCATAAGTGTAAGATAGGTGTAGTACTCAGTAAAAGAGGGAAGATTACTCTCAGTATTTTACCATATGGCGCCATTATGGTAACCTTTTTTGGCTTCTACTAATTAACCCATAAGTGAAGGAGAGAGAGAATATGAGTAGGCACACAATGTTAGTGATCAATTACAACCTAATAATGATGAGCTGCTTGATCCACATCCGAACAAAGGTGTAGAAGAGGCTGATGAGAATAATGGAAAGGGAGAGAAACCTGGTTCGATGGTAGAGGATATTTAACTTCGAAGGTGTAGAGGATATTCAACTTTGAAGGTTAACCATAGAGAAAAAGCCTTTTATATAGTATCTAAGTATATAATACCTTCTGATTACTGTTGAGTGGGAGCTTGAAAATGTGTAAGCGATAGAGTCACATGAAGATAAAGATCATTGGTTTGCAACTATGCAGGAGGAAATGAATTCCTTGAAGAAAACTGAAATCTATAAGTTATTGAAACTTCTAAAGGATAAGAAGGCATTGTAGAATAAATGGGTATTCAACTATTCAAGATAAAGAAGAATGGTGACAAGTTGGTGAAGTATAAGGCAAGATAATAAGGGACTTAACTAAAAGAAAGGCATTAATATTGATGAAATTTTCTCGCCAATGGTCAAGATGACTTTAATACGAACCATGTTGGGTCTAACTGCTAGTTTAGATCTTGAACTTGAACAATTTGATGTGAAAGTTGTCTTCTTACATGGAGATTTGGATGGGGAGATATATATGGAACAACTGAAAGGATTAAAGGTTTAGGGCAAAGAGAATCTAGTTTGCAAGTTGAAAAAGAGTTTGTATGGGCTAAAACAGGCACTAAGACATTAATATCGAAAGTTTGATTCATTTATGATAGAAAATGGTTATAAGCAAACTTTTGATGATCTTTATATGTATTTCAAGAATTTTACTAGTGAAAACTTCATTATGAGATAGTTGTTAGGATAATCCACAAGAGAAAAGAGGAATTGTCCAAATATTTTGACTTGAAAGATTTAGGCTTGATAAAACATATTTTGGCATGGAAATGAATCGATATAAGAAAATAGGAAATTGTGATTGTCACAAGAGAGATAGATTGAAGGGGTGTAAGAAAGGTTCAATGTGAAGCATGTCAAGCCAATTGGCACGCTATTAGCACCTCATTTTAAGTTGAGCAAGTGTGTTTACACTTTAAATGAAAAGGAGAAAGGTGGTATATCTTATATTCCATACTCATCTATTGTTGGTTCCTTAATGTATGCAATAGTATGTACAAGACTAGATATAGCATAAACTTTTAGGTTAGTGAGTAGATATTTGTTTAATCTGGGGAAGGTTAACTAAGAAGCAACAAAATGGATCTTAAGATACTTATATGGCACTATCAAACGGAGATTGTGTTTTAGCAGTGGGGAGCCAATTCTGGAAGACTATATAGATGCAGACATGGTTGATGATCTTGATAACATGAAATCCACTTTAGGCTACTTATTCAAATTTGCAGGAGGGGCCATTTCTTGGCAATCCAAGTTGCAAAAGTATGTAGTTTTATCCATAACAGAAGCGTGAAAGTAGGTAAGTAGATGCTTTGGTTGAAACGGTTCTTTCAAGATTTGGATGTGAAACAAAATGATTATAAAATATTTTTTGATGACTAAAGTGCTATGGATTTGAGTAAGAATACTATGTATTATTCCCACACCAAGTACAATGATGTTAGATATAATTAGTTAAGATTTGTGATTGATAAATAATGATTGCAGTTGCAGAAGATTCACACAGATAAGAACGATGTTAATATGTTAACAAAGGGGGTTCTCTAGAGCAAGTATGAGCTTTGTAGTAAGCTTGCTAGAATGACTCTTAAATAATCATTGATGTGATTTAAGTCTCCTCCAGAATGGCTGAAGGGGGAGATTGTTGAGTGTTCAATCCTACTTAGAGACAAAGTGAGTTCCGTTGATCTTAGATATTCTCAGAAATTGATGGAATGATGAAAGAGTGAAGTCAAGTTGGATAAAGGTTTATTTAAAGCCACTCCTGAGAGACATGATCGTGTATAGTACAACATGATCGTGTGCTTGACTTATATGGTTATGTGTCAAGGTTGTGTACGTGTAAAAGACTACAAACACGTATAAGATATGTGACGACCTATATGGCCGTGTAAGATCAAGTATGGTCATGTCTTTATCATACACGACCGTGTAGGAAAGTTCAAATGTTTACAAGTGGATGGAAGACTTACACACTCATATAGAAACATACATGCCTATGTCCTAGGTATACACAACTGTGTGACTAACTAAGAATGTGTATATCTTCGATTCCTTGAAATCTAATTAAGGCATGATCATCTACACAGTCGTATAAGTGACCTTGTCCAATTATAAATCCTATTTTTTAGTATAAAAGCGGAAATAATGAAGTTCATCAATATGTATAAAAAGAACATTAAAAAGGGAAAGAAAGAGAGTGAGAGTAGTTGAGAAGTCTTTCTCATTATATAATTAGTAGTTTTAGCAACAAGTTGCCTTTTGAGTGTTTGTCCCATAATTAAATTGAGAATGTTATTGATTTGAGGTATTAATTTGTACTCAATATTGAAACTTGATAGGATTACTTGTAGGTTTTTATGGTATAGTTTTGAGTAAGGGCTAAAAACTCAGAATCTTTAAACTCTTGTAATTTCCTATTGAATTGGTGAATTTGCTTATCGATTTGACTCGTAATTTTTTCTCTATACTAAAGGGTTTTCATGTATATCTGGTGTTTGATTTATTTTCATGTCATATATATACTTCTTGATTATTATTTTTTTGCAATGGGTCTCTTGAGATTAGTTGATTATTCTTAATTGACATTGTGGGAGTTATGATTGGAACTCAACACTTCATACTAACAACCAATCTAGCATGAATGCAAATTGAATCCTTGAATCTTCTTAAAGAGACTGAATTATCAGGAATACTTGAACTTCTCTCAATTAATTTATAAAAATAAATAACGACATATCAAAATAAAATTAATAACTTTATATCAAAAATAAAGCCTTTTGTATGGTGCTTTACATTTTCTATGTCTAAATATCATTAAAATTTCTAGTATTAAGTTACAAAATTATGTGTAAAACTTCATTATCTTCACCTCATCAATCTATGTAATGATCCTATTAATTTTTTGGAACATCACTCTTCCTTTAGCCATGACTCATCAACCTCAATTTGTTTAAATTAATTTGAGTACATATTTGCCACTAAACATGTTATAAGACAAAAATCAACTCATAAACTTTTGATTGATTACATTCATTTGGACACTTGCATTTCAACGTCTCACACATTTAACTTGGAATCGATAATTTGGGACACACTACACAATCAATGAACCAACTCTAACAACTTATAAGTTACAAATATTATGTAATAGAACAACTCAAAAAAAATCAAACAAACAACAACCCAAAAGCTAGTTTTGAAGTAAAGTTTTAATAATAATAATAATAATTTTATCAATTGAACACATTGTTTTTTTTCAATTGATTTTGCATATTTGATAAACTTTATATATAAGTAAAGTTTACATGGGCTGGTTTTGAATTAAAGTTTACCAACGAAAAAAAAAGAAACAAAAGTAGCTGCTTACTACATCTACTGTAAACTATTGGATCATTATCAGTGTAGTGCTTATTATTTATGGCGAATATTGCTATCACACAAGTATAAGGAATTGGAACATTTACAAGTTTCCTTACTGGAGTAAATATGTCATTAAAAATTTTAACAATTTAGTTCTTATATGATAAAGCCAAAGTCCTTAAACATACTGATTATTAAGATGTCCAATGTTCACATTTACTGGTCTTTGAGCTTTTACGATTAGTTATGTTCGCATTTATTTACTTTGGTGTGTCTAACTTGATGTTGTAATAAATGTAGGAAGATCCATTGAAATTTTCGTAGTGGAATTGGGTGCAAATCTTCTATCTTAATTGTAACGTTAAATCCTTGTTATTAATCTTTTATTGACTAATAAAGAATTGAACGAGAGCGCAAGTGCATAATTAGTGCAAATGGCATCAATAAAAATAATAATTACTATAACGCTTGAATACAAAGTCGAAAATGATAAGTTATCTCAAAGAAGAAAAGCGTAGGCTCATGTCATGTTGATCTTAGTCAGATAATCATTGAGATTGAGTGAACAAGAAAAAGTAGAAAAAAGGAATATTTATCTGCCTTGTCACAAACACGCATGTTTTTATCCTATTCAATAGTATCTTTTATAAACATCTATACTTTGTCAACTTGGTTTTTAGTCAATCCTTATCTTCATTTTCCTCCACTGTTCTTAGTCAACTCCTCTACTGTCGATGTTTCTTTTCCCTCACTAGACTCTCAATCTCAAATCACGTTTTTTTTTCTACGTTTGCTCTGGTTTTTCCTTCATTGGTTAACTGCTTCAGTTGTTAACCAACTACTACAATGGAGTCCCTTAACCAAGAGGGATAGCTCTCCAAGCAGGTGCGCACCTAAAAACAAGAGGAGGAGCCCGCCCCTCGCCCTCAGTCGTCATATAGCGCAGCCGTGTCGAGACAAACAGCAGTTGCATCTAATGTTAGTGCATGGCCAAAAGAAGATGTCTTTGCCATTGAAGAAGGTGACATCCAAGTATCGGGGGAGCTGGGGGGAGGCATCACTCTCTTTATCAACCTTAAGAACAAGCTGGACACTCAATGGGCTAATGTCGTTGTTGTCAAGCTGCTAGGTCAAAGGATAGGCTTTCGTCTGCTTAACTCACGGTTGGTGTCCATGTGGAACCCAAGGGGGCCGATGAAGGTAGTAGATCTTGAGTATAACTCTTACTTGTGCGGTTCAAGGAGGAAGACGATTATCTAAAGGCTTTGACACAAGGTCCATGGGTGATTTTTGGACAAGTTCTATCGGTGCAGAGATGGCTGCCCTCGTTCCGGCCCTCACATGGAATGATGAATTATGCGGTGGTGTGGATCATAATTCTCGACCTATTCATCGCTAGATACCACCCTCAGATTCTTTCAGCCTTGTGTAACTTGGTTAGGACAACAGTCTGTATCGATGAAGCCACGCTGCAGAAAACTTCGAGAAAATGCTAGGTTGGCGGTTGATATTGATCTCAGTTCCCCGTTGCGCAATAGTATAGAGATGGATGGAGAGAACTTGCTGATTGCGTATGAAGGATTGCCTCAGCTTTGCGTTGCTTGTGTTCGGGTTGGGCATGATGTAGCAGCTTGTCCGTAATGCTCTCAATCTCAACCAGAAACTCATAACTAACCAGGAGATGTAGTAACATTGGAGACATCAACCATCGCAGTAGCACCAAGCAGGAAGGCAACGGTAGACAAGCCCAACAGCTATGGGGAGTGCATGCAGGTACCAAAAAGAAATCTAAGGAAATTAATGCAACGGACAGTGCAAGCTGGAAGTGACAGGGAGGGGACGTACAAGGGGGGATCGAGGTTTTTGGTACTGGCAGCGCAAGAAGACAAGGAAAATAAGGAGGAGGGACAGAAATTCAAAGTGATCGAGGTTATGGGAAAAGGCAAACAGGTGCAACATGATTTAGTGTTTAAATCACATGGGCCCAAAAGTAATGCTAAAAAGATCCCAAAAGGCCCAATAGCAGCCCATATTGGGACTATCCGGGGTGAAAGCTCCTAAACTAGGGCTCATCAAGATCCAGGGATGCCTATTGTCCCTCAATTCCAAATTCAACTCTCCATATAGGAAAATCATCTAGCGATTGAAATCTCCTCCCACATGAAAATGATGTGTGATAGCTAGATTATTGAGGAGCATACTCTAGGTGCCGAGGAAAGCCTCCAGCTCATAGAGGGAGTCAAGGATCAGGAGGAGTTCGTTAATAGGGAGGGTATTGCAATCCCTTTGATCGAACCTCCAAATATAAGATCCAGGTCGAGTGAACCGGAGGACTGGTCGGCCTCAACTATGGTCTGTCGAGGAATTGGATTTGACGGCACAAGTTACAAGAAACATGCCAGTTCCCGCAAGAGGTACAGTTTTGGCCTCTGTCGTAGAATAGACTAATTCTTTTTTCTTTACTTATGTCGATTTTAATTTGGAAATGTCAAGGGGTAGAGGGAACTAGGTTCCTCGCCATCTTGAGAAATTATTTGCGTACTTATAAACCGAGTATCCTAGTATTGCTAGAAACTCGCATTAGTGGTACTAAGGCCAACGCAGTAGTAAATTCCTTGGGTTTTGATTTCTCATTTAGAGTAGAAGTTGTGGGTTTCTCGGGTGGGATTTGGCTTTTATGGAAGACTGAATTTGAGATCTCAATAGGGATAACTCATCGCCAAATTGTCCATACCACTATCAAGTTTGCTTCGGGATCGTTTGACTTTATAGTAGTTTATGCTAGCCCGCAAATAGCTTCCCAATCTTTTCTATAGCCAGTTTTAAGCTGGGTGGGTCACATTACCTATAGACTTTGGATTGTGGCCGGTGATTTTAATGCAAAACTGGACCACTCGGATAAACGTAGAGGTGCCAGGTTAGTAAGGTTGGTGAGCAAGCCATTTCAAGATTGGGTGCAACGGTGTGGTCTTCACGACTTGGGATTTATTGGTTCTAAATACATGTGGCGTTGAGGAATGATTCAAACCAGACTGGATAGAGTTTTTGGTTCCTCAACTTGGCTTTAAGAGTTTGCACACACAGTGAATCACCATCTGCCTTTTATAGGGTCAAATCATCGACCCATGCTGATTCACTTACAAAGCTAGATACCAAGCCCATCAGGATCTCGAGCTTTTCGATATCAAAATGCTTGGCTCACACATCTGAGTTTTGATGAGGTGGTAGCAGAGCATTAGCTACCTGCCGAGGAAACGATGAGTAAATCGCTAGCCACTTTCTCCACTCATCTCATGAGATGGAATAAAGTAGATTTCGGTAATATTTTCCATTGGAAAAGAAGACTGCTAGCACGTCTAGAGGGCATTCAAAGGGCCATGACAGTAGATACCTTGGACTCGCTTTTAGCTTTGAAGGAAAAGCTGAGCGAGGACCTGAATCAGGTTCTGTGTGAGGAAGAAATTTTTTAGCATCAGCGAGGTCGATGCGACTGGATCTCAAAAGGGGATCGTAATAGTAAATACTATCACACACTCGCTCTTGTGAGAACAAAGAAGATGAAGATAGAGCGGCTCCTTGATTCTAATGGATCACAGATTTCAGATCCAGACCAACTTGGCCCGCTAGCCAAGACGTATTTTGTCCAACTATCTACTGCCGAAGCAGGGTTCCTACCTTGTTTTTCTCTAACTGACACTTTCCCTTCGATTTCAGAAGATGGGCTTCGTGATCTTAATCTGCCAATCCATGACATCGAAGTTCAGAATGCAGTTTTTGATATGAATCCTAATAAAGCCCCGAGGTCGATGGTTTTAATGCTTTATTTTTTCAAAAACAATGGGGGAAGGTTGGACCCAAAGTAGTGACATACATTAAGGAGATTTTTAGACTGGAATGCTGGGAAGAGGATTTAAATCAAACCATCCTAGTTCTGATCCCCAAAACCCCCTCCTTGACTTGTATGGCTCATTTCTAACCAATTAGCCTCTACACTGTGTTCTATAAGGTAATTTCCAAAATTGTTTTGAATTGCCTAAAACCTCAGATGGAGCACTTAGTAGAGGAGACTCGATGTAGCTTCATTCCTAGCAGACACATCACTGATAATATTATCTTAGCCTAGGAGATCATCCATTCGATGTGCAAGAAAAAGGGGAAGACTAGATATTTAGCAATCAAGGTAGATTTAAAGAAAGCTTATGACAGAATAAACTGGAAGTTTATACAAACCACTCTTATGGACATTGGCTTTCCTGATAAGCTTATTAGCGTCATTATGAAGTGTGTGACAATGTTCTTAATACAAGTTGCTTGGCAAGGCACTTGTACTAATCCCTTCCAACCCACATGCGGTATTCGACAAGAAGATCTGCTCTCGCCTTACCTCTTTGTCCTGTGCATGGAAAGGCTCGCCCACCTAATATCCCTATGATCTAATAGCGGGTAATTCCTCATCTACGTCTAGACGACCTTGGGACTTAATCTAGAAATAGGAAGGACCCCAACGGATTAGGGCTTTCCTTTAGTTATTGACAATGCAAAAGCTTATAACCAACCAACAATGAGTGGCTTGCTATCTCACCCTGGACAATAAGTGTCCTTTTTGTGGAAATGAAGAATCAACTCTACACACCCTTCGCGATTGTTTGCAAGTAAAAGCTTTCTGGTGTAAATTCCTCTTTGAAGTGGTTGATCTGGACTTTTTTCAGCAAGATGTGGAACAATAAGTGACTTCCAATCTCACCAAACACGCTCAAGTGCAGTAGACTCAGTGGGCTACAATGTACGGGTTAGCCTTCTGGTCTCTATGGAAATGGTGAAACAGAAGCACTTTTTACGAGGGTTTTGCTTGGCTAGATGATGGTAATAGAGCAGTTATGGAGTACGTTAACTGGATAGTTAGGGCCAGAATTGTGGAAAATTGTGTGTTTGGAGAAGCGGGATTAGCAAAGGGGCATCTTATTGGGTGGACCAAACCGATAGAGGGATGGGTTAAGATCAATCCTGATGGTGCGTTTAAACAGGGACACAACATTGCCACTACAGGAGGGTTGATTAGGGATTGGCATGGTCAATGCTGTGGTGGATTTCTACACCAGATTGGAAGAGGCTCGCCTCTTGAGGCCGAACTTTGGGATGTCCACTTGGGATTTCTCTTGGCTTAGATACTTAGTTATTGACGAGTTATCATTGAAGTAGACTCTTTAGAGGTGATCAATATTCTCTCCTCTTCTATTCTACCTATGACTGAGTATTATTTCTTAGTGGTAGGTATCTGTGGTCTAATGTGCCGAGCTTGGGAGGTGAAGATTCAGCATGTGTATCGAGAATGAAACAAGAGTGCGGATAGCTTGGCATCTTTCGCAATTCTAGCCAGACCAGGCCTACATTTTCTCCAGGAGCATCCGACGTTAGTCAAGGCCCACATGCACCGTGATCAACATGAAGTTTTGTACCACAGATCTTTGTGTTAGTTAAAAAGGCTGTTTAGTTTTTGTTTTTTTCCCCTTGTAACAAAAAAAAAAGTTCCTATTTCACTGCTAGCTCCATAAATGTCCAAAAGACAAATGCATGTCCCCATCAACTATCTTCAACTTCAAGCCTCCTTATAAAGCTTACTTAAGATGCCTGTGTACCACTCTAGCACGAACACTAAAACATCTATTAAAAGTAATAAACGAGTTGATACCAGGTCTACCGAAAGAAGTAGCGTTGGAGGGCCTAACTCGATTGTCCTACTCCACTCACCGAGTCACCTTCAGAGTTTGCACACAATGGCACCATCTTTTCAAAAACAGAGACTTGTACCACCACCAGTGCCAGCTTTAGGCAGAGGCAGGCAGGGCACCTGCCCAGGGCCCATTCTCATTAGGGGCTCATCTTCAATACATTTTAGCAATATTTTTTGATATTTTTCAATTAAAAGGGTGGTAAATCCTTAGTTGTCAGTAAGAGGAAAAGAGAAAGTCAATATTAACTAATAAATAATAAGAAAGTTAACATTATTTAATCTTGGAAGCTAAATAGTTTCCTTTATTAGTTATATAGCGTTAACTTGTTAAATTTATAAATACCTTTGAAGCATTTGAGTATATTTTTTATACTTTATTTTTTTTATTTTTATCAACATATGAATCTAAGATATTTCAACTTAAAAATTGACGGTAAAATTTTTTGCAATTTTGTCTTATGAGTTCTGAGTGATAATTTAAAGATAAAGTTTTCTTAATGTATTTTAAGCTTATTAAATATTTGAATATATTATAATTAATTTGTAATTTGTCCTT
>JAOQMP010000005.1:38639825-38658267 GCA_027563575.1 Erythroxylum pedicellare
TATTAAATATTTGAATATATTATAATTAATTTGTAATTTGTCCTTAATGTGGACATTATATTAACATTTTAAATCATATCATTAACATTAATTGATATTGTGTTTATTTGTCTTTCTCTCTCTTTAGATTACTTATTATTTATAAAATATAATTAAACATTAATAAATAATTTAATTTTTGTAATTATAATTTTCATTATATTTCGCCACAAGTAATGTAATAATTGTTGGATTTGTATTCTTATAGAGGTTCACATAAGTTTAGTAATAATATGACTAAATCAAATAATTTAAGTTACTTAATTCAAAGATTACATAAACAGTTTCATTTATTATAAAAATTTGTATGATTCTATTAAATATATCATGATAATTAAATAATAATAAAAATTATTTAACAATTAAATAAGATTGTATATAGTTGGATGCATTTCATAATTAAATAAAAATTATTTGATCATTAAATAAGACCATAATAGGTTGAATGATTTCGCTATTTTATTTATCGAGAAGGATATGTTGGACGTTATTGATTTTGATAATATTATTAATGATTTTACATTTAGAAATGTACGGAGAAATTTTTTCATAAATCATGATCATCTATATGTTTGTTAGTGTTATTTTCTTAGTGTTTTGTTGTTCGATTGCTATTGTTATTTTGTTGTTACTATTATTATTTTTAATAATTTAATTCTTATTAACTGATGTTATAATTACTTAATATTTTGTTGAGTATGTGAATTTATAAATTAAGTCACTTATGTATAGATATTAAATTTAATAATGAAAATATGCTTTTAAATATTGGAATCTTTGTTTACTTCGCCCAAGGATATAAAACGTTAAAAACGGCCTGACCACCACAAAAAGCAAACGGGTCACATGCACAGAACCGCTTGCCTCATACAGGTGTTGCCAGAGGAATCCGGAAGGAAAGTGGTCGGTTTCCCTAAATATGGCGTCTCCATATTCTACCGGAGCAGCTCGAACCGATTCCTGGGTATCTAAAATGGGCTTCCTTTGTTCTGCCAAGTGATCAGTCTGGAGGGGAAGCTGGTCTTATGGGTGGGTGGGACCCAGTGAATTATGAGCCGGTTACTGACGTGTTTGCATATGAGTTCACGAATCGACGGTGGAGACGCGGGAAGGACATGCTGGTGAATCGTTCTTTCTTCACAATAGGAGAGTTAGAGGGAAGGGTGATAATCACTGGTGGACACGACGAGAACAAGAACGCATTGAACAGAGCGTGGGCTTACCATGTGGGGAAGGACGAGTGGAGGGAATTGGATAGAATGTCGCAGAAACGAGAGGAGTGCGAGGGAGTTGTCATTGGGAGGGAGTTGTGGGTGGAGGGTGGGTACAGACAGCTAGTCAGGGGAGGTTCGAGGACAGTGCAGACGTGCTAGAAATGGGGGAAAAGGAGTGGAGTTGGAGGAGAGTGGAGGGGGCCTGGAAAGAGATGCAATGTCCTAGGTCATGCATTGGGTGGACAATGGCGGCAACATTTTAAAGAGGAATGATGTTGGTGTCCAGTTAGAGTTGGGAAATAGGGTGTTTAGAGTTGGGAAATAGGTTGTTTATTTCTGGATCTGGATCATCGGCTCACCAAGGCTTCTTTCTTGTTACTACACAAGATCATTATCATAAACTGAATGTTCCTTTCGAGTTCTCTGGCTTTGTTCAATCTGGATGCAGCGTTGAGATTTGATTTCAAATTTGCAAGAGGCTAAAGCTAAACTTGGCTGCATTTTTCTAAGTTACTATATTCTTATTACATCAGTAGACGAGAGTTCCGTTCATGGTTTCCTTCCTTCCTACCCCTTATTATAGCAGAATCTTTAATTTATCAACAAAAATACACAAGTTCCAAGGAAGACTTATTCCAACATTTCACATAGTTTGCAAAATAGACGCACTCAAAATGATACTGCAATAAACCAGATGAATATCATTATCCATCTGGGCTTAGACACCCCAAATATAGTAAAGCCATGAGGTGGTGGTGGAAGTAGTTAATCTACCTATGTCAATCATAGAGGATGGATAACTGAAACCCATCTTAGTAGAACGATTAAATGAACTTAAATAACCGTGATCCATATGGTAAACATTCAAATAACAAACAAGGCAGCTTCGCTAATAGCTCACGTCCCACACACCATCAGAGATGAGTCCAAATATTGGCTCGCTACGTCCACTATAATCAATCATCTAGACTAGTCAGATCTCCGGCTTCAGCTCCTTGAAATATATGGGGATCTCAAGTAAGATCTACCTCTATACCTCATATCTATGGGAGAAATTGACCTACCGTCATATAAGGGAATAATACATCAGCCATGGTATTTGACAGAATCATCAGTATGAAAGTCTTTCAACTTTAAATACAAACTCTCCAATATCTAACTTCTAACAGTTGCATATTATCCATTTACTCCGATTAGAAAAACATTTAATGAGCAGTTCAATGATTTTGAAACATATGATGAGTCCATCACAAAAGTTAGAACAATGAAACCTTTTAAACAAACCATCTAAATTAACATACTTTACTAGTTCTCATGCCCTCATTTCTGCAGACTTCTTCCTATTTCCTTCAGCAAAAACAATGGCGAGCTCTAGGCCAAGACGAATTTCACCATCCATATGATGCTTAGCATCCGTAGCATCAGCAGGATCTACATAGTGCACAAATCCAAAACAACGTGGCTCCCTGAAACATACAAAAAGAGCCAAAGTCATGACCCAAGAAATGAGAAATAAATAAGAGTTGGCTTTGTCACAGACTACCATAAAAGCAAGATCCTTACTCCATTGTGATAACGAAGACTATGACAAGAACGAGAGACACCTCAAGTCACGATATTAAAACACAATTATGTTTTGCTAACCTTTGAAAGAGCCAATATTAAATTGAGCTAATATTCTTCAACATCTGAACTCTTCACACTGTATACAAACCCAACTTCCTTCAATCTTGATGTACATCAAGATCAACTTGAATAGTGCTCACTCTATATACTTGATTGGTGTCTTCAAGTAACTCTTACTACTTCATTCTTGTCTTTCACAGTACTCTTACTACTTCCTTTTTGTCTTCAACAGTTTCAATGGAAAAACCGAATTCCCATAAACAGTAGAGCATCAGAAAAGATCCCTCTATCAGATAATTTTTTGAACCTTGAGGAATGACACAAAAGATGACCAGATTTTACAAAGGAAATAAGTAAACTGACAAAACAGCAACTCAAAATATTTGCATCAAAAAGGCTAATGGTTAACCAATATGATAATCCTGTGGCAAATATATGTCTTTGAGAGGACTGAACTCCCCCACTTCTTCCGGCCTGTCATGGCAAAGATATTTGGTAATCAGATCAGAATTATGGACCAAGGAAATCATAAGCTAGTCCAAGGTAGAATTCCTGGTTCTTGTCTTCTAGATTTTATATCATAAAATGATGCAAGATACCAGAGCAGATTCCACTTCTCCCGAACCCAATAAAACTACAATCACTGAGAAACTATTCTTGGACATGAAGTGCACACTTGAGTCGTAAACTCCCCAAACAAAAACAAAAATTCAGAAAATTATCATATTACAATGCCAGAACTCAAAATTTGAAAACACAAGCCTTTCTTTTCACAATCTTCTGATGTCCCAAACCAAAAAAGTCTCGATAGGGTGAACTAGGAGGCTAGAAACCTAACAACGAGAACGAGAACAAAACCCTAGAAATAAACATCATAATTAAGAAGATTACCAGCATATATCCGTTACCACTACTATCATTACATCAAATGCATGCACAAACAGATATATAAGCAGACCTGAAACGACGCTCTATAAGAGAATTTCCTCTGGAGAGATGAGCAAAAGTCGATTCCAGAAGCTTCTCCCTATTTGGGCTATGTCACATCATGCATCGCTATCTATTACCCTCAATGGGGATCTCACAACATCTAGCTGTCAAGATTATTCATAGGCCGCAGTGGACGGTGAAGATTACTTTCAGCTTTAAAATCTTACGGGCTATTCGGCCCAATAATTGATGGGTTATGTGGGCCATTTTAAACGAGACCCGAATGAAACCTGCTAGGGCTCTTAAACCCTTAATAAACCTCTGTCTCATTTGTTCTCTCTTCCACAACCTATTAGCTTTAAAAATAATGCCGTTGGAAAGCCGATAGAGAAGGAACAATCTTGCTTGTTAGGGTTTTTGGAACTTGTCAATTGAACGATAATGACAGCTCCTTCGAAGAAGTCTCGGAATACGAATTCGAAGGGCGAAACCAAATTCAATAAAGCATCGAAGAAGCAGTTCAAAGGCAATAGGAAGGATTCAAACGACGCCACTAAAGATGAAGCCGTTGCGTTGCAGCTTGAAGACGATGTCCCTGACTTTCCTAGAGGTTTTATTCTTTCGTCATCATGCAACGTGACATCCTGTTTGCTTTCCAAGAAAACTGAGGAACTAACACTGATAATTAGGGAATACTTATTTCGTTAATTGGAATGAGATTTCCATTGATTGTGGTAATAGTTATCTGCAATCAATTTGTGCACTATTTTTAATGGTTGTGTATTTTTAAGGTGGAGGAGGCTCGTTGAGCCGAAAAGAAAGGGATGACATTGCAGCAGAAGTGGATGCTGAATTTGAGGCTGAGAACAGTGTATTAAAGAAGACTAAAAAGACGAGGAAGAGGCCCCAGAACAAGAGTCATTTGGCAGAAGATGATTTTGGTTCACTTTTTGGTGATGGGTTAGCTGGCAAACTGCCTCGATTTGCCAATAAAATCACGCTGAAGGTTTGGACTAAAATTACTACGAAATATTAATTGAACTGAAACAAAGTGAATTTATTTCTATAGAAACATATGCTTATGTGCATATGTGGTCAGTTTTATGTTGTCGTTTGAAAGTAAATGGTATAGACGAATGTCATGCGACATATTTAGAATAACAATTAATTTCCTTGAAGGGTGACTTAATTAGTGGGAATGCAAACTGGAAACTGTGAATTGTATTATCTTTTCTTGTTGTTTTGAATTCTTTTGTACTCTGTAGCACTGTCTTAGTTGATATAGTAGGATCATTTTGTTTAATGGAAGGAAATGGATGATTTTTGACAAATGTGATAAGATATGACTTTTTCAAGAAGTTATAACTTCTCAAGCTATTTGATTTTACATTTTCTGATACTAAAGTTACTATTGAAAACTAATCCTTTATTTCATTATTGTTAAAACAGGAGGGTGTTAGGATGCTATTTATAATGAGAGTTTATCCTAGAGTAGTGAATGTATAATTGACAATGATTGGTTTTCAAGATCAGTAAGCTGTGGGCTTTTCTGCTGCAATGTAGTTGCACTTGATTATCCATTAAGGCTTCTTGGTAGCATAGCTTGTAGAATCATCTTCTTTAAAGTGCAATTACTCTGTGACTAGTCCTATAAAGCAATTTATGGTTCAAATTGAGGAATTGTTGGAAGCTAAATGCACACACAAGCACACAAGTATTTAGCACTCAATATTTGGATTGAGGATTTCTAACTCTTTCACATTTTTTGTTTGGTCCAAATTTCATGAAATAGATTTATCATATTTAGTACTGCTACAAAACTTCTGGTTAAGTTTCGTCTCTTACATTCGTATGCAGAACATTTCTCCTGGAATGAAGCTTTGGGGAGTTGTTGCTGAAGTAAATGAGAAGGATCTTGTAATTAGTCTTCCAGGTGGCTTGCGTGGGCTAGTACGACCCAAAGATGCGCTTGATCCTATTTTTGACAATGAAATTGAGGTACTTAGATGTTCTTCAAAGTTGAAATTGTTAAAAGATTTCTTCTTGTTTTGTTTTTATGATTTCATAAGATTGTTTTGTATAATTTCTTCACACTGTAATATGGTTCTTCGATACCAGGACACTGAAAGTTTTCTTCCAAGCATATTCTATGTTGGGCAACTGGTTTCATGCATCGTATTGCAATTGGAGGATGATAAGAAAGATAATGGAAAGAGAAAGATCTGGCTTTCCTTACGTCTTTCATTGTTGCATAAAGGCTTCTCTATAGATGCTGTTCAAGAGGGGATGGTAGGGAAACTCAAATGTCTGAAATAATATTTGCAAATCACATAGATTGTCATATATAGTACCATTTGTGTGAAATTGTGATCCCTCATGAGCATTTAATGCAAATTTGAAACTTGAAATAGGTTGAGTTGCGTATTACAAACAAGATTTAACTAAAACATTACTTAGGAGGCTGAACCCTAGTGCAGAGGAATATGAATCTTAATCTACTAAAGGATTCTATACAGAATATTTGGTCTTATTTTTATGTGCTCGTGCTTAAATCTGATTGTGATGCAAATTTCTTGTCCTATGTTGTTATGTAATTTGAGCTACAGAAAGCATTATATGATGCAAGGAATGATGTGAATGTAGTCCAAGTTTATCAATAATCTAGCAATGGGATAAGGTGTGGCCTAGTTTTAGATAAGCTTCTGAGGATAAGTTAGACTGTCAAGACTTGCTTATGAAATGATTTATCATTATCAGTTAATTGTTGTAGTCTAAAATAACGATTAATCACTTCTCCATGGAATGAAATCCAATAATCTGAGAACCTATTATAGTAATTGTTCAACTGATCTGTGTGGAAACAAAATTGAATTGCTAGTTTAACTTCTGAAAAGATAAAAATAAGGTTTAGCCATTAATCACGACTGATAGATTTTCATAGAGGTGTTGCTATGGATTTTCATACAATAATTTTATATGGTGGGATGTTTATCTTTTAAAATCACAGTATCTTTGGGCTTGACACATCCTGCTGAAAAACAAAAGAAAAGCCTCCTTATACCTTTTATTGTAGTGTTAACAAGGTCTCTACAGATTACCAACGGAATTGCTTCAGAGTATGAAAAAGCTCCTCCTCAGATGATAGGTTCAAAAAATGTGACATTACTATCTTTTCTGTCTTTTTGGTGGTTTAGATTCCAATTTATGTTTTTCTTTTTGGATTTAGCATGTCTCTAAACTGACAATAGCCTTTGAGGTTTAGTTTCAAATTTTGGCCACCTCAATTCTAGTTAAAGCCTATAGATAACTTTTGAACAATCATTTTAGATTGTTAGTTGTGAGATTATCGGTTGCGAATTTGAAGTTAGTTGACTGGAACCTATTTCGTGCCACTCACGTACATATGTATCCTTTACTTTGATTGTTGGAAAAAACTTTTGTTAGATGTATGCTTTCAAATTAGTTGGTCGTCAAACTCAATCTGATTGCAAAATATGCTCTTTTCAATCAAGCTTGTCCAGCCTATCGGCAAAATGATGAATTTATGTTTTTTGAAG
Source organism: Erythroxylum pedicellare (assembly GCA_027563575.1). Lineage (NCBI taxonomy): Eukaryota > Viridiplantae > Streptophyta > Magnoliopsida > Malpighiales > Erythroxylaceae > Erythroxylum > Erythroxylum pedicellare. The sequence continues at coordinate 38,647,192 of JAOQMP010000005.1, forward strand.
GCATCAGTTTTTATATTGTTGATAATTTGATTAATTACATAAGAGAGGCAGAAATATTATAGATCCTACAAGAGGCATTGTTTATAATTTCAGGTCCTCTCTGCATATGTGAAAAGCATTGAAGATCATGGATACATCCTTCATTTTGGTTTGCCTTCATTTACGGGGTTTTTGCCAAAGGACAGCCAAGCTGGTAAATTTCATCCAATGAACATTTGGTGCCTTCTATTTAGTTTAATCATTAGACTGACACTTTCATGCAGCATTTCTTTCTTTATTCTTTGATTCATACATAGTTCTGCCTTCAATTTCTGTTCTGTACGTATTGTGGAGATGAGAATAGAAAATGGTCATGCAGTTTTTTCTTTTTTTTGCTGTTGAGTTGTTAGTTTATTTTTTATTTTTGGTGAATAATCAATGGTTTCATTTCCTCTTTATCTGTTGAGTTGAAAGTCATTATGGGAGTCTCCATAACAAGTTGGAAAAAGTTTACTAGTAGTTGTAACTTACTGATCTGAGTCAAGAGAACGAGGGCTGAACGTTGATTTTTCTTATGGAAAGTAAATGCTAGAATTTGGAGATAAACAAAACTATTGACATTTTCTCATACTTTATGAATCAACTAAGACAAACACATATCATGTATTTTCTCTTTGTATTTCTTTTCATACTGTCAGTAAACAATGTTACATTGTTGATAACTTTTTTGCTTTACATTATTTGCTGCAACTTTTAGCTTTTGCCTTGCAACTTTCATTAGCCTGGTTACTCCCCACATCTAATGGGAATCAACCATTCAGCTTTCTTAAAGTTTCTGAAGTAGTGCTTTGAACTATGAGTAAAAGGGAACTGATAATTTTATGATAATGAATGTTAGAAATAAAAATGAATTAAGGATTTCATGCTTTCATCATTCTTAATTGTGAAGGTGCATGCTAACAGCCTAGTTGTGCATCCATATCTCTTCAAAAACCAGCTACATGATATTCATACTAACAAGTTTTCGAGGTTTTTGGTCTTCCTCCATTACATTCCATTTTCTCCTTGTAAACCTTACCCCAGGGCAATCAAAATAACCTGAGTTAATCTATGAGAATCTGGTCGGAAAAATGTTTGACAACTTGATTTTTGTGTTTCCCTTTTTGATAGTTGTTTAGGGGGAGTGCATAATCTTTAAGATATGTATTCTATAAAATGCATACGTTATACTGCATTATTACCTCATGACACATCATAGACACTAATAAATTCAGATCCTAGAGCATGTTGTTAGGTTTTTTCTTGTTCCACAATAAATTGGAGTCTACTTAATCCCTATACTTTAAAATCCTTTCATAATAATATATTTCTAAAATCTTAAGTAGTCTGCGTTTCTCTCTTGGCCATAGAGAAGTCTCATTCAGCTCTGTCCAATTGCAAGGCTTTAGTTCTGAGCTCACTTGTTCTCCTTTCTCTGTGGACAAAACTTGGCTTGACCTTGAGCTGTGGTTATTTGAAAGCCATCAGAAGGCTTATCCACTTCTTACATGCAAAACATTGAATGGTCTGAATCAAGTTTTTGATGTCTTTGCAGAAAGCAGAGAAACGAAAGTGAAAGCGGGGAAACTTTTGGAGGGTGTTGTTAGAAGGATTGATAAATCTCGAAAAATTATTTATCTGACTTCTGAGCCAGAAACAGTTTCTAAATGTGTGGTGAGCCTCTGTCTTTTAGTGGTTTTATTTTTCTTGTTTTTCCAAATAATTTCTGGGTTGCTGGATTATTCTGAAGCGAACTTGTTGACCTGTTCTGAAGGTGAAGGATCTGAAGGGAATTTCAATCGACCTTCTCTCTCCAGGGATGATGGTTAATGCACTTGTGAAGTCAACGTTGGAAAATGGTATTATGCTGTCATTTCTGACATATTTTACTGGAACTGTAAGTTCGTCCCATCTCTGTCTTCCCAGTTGATTCCAACAGGGTTATCCTATTGCTGCAGATAACCCAACTTTTGTTGTTGTTCATATTCTTGTTTTCCCTTGCTTTTCAGGTTGACTTATTTCATTTACAAAATATCTTTTCCTCATCAAATTGGAAGGATGATTACCCAACAAATAAGAAGGTCTGCCTCTTATCTTAGTCCTTAATTGATGATGTTTGAACACAAGTAAGAGTTGCTTGCTACTTGGTTTTTGTTGTCAAGAGGCAAATGCTGGTCTAGGTTCCTACATTGTAACTCCTATAGAGTATTGCTTTTTGTATTCACTTCTCTATGTTTTCTTTCCATTTTAATCTAGTAAAAATGATGACATATCCTTTTGATGGATTGATTTAAGATAGATGCATAAAACAATTGCATCTTATGTTGATTGGTAGTTTGTCCTTTGGGAGCACATCTTGCTTGCATGATATTCTGCTTATTATGATGTTCTTCTATTTCCTATACTCCCAGTTGAATATTTGTGCGACTGCTGGTTTCATATATCTAATATGTAGCTGTTATAATGACTGAGGGTTTTCTACTGTGACATTGTTGATTATTTATTTATTTTGATTTAGGTGAATGCGCGAATAATATTTATTGATCCCTCTACTAGAGCTGTTGGCTTGACTCTCAATCAGCATCTTGTTCACAAGAATGCTCCTCCCTTTGTAAGCTCATTTCTTCTCTTTTTCTGTGTCCAAAAGGTATGGTTGTCATCTTTTGGATTTTCTGGGTTTTAAGAGGTATTCTTCATAAAGCAGAACTCAATCTATGCGCTTCTCTGTCTTGAGACAAATTTGTCCATGGCTTTACTCAAATTCTGTGATTTATTTCAATGGCAGAACAATTTTCATGATTACATACTCTAACATTGAATATTACAAAAGGATTTGATATTCCAAGCTTTTCCAATACCAATCACCTTGATCTAGGCACTTACCTTTTCTTTTAATTTTACTGCACTGTAGATTTGCTTAGCTTGGTAACAGTCTCTGTCATCTCCTATGTTGTACATTTTGTGAGTATGCATGCACAATTGTCTAGAGTAATGTTTTATCTGGAATGTAGCATGTTAAAGTGGGAGACATCTATGACAATGCAAAAGTAGTCAGAGTGGATCGAGGCTTGGGAATACTACTCGAAATACCTTCTCTTCCAGCATCAACCGCGACCTTTGTTAGTGTATGATCTTATATGGTTTTGTTTATCAGTTTCTTCTAGTCATTATAGTCTTGCTTGGCTATTGTTAAATTAAGATGCATTTGTGACAGGTATCTGATGTGGCTGAACATGGGGTTCAGAAACTTGAGAAAAAGTTCAAGGAGGGAAGTAAACTTCGTGTTCGAATACTTGGGAGAAGGCATTTGGAAGGACTTGGCACAGGGGTTTCAAAGGTTACTTTTTTTGCCTTATAAAGGATTTCCTATCTGAATAATTGAAGAGAATCCATATTATAATTTGGCCGTCAGTAAATGTTGCTGGTTTCACTTGTATTCCATGAATTAGTTTGGTGTTCATTTTCAAGTTACTTGAGGAACTTGATATCCTATTTCCTTCTACTAGTTGATGGACATTAAATGAGTTTTTTTTTTTTTGGGAAATTTATGGACATTATATAAGTTGTTAAAGCATGCTCGTTATTACCTGTGTGAAGGTGTTAACAAGCAGTTTAAACTGTTCTACTAATTAAAAACACACATTTCCCAAATGTTTATCTTGTTTATGAAGCAAGTGAACCATATTAGTTGCGGAATCATTGATTTGGTGAACTCTTTCTTTTTCCAATGGGAACTTCTTAGTTGGATTTTATGGTTTGTTCTACTGACTTTGGTTCTAGTCCTTTTCAAAAGCTTTATATCCTTCTGTATTCTTTCAAGTGGGAGAGTTTGTTAGCACATATGATTAGGTCTCATTCAGAGTCACAGAAAGCGTAATTGTCTTAATATGGTTTCTCTGGTAGCATATTAAGTTTCAGTTGCTCAGTGCTTGAATGAGTTGCAGGACAAGTTTGTTTATTTGCTCGGGCTTCATTTTGCTAATTTCCTTTCCTGTCATGCAGGCTAGTGCTTTTGAAGGTCCTGTTTTCACCCATTCGGATGTCAAACCTGGGATGATTGTAAGGGCTAAAATTGTAGCTGTTGACAGGTTTGGCGCTATTGTGCAATTTCCAGGCGGTGTGAAGGCACTTTGCCCTCTTAGGCATATGTCTGAATTTGAGATTGTGAAGCCTAGGAAAAAATTCAAGGTTATCATTTCTTATGCCTCATATAAGGATCTGGATCGAGTACTTGAGTAATTGCCTATATGATCATCTCGCTTTTTATTAGCTTACATGTGCTTTTGTGTAGGTTGGAGCTGAGCTTTTGTTCCGTGTGCTTGGCTGCAAGTCGAAGAGAATAACCGTGACTCACAAGAAAAGCCTTGTATAGTCTCTCAAATTTCTCTGTCCTAGCTTTTAGTTTGATTCTTTATAACTAACCAATTTTTTTTAATCATTTTCTGAAGTTCATCATTTTTTTATCAATCATCTGTGTCAATATTCTTGCCTCTCAATTTTGCACTTTCTTATTGCTATCACATCCCAAATTAATTTATATGCTTTCTGTCCATGTTTGTGCCAATCAACAATGTATCCATTGTTGTCTCAATTGTTGGAATGCGTAATATGTCCAGGTTGGGTATGAATTTATTTATTGAATATTCCACACTCTATGACCTGATGTTCACATGTATTGCCATATTGTTTGTGTGGGTTCTGCATGCGTGCTTGAAGGTATTTATACTCACTGGTGTCAAGAACTCTGTAGATAAGCTCTTCCAGAATCCATTGTGATGTAGAATTATTGCATCCAAATTGAAAAACGCCCTTTCTTGCTTAATTAGCCTGATAGCTATTTGTATCTTTCACAATGTCATGTTACTTTCTACAAAAAACAAAAAAAAAAATCTTTCACAATGTCAGCATTTCTCATTTTATCTGTCCTTACTCTTTGTGCTTGTCTCCAGCAAGAAAATTGAGAGGTTTAGTATGTTTTGCTGTGTTTTTGTGTATGCACTTCTGTTGCACTTTATTGTGGTGATGCATTGCTTACATACCTTTTAATTGTTTTTGTTAATCGGAGAAAACTCTGTTTCCTTCACATGCTGATTTATAAATTTTTAGACATTCTTGCTCTTGTCTTATACTTATACGTCTTATATATGTTTTGCAATAATGTCTGCAAGTTTACAGTTCTATAATTACAATCTGACACATTGATTATTGAATGATTATTTGACAGGTAAAATCAAAGCTTCCAATTCTCACCTCGTATGCTGATGCCAACAATGGACTAGTGACACATGGTTGGATAACAAAGATTGAAAAGCATGGCTGCTTTGTCCACTTTTACAATGGAGTCCAAGGATTTGTTCCAAGGCAAGTTTTGAAACATTTGGACTTGCTTTTTAATGACCTATTATTGTTGTGTGGTTGCTCATGCTTGAATTACTGTGCTAATAAATAAATTGTCCGGCTCACATTTGCTCATTATTACAGCAACCAATGAGATAGGATTTCTATGACCAGAAGAAACATAGTTTAACTCTGACTCGATAAGCATTGTCCTTTTATTGATGTATACTATTATGTAGGCTTAAGTAGCAAACTATAATTTAATGATGAATACCAGTAAGGTTTATTGCATAGCCTATGGATAGCTGAAACTAAATATTCTTTTGCCTTCTAAGAAGCTATTTTCAAATGGGCTCTATCTGGAGTGTTGTGCATTAAGAATTAAGATTCCAAGTTGAGGAATGATATTATCTGGTGTAGTGTGGAATAAAGTGTCAATCATGGTGAAAGGGAGGCTGGTACATGCCAATAAGGAAGGCAATAAAGAAAGTGACAAACTTGTGAATTGCCTTCCCATTTATTACATAAATGAGATTTATGTGTGAATGGTACAGCTAAGACATTGAGATGTTGGTGACACTAAATGTATCTTAGAACTTATTTCCCTCCTAACTTATGAAAAATTTTCGTGTTTCTCCTGAATTTATTTGAGACCTGAAGAGCACTTGTGGTTGGAAATCCCTGTCGCCCACCAAAATATAAAGGAAAAAAAGAATTTTTATATTGCTCCCATGGAATGTATGTTGTCTTGTGACATACAACAATTTCATGCTTGACCTTATGGTTCTCTCCTGCTTGATGATTTCAAGTTCTGCCTTTTGGGGAAAATTATCTGAACTTCAACTGGATGGTCAATTCTAAAATCATGATGTTGGTGCTGCATCTTTTTGTATAGGGATTTTTATGCTAATATGAATGTAGATGATAAACATTTAACTTCTGTTAATATGAAGAGGAAAGCCTCCTCTTCTGTTTGTATTTTCTTTTGTTGTTTTTGCCTGTCTGTTTGGATATTTGTTCTCTTCTTTTTTGTGTTTTTTGCTTTCGTAATGCTTTCTGTTTTCATTAATTTCTGTTTTGCATTATATGTGAGTCTATTGAAAACAATCTCTACTAGGTAGAGGTAAGGCTGTGTATTACTGGACTTTTCCAGACTCGTGTTTCAGCGGGACTCTTACTGAGTGTTGTTGTTGTTGTAGTATATTGAACATACTTTGGTGGTTATTCTATTTTTACAGTGGTCATCTTCTTTCATCTCTAACCATACATGTCTTTACTGGTTGCTTTAATTTGAACCAGATGTGAGCTTGGTTTAGAACAAGGAAGTGATGCTAGTTCAATGTACCATGTTGAACAAGTTGTCAAATGCAAAGTAATACACTCTGTTTCACGACGGATCATCCTCAGCTTTGTAATGAAGTGTGCAAGGTTGGCTTGTTGCTGCAGTTATTGATACTAGTTTGTGTAAATTTAAATAGATGTTTCCTCTTTAAATGCTGTGATGTGACACCTTCAGATTATTGGCTGTTAGTGTTTACACTATTTGTTCTTAAAACCTTCTTGCAATATTAAAGGTATTTGATACTTAGCCTTACTTGTTTATCAAACTTGGCCTTAGTGTTTTGCTGCCTTATTTTTCATAGTGTTACTGGTATTATTGCATTGCGCTCTTGAAAAACGTCTGATGAAATGATTATTAAGGATTTTGTGAATCTACACCAATGTGGCTTTTAATGCACCCTGGGTCTCGTGAATTTTTTAGGTGACTCCTTAATATTTGGATTTGAAATGACAGGGTTTCTGAAGAAGATGCTGTCAAGTTGGGTAGTGTTATTCCAGGAATTGTTGAAAAAGTAACTCCTTTTGCAGTTATTTTGCATGTTAACGCGAGTGGCTACTGGGAGGGTAGAATATCTATCGAACATTTAGCAGATCACCAAGGTACGTGTTTTTAGATTGTTTGTGTACTTCCAATTATTATTCTTCTGCCTTACCATCATCATTAATAATCTTATCTCAGTTGTTTTGTAGTCATCAATCATCTCCCTAGTATATTCTTTCTCTCTGCAGGGCATGCCTCATTGATGATGTCACTCTTGAAGCCTGGTTATGAGTTTGATCAACTTCTTGTCTTAGGTACTTCATAAATGCCTGTTAAATATGTTTCGAGGATCAATATTTCCACATTTTTCAACCATTTTGTTCTTACAGTAAAAAATGATGTAGATCTGTTCAAGACATACTTTATATGTGAAATAAGTGAAGTAGGTGCACAACTGAACTTTACCCTTCTTAATGTCCCATAGAGGTGACTGAGATTGTCAAATTCACCTCAACATCATCACCTTTTCAGTATGTTAATCAAGTCTCCTAGCACAATCTAATAAATGTTTAAACAAAGATATCAAACACTGAGGTCTATAATTTCTGTTTTGAAGCCGTTTGAGATTTTGTCAATAGGTTGCCACATCTTCTCTTGCTTGTAGGAAAAGATGTCATGTTCATAATTAGCTGTTACTAACTCTTAAAGATGATCTTGCATCACTGCAGATATTGAGAGTGACAAATTAATTCTCTCTGCTAAACATTCTCTTATCAATTCGGCTCAAGAGCTGCCTTCAGATTTCAGTCAGATTCATCCACATTCAATTGTCCCTGTATATTTCCTATTTCCATATGGGCATGCCTTTTAATTTTCGAACATTTCTTAATATCAGCCTATTAAATGTAACACTTGCGTGTTGTGGACCAGGGGTACATATGCAACATAATAGATTCTGGCTGCTTTGTACGTTTTCTTGGACGTCTAACAGGCTTCTCTCCTAGAAGCAAGGTGCATACTTCGTCCAACCCCCCTCCTGTAATGATTTAGTCATGTAAATTGGGTTAACTTTATGTTAGTATACATTTTCTTTTCCCTCTTATATGTAGGCATTGGATGACCAGAGTATCCAGCTTACAGAAGCCTTTTATGTTGGCCAATCTGTTTGTAGTAATATTCTTGATGTGAGTGCACTGGGATTGAAGTTTCTTCCATAATTTGTTTGAATTGTTTATTTAAACGTTTTTTTTTTCAATTTCCAGGTAAACAGTGAAACAAGTAGGATAACAGTCTCGTTGAAGCAGTCATGCTGCAAATTGACAGATACATCCTTCCTCCATGGATATTTTCTTTCTGAGGAGAAGGTAAAAAAAAAAAAAAATCGTATGTTTAATGCCTTCTAGTTGCTATAGATAATTAACAATGCTGCTTGCTATATTTGTACAAGTCATCTGCATCGGGTTGTGATGAATCATAAAGCGTACTACATTTTTCTCAATTTCTGCAAGGTTTATTTCAATTGGAGTCACTTTGGACTTCCTTTTCTTCGTTTTCCTTTTGTAGATTGCAGAGCTACAATCGTCAGAATCTAAGGGAACTGATTTGAATTGGGTGGAAGGATTTGACATTGGTAGTGTGGTTGAAGGAAAAATTCAGGAATTGAAGGAATTTGGAGTTGTTGTTAGCTTTGATAAATATAATGATGTTGTTGGTTTTCTTACACATTACCAATGTTAGTCCTCTATAAACATTTATATATTGATCCATTTCTTTCAAATTCTGATTTCAACTGCTTATAAATTAGACATTATGATCTTTACAGTAGGTGGAACAAAGGTGGAAACAGGGACCAAAGTTCAAGCTGTTGTTCTGGACGTTTCCAAGACAGAACACCTTGTTGATTTATCTCTAAAGTCAGAGTTCTTAAATAAAGCCCTAGAGAAGAGCTCCAATGGCCAAGTTCAAACCAAGGTTAAACCTTTTTCCTGAGAATCAGCATTGTACTTCTATTCTTGATCTTCTTGACAATGTCTTCTTTTTTGGTTTTAGTAGTACTTCAATTTCTTATTAGCTGAAGAAGAGATTGGCTTCCTTTTCGTAGTTATTATATTTGGATTTAAACTTAACTGTTGTTTCATTCCAGAATCGCAAAAGGAAAGTATCTAAGGGCTTTGAGCTCCATCAGACGATAAATGCCATTGTTGAGATAGTGAAGGAAAATTACCTGGCAAGTATTTTGAGTTAGTGCTAATTATGACTTGTGCTAAAGGGATCATGTTGTATCTACAAGCTCATACTCTCTTGAAAGCAGGTTCTTTCGATTCCAGAGCAAGACTATGCTATTGGGTATGCATCAATTTCAGATTACAACACACAAAAGTTGTCTCCAAAACAAATTTTAAAAGGTCAAAGGTGGGTATGAATTGGGTGACTAATATACGATATTAATTCATCTCTGCTTGTCCTGTTCTTGAGGTAATAAACCATGCAAATTTGTTTTGAATTTTTGGTTAAGTATCTATGCAAATTCCTTTTCATATACTTGGTCAAATTTATTATGAAGTTGTGAATGGGCCTTAAAGAAAGTGTTCATTTTGGAAAACTCGAATTTTCCACCATCTCTTTTTTTCTTCTGCAGCAGCTTCATTTTTTGGTATTTAAAACTTTCTCATTATGCATATGCTTATTCAAAACTCTATAATACCTAATTGTCATTGCAGTGTTATTGCCAATGTTATGGCTCTTCCAAGCCCTTCTACTGCAGGGAGGTTGCTTTTGTCGTTGACATTCCTTAGCAAGGTTACAGGGACATCCAGTCTTAAGAAAGCCAAAAAGAAGTCTAGTTATAATCCAGGATCACTAGTTCAGGCAGAGGTACTAAACTTCGTCTCTTGTCTGAAAGCTTTTCTGCATCTGTTTTCGAACATGTTATGAACTGTGTGGTGAAGGCTTCATGTATCTTTTCTAATAGCATTTTTCTCAATTTCACATTATGGATTTATGTGTTCTACTGCCAGATTACTGAAATAAAGCCCCTTGAAATGAGAATGAAATTTGGTATTGGTTTCCGTGGGAGGATTCATATAACTGAGGTAAGTTCCATTAGCTATCTGATATTTATCTTGGTGTTTGAGGTTTGCAGACAACTTGTTTGATTGGTTTGAGATGGGGGGTGTTATTGGTCAACTTTCTCGTGTGCTTTTAACAGGTAAATGATTCCATCTTTATGGAAGATCCATTCAGTAGCTACAGAATTGGACAAACAATTGCTGGAAGGATCATTGCCAAGCCTAGTCAATCTGATATTGTGAAGGGCCAATTGTGGGAGCTGTCTATCAGACCAAAGATACTTACTGGTAGGATGGTGTGCTTTTTGAGGTGTTCTCTGGTTTGTGAACTTTGGAGTGAAATATTTTACTTTTCTTTTTCTTTTTCCCTTTTGGGCTGACCATTCCACTTCTATGGTTCTAAAGCTTTGGGGAAGGTGAATTTTTGTGTGGATCCTATCCTCCCAGTTAACTGTCTCAAAAAGAGGGTGGTTAAGGTTATGGTTAGTAGGGATTGAGTCATCCATGATGCCCACTTACTTAAGCTTTTTGGTCAAATGGTTCTTGAACAAAAATTTGATGGAGATCTTTATCAGATTTGTTAGAGCTCTGGGAACTAGTTAGTGCAAAATCAGTAGTTAGTGATGTGAGCACTGTTTACTGAAGCATGCTTAAATTTGTTCGTACTCATCCTAACTACATGTTAGTGATATGCTAATATTCTTCTACAGATATTATACAGTTGTATCTAGATTATATTGAGATATAGACAGGTTGTATATAATTCATATAGAATAAGTTCAAATCCCTTAAATTAAGGGATTAGATCTGATTAGATTAGATGAGATATAT
>JAOQMP010000005.1:38665501-38694160 GCA_027563575.1 Erythroxylum pedicellare
ATCATGAAAATATCTTAATTATAATAATATCTTTCTCAATACTATTAACTCTTATTTCTAGGTTGATTAATTGAAATCTCTTTTTAATGGATTTATGAATTTTACCACAAAGTTTGACCATAATATAGAAGATTTATGATGACCTATCTCCAGGTTTACAAACAACCCCTTTAAATTTTGCTAAATATATTAGTACATTGAATTTCTCATTTGCATAAAATCACATATGAATCAACTTCCCACTAATATTAATTCAAGAAATATATAATTGAATCTCAATAAAACTAAAGAATTAAATTAAAAAGAAATGACCACCAGGTCCATGTCTAGGTTTATTTAATCCAGATTCCGTAAAGAATTTACCTTATTATAATATCCAAAAAAGTATTAAAACTAAAAGAAAACCTTGAAGTGAATGATAACATGATTGATTCCCTAAAATATCTAAAAACTGTAAAAATCCATTCCCAAAGGGTTTTCCTGGTTGCTTTTTTTTTTTCCTTTGCATCATTTTAGGGTTTCTTCTAACGTTTTCATTGGTTCCTCTCTTTTATTACTCAATCTTATCTTTAAAAATTCAATATTTCAAATACGAAGAGATACACGGTGATCAACATAAGCGTGTTGATATTCACGTTCTTCAAATTGACATGCAATGGTTTCCAAAGCTAATATGCATATACACGAGTGTTTATTGCTAATATGGCCTTCTTGCTACTCAACATAGGTATACTTAAAACATCTTCAAATTCTCTAACGCTATTATCACTACAACAAAAACAAAATTTGACTATGAAAAAATTCATCACTAAATTTAGCAAAAAGGAAAACATCAACAGCAGTTTTCCACGTTGCATTATCTATTTTGTTTAATATACCAAAGTGCTTGCAGAATTAGATTGTCTGTGTTTTAAGATGAAAAATGAGTGTCTATTATTAATAGGTGATTAGACTTGAAGCACTGTAGAATAGATTCTGAAATAAAATAATTTATTATGAATTCACATTAAAAAACTTAACAGAATCTTCTACTCAGATTGATTGAATTGAATAAAGGAATACATTATAGGTAAGTAAATGAATAAAATTCAAAAGGATCCAAACATAGTTATCACGATATGTTATCAAAGTGCTTGCTAACTGACTAGAGCAAGATATGTTGGAGAGACTGTACCGAAAATGTAAGTAGATCAATGAATTTGTAACAAAAATATTGATAATAGGTGATTACATTCTTAGTATTGATTCATATACGGAAGATTAACAATGTGTTGTCCTATAAAACAAGGTTTTCCTTATATCCAGAAGCATTATATTGGGGAATATGAATAGTTAGTTATAATCTCAGTTGATTAATAGCAACGGTAAAGAAGAGTCTTTTAAAACAAAGTTTCAACTATATCTAGATTTAGAATAGATAAGGAAAAAGAAGAGTTCATCATTCCTAATATATACTACAAGAAGTGAATAAAGCGAGATATAATACATATATCCATTAAAATACATTTCCTTTTCCCTTTGACCATCTACATCAAATCAACATTCCATACTCATAGTTTTCCTTCATATAATAAATAAGCCTTAAATGATTTCTTGAAATCCATAAATGAAATGCTATTTTATTATTTACCTAACAAAAAAAGAAGGAGAGGCTGTTGTAAAACTAGAAATGAACCCATCGTACCATTGGTTATTTGTATCCTAAAAACTAAAACATGTTCTGAAATCTTAGGTAGTTCGCTAATTCCACTAAAATTTGATAAATCTAAGCAAAGAAACTGAACTATTTAAAAAATTTAAAAGGACCAAGCCAAACCATTTATGAAAGATAAAGACAAATCACTAGAGCTAAACAATTTAAATAAGAAAAAAACAACTCGTCATTGCATCATGAAATCATAAGTTAACAAACAATGAAAAACCAGTTAAGGGGCATAGAATACGAAGCAAAGGCAAGAATTTTTGTGGAGAATAAACATATCAAGATAAAAAAGATAGGCCTCGACCTTTTTTGGGATGGGAAGTAAAGTCTTGAAAATGCAAACAATTAAAAAAAAGAAGGTGGAAAACCCATTGTTATTAGTGTGTGATTGGATTCTCAGTGAAGATACTATTTAATGCTTTGAGTATCGATGTTATCCTGCATTTGTGCTATCCTTTGCATTATATTTTATTTGCAGTCACATTTTATGTCAATAACAATGTTGTCACTATTGAAACCCTATCCAATTTAAATTTTAGAAGTGGAAAAAGGATGTTGAGATTGCCTTGGAGATGGCGGACATCAACACGGATATGGTAACAGAGAGACCATCTCTACTTACAAATGTCAGCTCAGAAGATGAGAAGGAGACTTTTGCAATCTATGAGCGGTTGAACATGATGTGTTATTTGACCATTAAGAGATCAATCCTAGATCATTTACTGATTTTGGACACAACACAAAGAAGGAGTTTTAAGATAATGTTTCCTAAAGATGCAAGGTGTCATCTAATGTTGAGTTGAGTACCTTGATTAAGGATCTAATATCTATGAAGTATATTGGAGAAGGAGGAGTACGAGAATACATTATAAGAATGGTCTACTTTAATAGTAAGATAAAGGAACTAGATGTTCCAATTCTTGATACATTGATAGTGAACCAAATTCTTAATACTCTCCCGCAAGAGATTAGTATGTTGGTCACTTCATACATTTCTTAATATGAGGCTTTGGATATCAATGCCTTGATTTCTCTATATGTTGCAATAAAGAAGGAGCTGAAGAGCACTTCTCATATAGCCTTGTATGTAGCCAAAGGTAAAGGGAAGGCTAAGTCCTAAAATTTTAAGGGAAGAAATCCAAACCCTCTCTATATATAAAGACTAGTCTATCTAACATTACAAAGGGTCCACAAGGCTTAAAGAATGTGAGGTGTGTCTTCAGTAAGAAAAAGGGGCATAGGAAATTCGATTTCTAGGAGTATAAAGCCTGGAAAGTTAAACATGATCTGTCAAGTAACTCCTCGGCTTATATGATTCGTGAATCCAATTTAGCTATTGCCACATCCAATTCTTAGTGGCTAGATATTGGAGCATCTAATCATATTACTTCCATAATGTAGGGGCTCAGATCCAAGAGAAAGCTGACTAAAGGGAAGGAGAAGCTAATGTTTGACAATAATGAAGAAGTTGATATTTTATATGTAGGGGATCTAGGCTTGAACCTCGATATAGGGTTTGTGCTTGTTTTACGAGAGACATTTTATATATCATCTTTTAAATGAAATATGATCTGTCATTTTTGGACAAAGAGGGTTATCATTTCTTAATTGATACTTCAGTTGCAAATATATCTTTCAATGTAAAACATATCGGAATTGCCTTCTTGTCTTACGGGTTATCTAGAATGTGTCTTACCCCTAACAAAATGTATGTTTCTTTTATTGTTGAAACATGTTACTTGTAAGAGACCTCTGATAAAGGAAACATCATATATGTTGTGGGTAAACACTTAGGCCACATTTCCAAAGCTAGGGTTGAGAGATTGATAAAGGAAAACATTTATTTAGCTCTAAAATTTGATGATTTGGTAACATATGTTGATTGTTGCAGAGGTAAGTTGACCAAGATAAAGATAAAGGGGTCAACTCATGATTTTGGCTTGTTAGACCTCATACATACAAATATTAGTAGACCCCTATATAGCTACATTAAGCAACTCTAGATATTTTCTGACATTTATAGATGATTATTCCCATGACGGTTATGGTTATTACTTAAGGAGAAGTATATCCAAGGATATTTTCTAGACAAAAATATTAGAAAATAGAGAAATAATAGCAACACAAGAGAATTTACGTGCAAACTCCCAAACTAGAGAAAAAACCGCTGGCATCGAGAAGAAAATCTACTATGTGAAAAAATCCTTACAATCACACAATTGTTCCTCTCACCCAATCTCCCGATACACTAATACACCCATAAAGAAATACCTAAAACAAACTCTCCAACTCTCACCTCAAAAAAGGAATTTAACTAGAGTCAAATTTGTCATACACATTTTTGACTTTGTATTGGTGTATTAACCAAGGAGGTAGCAACCTTCTTAAATAGGCAAGAGCCTTACCCCGATTGTTTTCCCCAACCAATATGGGACAAACAAAGGAGCCAAAACTCAACAACCTCCACCTTGGTGACTTTGGTTGATCCGAAAACCACACTCCACCTCAACGAAGATCTCCTGAAAATAACATAATTGTCAATGTAGAGAACTATCACGCTTCACAGCATCATGCTCCACCATAAAAGCATACCCAATTAGAATAACCAATTCCAAGCCATTTAGTTTTGCACATATCGAACATAACCTTGTTGAAAAATTATGGTGCAACTCCTATGTTTGGCTTTCTTAGAAGTTCATCAGCCATCGACATAAATTACACCAAACACCTTGCATTAATGTCAATCCAATGCCCATGTGCAAACTTGTGGAACCACTAACAGTAGCACATCCTCTATCATGGCAACTTTGGGATTAGCGGCATGCCATGAGGATGTATATGCCCCCCCTTTTTAGAGAATAAAATCATCATCCATGGAGACAATGTTAGCGATATTGTTAGTCTCTCCATTAACTGACCTAAAGCCTTTTGCTGAACGCGCTCCATCTCTCAGACAATTTTTCTTCACGTGCCCAGATTGTCCACACGTCCAACATACTATATTTTTCTTCATAGAGTTCTTCTTCCGATATCCAGCTACCACCAGAGCTGATTCTTCAGGAGGAACATTTATTCCACCACCCAGTCTTCTGAAAAGAGTTTTTTGGTAACTTAAAAAAAAACTATCTTCTCCTTCCCATGAATCAAAATAGGTTTCACGTGTTCATATGAAGGTGGAAGAGACTAGATGAGTATCAAAGCTAGATCCTCATCATCTATATGAACTCCAATTGCCTTCAGTTCAGAGACGATCCCATTGAGAACACTTAAATGATCTGAAATTGTAGTATCTTCCCTTATCCTCAGTGTATGAAACTGCTCCTTTAGGTACACCCAATTTGAGATGCCCTTTGTTTGATACAACTCCTCGAGCTTAAGTTACTTGATAAATTCAAGATCTTTATGACTGACATTGAGAACAATTTGGGAAAATCAATCATGATTGTTAGATCTGATCGGGGAGGAGAGTACTATGGAAAACATAGTTTTGCAGGACAAGAAAAAGGTATGTTTTCTAGGTATGTGGAATCAGTTAGAATAGTGACTCAATTCACTATGTGTATAGTCCTGCACAAAATAGTGTGGCCAAAAGGTGTAATTGCACCTTAAAAGACATGATGAGGTCGATGCAGAGCAGAACTAACCTACCTGATTACCTTTGGAGTGAAGCCATTAAGATGACATTGTATATATTAAACAGAGTCCCGAGCAAGTCAGTGTCTAAGATGGCTTTTGAAATCTGGAAAGGGTGGAAGCTAACCTTTAACAGATTTGTGTATGAGGCTACCTTGCTGCGATACGGTTGTATAATCCTTATGAAAAAAATTGCAACCTCGTTCTACTTGTTGGTATCTAGTAGGATATTCCGAAGATTTTACTGTAAAAAAGGAGGAGCTAGAATAGTAGAAACACAAACGACAAACTTTCTAGAATATGATGTCTATGATGAGGGTGAGCCCTCTTACTTTAAAATCTCTTTTATATTAGAACTTCTATTAATGCCCTTAATAAAAATTTTGGCATCAACAAAGTTTAAACTAAATATATAATTAAGCAAGACGTGGGCGATGTTACGAGTAATATACATTTATGAAAATAAAATTTATAGCATTGATGTACTTGTTATATATTGATGATATACTTATTGCATCCCTCAACAAGTTTTTGATTAATAGTTTGAAACTTAATTAGCTAGGAGTTCAACTTAACAGACATTGGTGCAACTAAGAAGATACTTAGAATCGTTAAACAAGTAAATTATCTCTTTCTCAAAAGAAATTTATTAATAAGGTGCTTGAAAGATTTAATATAATTGACTGTAAACTTATTTCATGCCTCTCGCTGCATATCTCCTAATTTATAACTAACAATGGAGGAAGAACTAAAACAAATGTCTACCATTCCTTATTCTAGTGCTATTGGAAATTTAATGTGATTTTCTAGTATCATTTAATTGAAACTTTAAACTTTTATAATCACTTTATATTATAACTTCTATTAATGCTCTTAACAAAAATTTTGACATTAACAAAGTTTAAACTAAACATATAATTAAGCATGACGTGTGTTTAGCTTAGATGTTACGAGTAATATACATTTATGAAAATAAAATTTGTAACATTGAGAGGTTAACGAAGTTCAGATTTCATTTGTTAATGAATGAATAAGTAACATGGTTACACTAAAAGGAGTGATGTCTACGAAGTATGTACCATAAACATACCGTCCTTGTCCTTTCAATGTTCCTGCGGAATTGCGATTTCGAGATCTTCGGTATCTCACAAAAATACAAAAAGTACGTTGCTACTTCTTTGAAAAATTAGAAAATAGCAAGAAACGATCATTCTACATTTCCAACCACTGCGTACTTCCTGAAGGAGAAGTAGAATATTAATTTCCGGCAATTGATGATTTGTTCGTCTGAATAACCAACAAAGTGATTCTAACAAACTGCATCCGTGGATCGATATAAAATATATAGCTAACTTATGAAAACGAGGTGTATCTTGATGGGACAGAGTAAGATTAAATTTTGGAACGAAATTTTTTATTGAATTTTTTGAAATTCAAGATCACTAAAATTTTATAATATGGTTCATATATAAAATATAATAAATCATAAATCATAATTTGTACCTTATTCTGAAGTTTGATTTTTGTCGCGTCTCTCGAATTATTTCTAAAATTGGTTCATCTGAGCTGTTGTAGCAATACAAGTATCCGAATTCTAACTGCATATATAGAATGTGTTGAGAGAACTCTATATCTGATGTATGCAAGAATTGCTAGCTTCCTTAAGCTCTAACCTAATTTACAATAAGTTTTGGATACTTTAATAATTTAATTAATTTTTTTAATTTTAATGAAGCTTTAATTACAATACAATCAATTCTAATTAAATACTTTGTCCTCTTTCTATGCCATGTGCTCTTCTTGTTGAACACCTAACCTTCATTAGTCTTTAACCCAAACCTGACATGCCACTATTTTAGTACCAAATTTTAGTTCAATATGTTGGAAATCAACTGCGATTAAATTGAAGGTGCAGTGTAAAAATAAAAATTTACAGTCTTCTACAAGATTTTGGTAATTGAATAACTTAAATAATTAAGCTCAAATAATTAAATATAAAATTGTACTTGATTTAATTTTTTGTTAAAACCTTTTCGATGTTTCAACCACAAGTTGTTCACAAGTCTACCCTTTAACAGTATCCATAGAATATTTTCTTAACTCTTGAGAGGAATTAAGCGGGAATACTAGCTCCTTTATGCTTATTCCTATTTATAGAAAAAACATAAGGGTTTTTAATTTCTATCAAAATTAACTATCTCAATTATAATTAAAGTTCAACTTTAATTATAATTAATTTTGTTTTAATAAAGTCAAATATCTTATAACTAAAAATGTCAAAGTGGATTGACTTAACCTGTCTATGCATGGTTATGAAATATAATTTAATCCTTTTATCATCTGACATTCCAATTAGACAAAGTATAGATATAGTGTTTACTCCTTTATAACCAATCATGTTTGTTATTACAAATTAGTAATTAATTTATAATTGATATTTAAAAACACCTTCCCAAATGTCAATTCACTATCGCTATAGAATTTCTTAAATCACCATTAATCAAGAACAATAGAACATTCTCTTTAATTACTTTAGCATGATAAATCCTTGATTGAATTACTCAACTATCTCCATGTCCTTCATACTGCATCCAAGTACTATCGACTAAATTATCCTAGGTTAATTCATAAATAACATCAAAACATAGTAATTACCACACGAGATACAATCGTAATTTCAAGTTTAAAGATCAATTATATAATCATCATAATAAGAAATCTGTAGACACATAAGTAATATTCTATTTGGAATCCTCATGGTTAGGTCAATTAAGTGAACTTATTTTCTAATAAGCACCTACACATTAATTTAAGTTTCTCTATACTTTAATTTATGAGAGTAGTTACTTTCTTCATAAGAAAGAAACATAAAATGTGTTAGTTTCACCTTTTCATCAATATCCCATCTTGATGACACTATAACTAGGAACAATTTAAGAATAATATATAAATGTAAATTAATCTCATATTTATGATCTCATCATAAGTTCAATTACTGTAGTTGTTCCAGGGGATTTTATCTTTAGTATGTTTTTCAAATTTAATTAACATAATACATAAAGATAAATGATGCCTTTGTTAATTAAATGATAATGTCATACTTCAAATTGCAACTAACCAATTAGCTGTAAGGGCATAAATTAAAAATCTCTCACTTGTCCTAGATCTAATCCCTATATATCTAATACCATCCATCTATATGTTGACCATGTCTTTTATGAGACAATGGCTTAGTGAGAGGATCAGAAAGATTCTCTTTAGTGGGAACTCGTTCCAATTCTATGCCTTTCTGCTCCACTATTATAACATACCACTCCCATAGAGCAAAAGGTCAAACAGACCAAAGGATATTCGAGGACACACTCTATGGAAATGATACATTAGGACAATCAAATTAACTCAATCTGAATCGTCAAACATATCATATGGATTCAAAACATTCATTTCTTCCCATTTCTTTCACAAACATATAAAGTCACACATGTCATTATAATTCCAAATCCACATATACATTACACAATAGTTGAGAGTTCGACCACAAGTTGTTCACACATCCATCCTTTAATAGTATTCACAGAGTAGTTTCTCAACTCTTGAGAAGAATTAAGCAGGAGTACTAGCTCCTTTATGCTTATTCCTACTTATAGAAAAAGCATAAGGGTTTTTAATTTCTATCAAAATTAAATATCTCAATTATAATTAAAATTGAACTTTAATTATAATTAATTTTCTTTTAATAAAGTCAAGTATCTCATAACTAGGAATGTCAAAGTGGATTGACTTAACCTGTCTATGCATGGTTATGAAATATAATTTAATCATTTCATCATCCCATGCTTTAATTAGACAAACTATAGATATAGTGTCTAGTCTTATATAACCAATCATGTTTGTTCTTGCAAATTAGTAATTGATTTATAATTGATATTTAAAAACACCATTTCAAATGTCAATTCACTATGGCTGTAGAATTTCTTAAATCACCAATAATCAAGAACAATAAAACATTCTCTCTAGTTACTTTAGAGTGATAAATACTTTATTGAATTACTCAACTATCGCCGTGTTGTTCATGCTGCATCCAAGTACTACCAACTAAATAATCCTAGGTTAATTCACAAATAACATCAAAACATAGTAATTCCCACATAAGATACATTTATAATCTTAAGTCTAAAGATCAATTATACAATAATCGTAAAAAGGAAATCCATAGACACGTAAGTAATATTCAATCTGGGATTCTAATTATTGGCTCAGTTTAAGGAACTTATTCTCAAATAAGAACCCACACATTATACTTTAATTTATGAGATTAGTTACTTTCTTCATAAGAAAAAAATATAATAGTGTTAGTTTCACCGTTTCAACAATATCCCATCTTGATGACATTATAACTAGGAACAATTTAAGAATAATACATAAATGTAAATTAATCTCATATTTATGATCTCATCATAATTTCAATTATACTGTAGTTATTCTAGGGATTTTATCTTTAATATTAAAACATCTAATTTAATTAAAATAATACATAAAGATAAAAAATGCCTATATTAATTAGAGGGTTATGTCATACTTCAAATTACAACTAATTGATTAGCTACAAGGGCATAAACTAGCAATCTCCCATATGTTCCAAAGCCAATCCCCCATGTATTTGATCTTGTCTATTATGAGACAATGACTTAGTGAGAGGATTAGAAAGATTCTTTTTCAGTGGAAAACTCGTTCCAATACTATGTCTTTCTGCTCCACTATTTCCCTGATGAAGTGAAATTTTTTGAGTACATTTTTGGACCATTGATGAGACCTTTGCTTCTTTGCCTACGCAATGGCATCGTTGTTTTCATAGTACAATAGTATAGGCTTAACAATGCTAGGAACCATTTGAAGTTCAATGATGAACTTATTAATTCAAACCGCTTCCTCTGCTGCCTTTGACATTAAAATGTACTCTACCTTCGTTGTCAAATCTACAATGGTTGGTTGTTTGGAGCACTTACATCTTATGGCACCACTATTGAGAGTGAAGATGTACCCTAACTATGATTTACTATCATTTGGATCTGATTGAAAGCTAGCATCTAAATACCCCTAAACTTTTAGGTTAGCTCCTCTATAGACTAGGAAATTTTTTTTAGTCCTTATTAATTACTTTAAGATATTTTTCACAACCATCTAGTGACACTCACTTAGGTTGGTTTGAAACCTAATTTTTATGTGTAAAAGATAAGAGAAATTTCGTCTAGTACATATTATTGCATTCATGATTGATCCAATTATCAAAGCATATGAAATATAATCCATTTTATCTCTCTTTTTTTGTATATTAGGACACATACTCTGTGAGAGAGAAATTTCATACAATATGGGTAAGAATCCCTTATTGGAATTCTCCATGCTAAACCTCTTTAACACTTTGTCTATGTATATGGATTGGGATAACCCAAGCAACCTCTTTGAT
The DNA here is from genome assembly GCA_027563575.1 of Erythroxylum pedicellare. Lineage (NCBI taxonomy): Eukaryota > Viridiplantae > Streptophyta > Magnoliopsida > Malpighiales > Erythroxylaceae > Erythroxylum > Erythroxylum pedicellare. The sequence goes on from JAOQMP010000005.1 coordinate 38,676,304, forward strand.
CTATCTCTATAGATCTTCATTCCCAACATATAGCTTACATCTCCCATATCCTTCATGGGCAAGTTCTTGGATAACCTAATCTTTACTGACTGGAGCATTAGTATGTTATTTCAAATTAGCAATATGTTATCAACATATAGCATTAGGAAAACAACTATAGTCCACTAAAACTCCTAATAAAAACATGGTTGATCCATATTCTTGATAAAACCAAACTATTTAATTGCCTCATTAAAATGGATATTTCAACTCTGTGGTGCTGGTTTAAGTCCATAAAAGACTTTTGCAACTTGCATACTTGATAAGGAAATCTTTTAGATTCAAAATCATCAGTTTGTGTCATATACACATCCTTAAGTAAATTCCTATAGAGAAATGCTATTTGACATCTATCTGCCATATTTTATAATCATTATATATGGCTATAGCCACTAAGATCCTTATGGATTTTAACATAGCTACTAATAAAAAGGTTTCATCAAATTAACTCCTTGTTTGTGTTTGTAACTGTTAGCTACTAACATTGTTTTATACCTATGTAAATTACCGTTTATGTCAGTTTTTCTCTTAAAAACCCACTTATATCCAATAGGTACAATACCATCAGGTGCATCCACTAAAGTCCATACTTGATTAGTGTATATGGATTTGGTTTTAGATCTCATAGCTTCATGATATTTTAAAGAATTAGAAATTGTTTCTTTAAAAGTAGTAGACTCATCATATAAGAGTGATGCATTATCCATGCCCTTTTCATTATGTAGGTCCAATCTAGTAGGAGTATGATGTATCCTACTAGTGCATTATAGATATATGTCTCCTAAATCCTTGGTTATACATGATATGTATCATTTTGAGGTTCTTGTTTCTTATGGATGTAAATTTGTGGCTTTTAAACTTCTTTAAGTTCTACCTAACTCCCACTATTTTCTTTAAGAATAAATTCTATTTCTAAGAATGTAGGATATCTTGAGACAATCTCATTTTGCTTAAGAGGATTATAAAATTGATATCCAATGCTTTCTTTCAGTTGTCCCCAAATTTGTATTTATTTGATTTAACTTGAAGCTTATTAGATATTACATGCTTCACTAACATTACATCCCCAAATCTTTAAGTGTGATAACCTTAGTCTTCTACGACTCCATATCTCATATAATGCCTTTTTAATTGATTTGGATGGAACTCTATTTAGAAGGTAAGCAGCAGTTGCAATGGCATATCCTTAAAAAGAGGCAGGAAAGACTGCATGACTCATTATGGAACACACCATATCTAATAGAGTACAGTTTCTCCTTTTAAATACTCCATTATGTTGGGAGGAGTCCATTGTGAGAGAATCCCATTCTTTTTTAAGTTACTAAGAAATTCATGGTCTAAGTATTCACCACCTCAATTTGATCTAAGTGTATTCGTACTTTTACTAGTTTGTTTCTCAACCTCCAGTCTAAATTCTTTGAACTTTTAAAATGATTCAGACTTTTGTTTCATTAAGTACACATAACCATATCGAGAATGATCATCTGTGAACGTAATGAAGTATGAAAATCCAACTCTAGCATAAGTAGATATTGAACCACTTACATTTGAATTTATAAGCTCTAGTAACTCATTGACACGTTCTCTCTTTCCATTAAAGGAGTTTGGTCATCTTTCCCAACAAACAAGATTCTCAAGTTTCATATGATTCATAATGAAAAGGATCCAAATATCCTTCTCTATGTATCTTTGTGATTTTAGTTTGGTTGATGTGAACTAATATAAAATACCATAAATAAGATGGATTCAGGTCTCGTAACTTTATTTTCTAGCTATTTATGTTAATAATTGACCTTTCAAGATCTACCTCATACAAACCAATTATAAGCAATCCCTATCTATAACAAACACCATCTTTAGAAAAAGAACAAGTCTTATTCCTAATAATAAAGACAAATCCATTCAAATCTAATTAAGAAATAGATATGCTGTTTTTAGTAAAAGCTATAACATCATAATAATTATTTAGTTATAGTTTTAGTCAAGAAGGCAAAGCTATACCAATAAGTTCCTATAGCTAATGCGACAATTCTTGCTCCATTACTTACTTATTGGTCCACTTCATCTTTCCTTAATGATCTACTCCATGATTACATCTTCAAGTTATTACATATATAAGAGCTAAATTTAGTATCTAATACCCAAAAATATGGAACAAAAGTAGAAAGATTGACCTCAATCATAATCATACCCAAATAAACAACTTTCTTAGGTTTCTTATATTTTAGGGTAGCAAAATAAGCTGGGTAGTTTCCCTTCTAGTCTCCATTGACTCCGTAGTGAAAACATGTTCCCTTGTTATTGCTCTTCTTCTTAACATCACCTTTTGTCTTGACTACTTTAGTAGAAGCCTTCCATTTCTTGTTATTATTCTTCTTACAACCCTTTTTTTGCTCTTGGAAGAATCCAAAATAAGAATACAACTAGGTTCCCTCTTAAGGCACCCCTTTGTAGTCTTGAGCATATTCAGTAGTTCAGGTAATGACATACCCTTTTGATTTATATGGATGTTCATAACAAGTGAAAATCAACTACGAGACTATAACTCCAAGTCAACACTCAATTCATGATTCATAACATAACCTAATTGGGCTAATTTTTTAATATACTCAATCATTTTTAGTAGGTGTAGGTTCACTAAAGATCTTTTTTTCCATCTTGCATTAAAATAATGCCTTGGAGAATTAATACCTTTTCACCCTACTTTGTGTACCAAACAACTTCTTGAGATGAAAAATTACAGTAGGAGCATCGATGTTCTCATGCTACCTCTGAAGCTCTATAGATATGCTAGCCAACATCATACATGTAGATTGTTCAATATCATCAATATAAAGTTTATATCTCTTCCAAACCTCATAAATCGCATATGAATTAGTCTTAGGTGGAATAACATTTATTAAAAATAATAACCCTCCCTATTAAATTGAGAAATTGTCAAATAATTTCCTAGCGGACTAGAATTACATTAAAAAATAGTTGATCTTGAGTTTGCTCAAGAAACTACCTAAATTTAAATTAAGTAGATAACAAATTTATTAATCACATCTTATATGATTTCTAGATTCGTTAGGTGACAACATTTTACCAAAATATATCATATATAGTATTCCTAACCTTAACTCTAAATCCATATGATCATGAATTTGCTCATCCAATTCATACAAATTTTGTTAAGTACCTATTAATTTAAGATAAAACATATTTGAGTTAAAGCGATCTTGAGTTTACTTAACAAGCCTTACAATAAACAGAACTATGATTTTATTCTTAAATAATGAAAGCAACTATCACGTTCTCAATGTGAACTTAATATTTAGTTGATGGATTTAAAATTTTAAATTTTTTTGATCTTATTAAAATAATATAATCTTATTATATTTATAATTTCTAATATAATCTAATTATGAAAGAAATCATTAAAAACTTTTGCTTGATTCTAATTATTGGTTTGATAACTAATTTAATTTAATAATTCAACTTTTTGAAAATTAAACTAAATTCTAAAATATTCCTAATAATAATTATCCTTTGAGAGAGGATAGAAGAAATGTGTCACAATTGCAACTTTAGGTTTATTGTTCAATGGAGAACCCACAAGACTTATCAAAGCTAGAGGGAATTAAGGCAGGGAGACCCATTATCCCCTACCTATTTGTACTCTGCATGGAAGCCTTATCCATTCTTCTTGCAAGGAACACAAGGATGAACCTCAAATTCTAGTATCATCATGGGTGAGAATGAAGCTCACCCATCTTACTATCGCTGACGATATTTATTGTATTATAGGGTTGATAAAAAATCAATTAATATCTTAAAGCAAACTATGAAGGAGATTCAGGAGATTTTTTTATTAAGAAGCAATCCTATGAAAAGCTCATTCTACTTAATTTGCAACTTTGATAGAGATGAAGCTTTAAAGGCCATAGATATGGGATTGATTCATAGGAGCTTACCCCTTAAATACCTAAACGTGCCAATATCCTAAAAAAAAATCAATGCAGGGGACTGTAAACCCTTGTTGGACAATATAAAAGGTAGAATCACTCAATGGAGAAATATGTTCTTAAGTTATGGGGGTAGGATTCAGCTCATTTAGTCAATACCGAGTCATCTCACAAACTACTGTACTAATCACTTATGTCTATCAAAGATTGTACTTAAGGAAATTGATAGAAAACTTGGGGAGTATTTATGAAATGGGTTGAGTGAGTGTGGAAGCAAAGTTAAGTTGAGTTGGAGTAAAGTTTGCATACCAAAAGAATAGGGTAGACTGGGGATATGTCCAATAAGACTACTTAGTAAAGTTAGCTTGGGCAAAAGCTTGTGGTGGTTATATAGCAAGAAGGATTACCATTAGGTTAAATGGATTCATAGTACATTCATTAAGAATAGTAACATTTGGTCCGTGAAACTCAAGCAAAACATGTCAGGGATTCTAAAGGAGATCTTAGGAACGAGGCTGTGGATGCAAAGTTTGGTGGTACATAAAATTGGAAATGGTGAAAACACTTCTTTTTGGTTCAATAATTGGCACTATATAGGTCCTCTATACAAAGCGAGTAAATTACAACAGTTGAGAATCCTTGTGAATAAGGAGACTAAAATAAGCAAGTTCATAAGAGGCAGTCAATTTTGCCATATTATAGCAGCAGAAGCTTGAACATGATATTGAATCAAATGTCGAGTTTTTAGGAAGGTGAGCAGGATACAATTCACTGGATAACTAATAGCTCTGGGTTGTTCAGCACCAATGCTTGCAAGACCATATTGTAGAAGGACCAAAATTCAAGATTAGGTTGGAGAAAATTGGTCTAGGATTTAGACATTAGACCAACTCATTCATTTATCTGTTGGCTGGGCGTAAATCGGGGTTTGCTGAAAAAAGATAGATTGAATTTCCCAATCAACTCAGCAAGCTGTGAACTGCACAAGGCATATCTGGAAAGTCAGAAGCATCTACTGTTTAGATGTAGCTTCACTAAGGAGATCTGGGCACGACTGTAGGCCTTGCTAAACATCACTAGTTTTGCCTCCTCTTAGGAGGAAACTATCAGTTAGTTAGGTAGCCTGCAACTATTGAACCAAGTAGATTACAAAGCAATCAAGATCAGGTGGAGCACTATGATTTACAACATCTAGAAAGAGAGAAACTATAGGACATTTAGACAACAAAACTGAAGCTCAGTAGAGGTTTCTTAGGAAATTGTTCTCCATATTGGACTGACCTTCCCAGCGAGAGGGATAACAAGTAATTTATTTGCTAACATGAAACCAAGATGATCTATGGTTTGAGATATATTGTATACCCGGTATTAGAAATTATTTTTTTCTAGGCCTTTTGACTTTGTAAACTCAACCAATCTAGATCTTTTGTATTAACCATATTTGGTGCATCCTTGTACTGTACATACATAGTATGAATGAAATGCTTAATTAACTTTCGAAAAAAACAAAATTTTAAACATTTAGAGAAACGAAAATTTCAATTTTACTAGGAGTATAAATTATTTTAATATCTATTAAAAATTAATAAAAATTAAGAATTTAAAAACATAAAAAATCAAATAAAAATGAGTGGGTAACAAACTGGCGTGTGCAGAACCCTTCTTTGCGAGACGTGTGCAATGTTAGCTTGTTGACGGGAGCTTGCAATGCATGCCCCAGCAACACTTACATTAGATGCTCTTCACCAACGTGTACATGCGCCCCATCATTTTTCACAAACAGGGTTACCGCCATCATCGCTACTCTATTTCTCTCCATCGTCATGTGTTATAAACCATTGCCTCGTCATTTTGCTTCAGGTGTGGGCAAAAAATTGCCCTTCAATAGCGGCGACTCGCCACTGGTTTCAATCCACCACCAGTGGCGGTTCACCTCTGGTGATTTCCAGAAATGCAAGAAAAAATAGAAAACAACCAATAATTGCGTGCGTATCAATCTAAATTCCATATTTCTAAATTCTGAAATCAAGAAAAATGAACAGACGCATAATAAAAATCCCAGAAAAAGTTTCAAAATAAATTAAATTATAAACCTTAGTTTCATAAAATAAGATATAAAACCTCACTATTTTATCAAATTAATAACAATCAAGAAATTAATTCAAGTTAAACAATTAAAGAAGACTTTGATACCATTATTTGAGATTAATCATGATTGAATCATGGGCATAATAGAAAATAAAGTTTTACAGTTTCTAATCGGATCCTAATAATTGAATAACTTGAATAATTAAACTTAAACCATAAAATGTAAAATCATACCTAATTCAATTTTCCTATTGAAATCCTTTAAAAACCTTTTCGAGACTTAAGTAGGAGTCCTAGTTCCTTTATACTTATTTCCTATTTATAGAAAAAGCATAAGGTTTTTAATTTATATTACAATTAAACACCTCTATTATAATTAAAGTTAAACTCTAACGATAATTAATTTATTTTAATAAAATCAAATATTTCATATTTGATCCCTAAAGTTTATCAAATTTTATAATTAAGTCTAACTTATTCTTATGATCGGGTCAGTTCAGTGAACTTATTCTCTAATAAGTACCCACATATTAGTTTAAATATCTCTATTATTTAATTTATAAGATCAATTACTTTCTTCATAAGAAAGACACAGTGTGTGTGCTAGTTTCACTATTTCATCTATATCTCATCTTGATAAAACTACAATTAGGTACAATTTTGTAATAATACATACATGTAAATTGAATCTCATAGTTATGATATCTTCATAATTTCAATTACACAATAGTTAATTTCAGGGATTTTATTTTTAGTATTAAAACATCAAATGTAATTAACATATTACATAAATATAAAGAATACTTTTATTAATTAAATGATAATGTCATACATCAAATTGCAACCAACTAAATGAGGGCATAAACTAACATAATATTCAACACTAACTTAAACTGATGACAACTAGCGCAATATTAGACCATTAATCCATCCAAAAATATTATCACCCTACCTAAAAGCATTATCATCCTCCCTGAAAACTAAAACTAAAACTAAGAAAATATCATCTATAACAAATATCAAGTGACAGACCATCAAGCAAAAAGTAGAATGTTAGGAAGAAAGGTTTCGGAGATTTGAATTTGGAGTATTCATAATTTCGATTGGTATAATATGAAATTAATTAGTATCATTTAGTATTATAGTTAGGTATAAATTTTTATTTATAATGTTATTTTTGAACACATTTTGACTCATAGTAATTTTGAACATTTATCTTTAGAACAAAGGATTAAATGCAATGGAGATTTTTCTTTCAATTTGATAAATTTGAGAGAGTAAAATCACATTAAGATTCACCGAGGCAAATAATTATACAAATGAATAGACTGGTCTTCAAAGTGGAATTTGCTAACAAAGCTATTGGAGGAAGTGATAATTACACAAAAGGTGTTACTAGTGATCGCCATAGATGCTAAATAGTGAGAGGTTGCATATAAGGAGGCAAATTAGATAAACATTCTATCATTAGAAATTTCAATTTTTATACCAAAATTTGGAAAAAAAAATCATATCCGTACAATTTTCAAGTGATATTCCTAGCCTAATTAGTAATTCGAATGAGTATGACAATGTTTTCTATATATGCAACTTGTAAGATTCTTGTATTAAATTTATGATAAATGATGTAAATACAGATATAAATTAAGTACTAATTTCTATAGTTTCAAAGAACTATGCATGTTATTAAAAGTTAAAGAATATTTACTAATTAGGAAATCTAAATTAAGGAAGAACTGTTGGAGAAAAAATGATTCCTAAGATGGTTCCAAATAGGGGAAACATACTCACATCAAAGAAAAGGTCAAGTTTTTAGGGCTTATGACCTAACCATAATAAATTTTTAAGAAAATAAACCTTGAATCAAACCAATGAGTGTCACTTTATAATGTTGATGCTTTAATAAGTAGAGATCAAGTAGAGATTTGAGTAATTGGTAAATTGGTCAAAGTGATGAAGTATCCTGATAATCTTGTCAAAGTTGTTTATATTAATTATGTTTTAATAAAGAGATAGAAAGAATGGTAGTTCCTAAGGAAATGTAGTAAATATAATGGAAATTATAATGATTCATAAGTAATCTAGAAATCCTTTTAAATATGTTCAAACATTCAATAAAGACCTTTAAATAATTTTGTTGAGCTTGGGATAAAAGTGAGATCATTTGCAAAGAATAGACTGAACAATATATAATTAGATCATAGATAATCAAATATCAATTATATCATTGTCTCCCACTCTAATTAAGTTTTAGGATCATTGCCACTCCTAAAAGAAGGTATGGTCTTCTTGATGCTACCAAAATTTTCATCCACTCGTTCTCAAACTCTAGGCTTGTTCTTATACTCTCAATTATGCCTATCTACTCTCCTAGTCCTATACTTATCCCCTTTAACCTTATGTGCCAAATCAAATTCATTAGCAACAAATTTATCATTCTTTTCATCATTCCTTATTGTGGCTATTGGATTGTACATAGAATGCATTCCCTCATTATGAACTTGAGGTTGTCATCTCACTTTTAATTTAACAATATGTTTTGATCACTTCTTTATCATGTCCTTAAGCTCAACATACATCGTATTCATCATCTCAAACTATTTTTTCATGCCCTACAAAAAAATATGAGTTGACTTTTATGCTCTTTTAAGGTGAAACACCTTTAAAAGACAAATTTAAAAGCTGCTAAATAAGTTAGTAAACTAAATTTCCTCTTGTGTTCTCTAATGTACTTACTCTTAAAGATGAAAATAACTCATGTTTCTTCCTTCATACTTTCTTTAAAGAATTTGACAAACCCATGAAATAATTCAACATTATAAACTCAAGCAAACTAAGAGCTATTGGTTAAGAAAAGAAAATAATATATAGGTTAGGCAAAAATTATAGAGAAATTTCACAATGTATTTGGAATAATTCTTTGAGGACACTATTTTTATATACTTTTTTATTTTATTTTCTTTTTTAAATTTATTTTATTTGATAGGATAATAATACAAATAGTAGGGTTTAGATCAATCTTTATATGGAAGGCACAAAAAAAAAAAAATTAAAGAAGACAAACCCTAACACATGAAGAAAAGATAAAGAAAAATAAGATGATCAAAGGTTTTGATTTTTTATTGAAATTTAAAAATAAGAATATGATGTAATATAATGAAAAAGAATCAAATAAAATACAATTCCTTTAATAAGAGAATATAATGGAATCTAAATTATATAAGAACAAAGATAAAAAATAACGATACAAAAATCACAGACGAAAAGGGTAACTGCAACTAATTTAGAGCTAAGCTTTGATACTAAATAATGAGAAGCCTGCTACGAATATACTCTAGAGAACCTATAAATAAGTTTGAATGAATCATAGAAAGCTAATTAACAACCAAGTTCATAAAGTATTTGAACATTAAAAAAAAATATTCAGTAAGTTCGAAGTTTAATAAAGAACAAGGAAAAAAAGTTTTAACAACTCTCAGTTAACAAATATTCCAAAGTTATATTCAACTAAATAGAAACATACTTTAAATATAAAATTAAAAAATTAGGATTTCGATTGGACATGGTCTAGGCTACAGTTATAAGCCAGGCCATATTAACTATAGACAATATAATGCTTGGGTATAGTCTGGCATACATTTGTGTCTAGAAATCATAGATCCTCTATAATATTTAGAAGTTGGTTATATTTTGGAACACATCTATAGTTAGAGACCATAAATCATCTTACAGCTTATGAATTTGGAACCAATGAGGGCTACAATCATAGTGAAGATCATGTTTTTTTAGTAAAGATGATTGTTTTGCATCTAAATATTCACCAAATCTAACTTTTATAATTGATTTAATTCTATATACTATAGATCCTTTATTTAGGGTAGTTATACTCGAATGAGTTGGTTATTGACAATATAGATTTAAAATAAGTATAAATGCAAGCCATAACTATTGGATATTTAATGGGGTAAGTTAGTGACCATGAGATCAAAGATGAGACAATGCTAATTTAAGAAACGAAACACTTTTCAAAAATCAACTTTTAGAAGGTACCTTTTTTAACTAATAGTCCTATAGTGCTATCTTATAAATTGATTGGAAATTGGTTATATTATCCTTAATACTTCAGTTTGGAATGAAAGTTGTTTAAGGAGGAGAAATGATAGAAGATGGAACACTCTTAACTCTATTTATGATCATACATGAGATAGAATTATAAATTACGTTACAATAAGAAATATGTATAGGATCATCAGTAAAGTGGGGCCTATAAGATATTGGGAGTGATAAAAGTAAAATATAGTTTAATTTAATTAATATAATACATGTAGAAAATAAACTTGAGATCACATCAGTTAGTTCATCATCAATTTTAGGCAAATCTTTCTAAAAATGATAACTTATAATAGTTATCTAGTCTAAGGGCTATATTAGAGAGAGACTAAGTGCAAAAGCATAGTTCTTAAGAAATATTTCTCTATTTTTCTAATAAAATCATATAGTTTAGTGTTATATTAAATCTAATTATGAGCTACAAAGACATTATATTTTATTTTGGAAATCATCTTCTTTACATTACCAACTTGCAACCTCTTTTTAGTGTTTGGTTGGAATTTTTTGTGTGTGTAAAATTTCAAAAACATGATGGTGGAATATTTTGACAAGAAGTTGAGGTAACAAATTTGTCTACTAAATTGGCTAAGGCACCAAAATGTTGAAAAAAGTATAAGCTATCTATTTCAAATAAATAAGAAGTTGCATTTGGAATTAGGATGATTAAGGCATTATAGCAGCTGAGGAATTAAGTTATAGAGAAGCTAAAGTTCACTTAAGCTTTTGGCAGTGGTAGTTATAAAATGATAATTATTGATTGTTAGTTATTTTTAGTTATGTTAATTTTTTACTCAAGTTAATTAATAGTTACTTGTGCTAATTTGCTTGTTACCAAAAACCATATTGTTTCAAACATTTATAAAAATCTTTTTGGATACATTTAGAACCTAAAAAATCATAATGGTTAGGAAAAGAATTACTTTAATTGATCTACAATTGTTGGCTTATATCTATGTATGCTGTAGGTTGCAAAAGTATTAGTTTTTTTTTCTTTATTCTAAACCTTCATATAATATTTGTTGTGATACATCAAAAAGTGTTCCTTACTTATATATGATATGAGTTTGTATTATTACTTATCTAAAAGAATCCCAAAAGTGGATGCCCATAATGTGTTTACTAAAATGTCTAAAAGAGATTCTTAAGACTTTCATTAATTCTCTTGACTATATTTAGTTGCATTTTAGTTTTTGGATTTCTGGTAATTATCCTTGTATTATTTAAGATCAAAATTCCTGATGTCCTAATGTAAATATCAAATAAAATATCATCCTTTTGAAGAAATGTTCTAATGGAGTGCTTAAAAGGTGTTTGATAAAATTCCTTAATAAAGTGAACATAAGTCATATATTGGAATTTCACTAAGAGCTTGGTTGAGAAAGTTATTAAATAAGAAAATTGAAATAACTCCTATGATAGTTCATATCAGATCTAAAGCTTAAGGGAATATGAGATATAAATGGTGGGAAAAAACATGGAACAATAGAGAGAAAAATGGCTCAGTAAAAACAAATTCTTAAACTTGTCTCGAAAGAAAAAGGATTCACTGTGGCTACTAGGTTAGATTGCTTGATTGAAAAGGTAAACAATAGGGTGTTTATAATGAAACTTCTCTAAACTAATATTGTTTAGTATAATGAAAGGGGATGGATAAGGCCAAAATTTTTATAATCAAAGCATTTTGATGGTGTTTTAGATGTTAAAATGTTAGAAAACTTTCTATAGGGTATATAGTAATATTTTCATATGGTAACTGCTAAAAGTGGACAAAGTGATTCTAACTAATATGTATTTAGTTGGTGATGCCAAATTATGGTCACAAGTAAGGATTGGCGATGATCTAAATATGGGGCATTCATGAATTAGGATATGGGAGGTACTAGTGCAGAAAATAAATGAGAAGTTCTTGTCATTGAATACCTCCTTGGTAGTAAGGTAAGCCTTAAGGAATTTATAGTTTGACAGAATAATTTGGAATTATATCAAGGTGTTCAACTCCTAAATGCTGAATATATGCAAAATGTTAAAAGAAAGACAAGCTCATAAACTTTATGCTAAGACTCCAATCTTAGGTATAAATTAAGCTATGAAGGCAAGATGTCTAAAATCTCACTAGGTTTATTGCTTCCATCAATTAATTAGTGGATTTATGATCAAATAAAGATAAGAAAAACTAATAATAATGTATATAACAAGTCTATTAGAAAGTGTTTTGTTATGTAAAATGAGAAAGGTAAACATGGAAAATCCTCTCAAAGTTCTATTCAGTGTAATATTAATTGCTTTATGGACTGCATTATGTGAACGAATGTCAGAGGAAAACAAAGTTTCTTTTTGGAAGATGAATGATAAGTTTTATTGAAACTTTAGTATAAGCTATTACACCACTGCAATGTAAGATCATTATAAACAAATTTTAGCTCATTACAAAAGACCTGAAAACATAGACACAAATTTCAAAGATTCCATATTAGTTTCATGCATGGTGTGAATTTACTATGTGCTTTCTTTGCTATCATAATCTCTATAATCCAATTTATAGATTTATTTGCTAATTGATGTTTCTTAGTAGTATACCCTTTATATAATATGTTGTTTTTTTTTCTCTCCATATTGAACAGATTGTTGAAATGAAAATAATTTTAAGTAGTTCACCGTTTTGCTAATGCATACCACAAAATATTCCATTCATATGCTTAATAATGCTCTATTAGAAGATGCAACACTCTATTCCAAATAACTTTAAAGAACCTAAATTTGAAAAATGGATGATCCTTATTTTCCTCATCTTCATTGCATAAGATACAAATGGGGTCAAAGGAGCTAAACCAACTATCCTTAGTTTTGATCAATTCACATATAGGCTATTTAAGCAAAATTGATTAAAGTGAGCCTAACAACAAAGGATAAAAATATATTTTTCTAAGAACTGATTGTTGCTTTGTAAGATTCTATCAGAGGAATGCAATCTGTAACTTTTGGCTAAGTTGTAGAGAAGGGAATGCCTAGATATTTGAATGGTGGAGATTGAATTTTGTGGCTAGATCTTCTGTTCAATTCATATTGATTCCTCACATTAGAAGAGATGAAAAAATTGCTTTTGTTAGTGTTAACCTTTAATCTAGAGCAAGCTAAGAATAACTATGGTCGATGCAATATCATATCTAGAAATTGTAAATCTGCACTTTGTGGCAATATAAGGTCATCAGAAAATATCAAATGTGTGATCCTTAACTCTTTACATCTATTATGGTGTTGAAACATTCCATTATAAGAGATGAGTTTGTTGAGCATCTTGGATAACTTTTCCATAACTGGTATGAATAAGTAAGGGAAAAGAGGATCATCTTGCCCTATTCCTCCAGTATTTTTGAAGATTGGAGTAGGAGAACTATTAATAAGAATTCTAATGAAGTTGTAGAGATGCATTTCATTATCCATTTAACAAAATTTTCAGGGAATCTAAGAGTTAGTAAGTGAGGTTCAATAAACTTCCAATTGATGTGTCAAATGCTTTGAAGAAATCAATTTTGAAAGTACAACTTCTGTTTTGTCTTTCATTAATTGCTATATGAGCAATATGTTATATCCTATTAATCTTCCAGTAATGAATGTGCCTTAAATAAGATCAATGACAACTTTTAAGGTTAGCTTCAGTGTGTTTGTTAAAATCTTTGTAATTGCTTTATAAATTGTATCATAGCAAGATAAAGGTCTATAATCCACCATCAAAGTGGGATTTTAGTTCTTGGGAATCAGACATACAAAGGTTTGGTTTATTTCCTTAAACATGTTATAAGAGGTATAAAAATTCTTGCATAGCCTCAACGAAGAGTTTACCAGTGATATCCTAAGTTTTATGGAAGAAACAAGCATAATATCCATAAGGTCTTAGAGATTTGGATGGATGCAAACCAAATAGAATAATTGTAATTTCCTATTATGTAATGGGGTGACACCATACACTCCATCTCTTGACTAGTAGAACCTTCAAAGAATTTGCTAAAGTTAAGTTCCTTAGGGGTAATATTGTTTTTAGATCTTATTAAGTTGATGAAAAAATCCATTACAATTTCTTATAACTTCTTTTGATTAGTATGTAAAACCCCATTATTATTTTAAGGCCTAATAATCCTTTTTTTGTTTCTTTTAGCTAGGGTAGAAGAGTGGAATAATTTGTGTTAGCACCTCCATCTCTAACCCAATCTATCCTTGATTTTTGTCTTAAAATCGAATTTCAAAGGGTTAAAGCCTCTTGATACTCATTCAATCTCTGATTCTATAATATTCTTATAACCTTTTTATAAGGATATCTATAGCAATTCTCTTATGTAAGCCTCAAATTATTTTTAGCATAAAAACTTCTTTAGTATGCTCTTTAGCAAACTCTTTGATGACATCCTTGGCAAGTTTATGTTTCCTCAAAAGATGAAAGGCTTTGTATTCTTTCACTTCTATATTGTGTTTTGCAAGAACTAATTATTGGAAGGCTAGTTTTTATGCTAAGAAATTTAAAAATATGAAAAGTTTCCTAAAGTTTTGAAGGGAAAGAAACTCAGAATATTTATTTAAGAATGATCAAAACAAATGTTATCACCAAAATAGGCATAAGAAATATGGAAGTGTTAGAGTCAATATTGGTTTACTAACACTGTATCTAATTTTTTTTCTGATTAATTGATCCCCTTGCTTTTTTTTTCAAAAAATAAGTAATTCATTGATATAAAAATTGTACAACCTTATTAGGTACAAAAGAAACTAGTTACAAAAGTTTGGAGAATCTATGATTCTAGTTTCACAAACCTTTAAAAAGAATCATTCAAATATCCATCTTTTTTTTTAATTCTTTTTGACAAGTTGCTTTTCATTCCTCTTACTTTCATAAAGAGTCTGCATTGGAGGAATATTTGTTGAAATATTTTCTCTTTGTTTCTAGTTTTGTCTTTTAGTAATCTAAAATTCCTCTCCTGCCATATGTAGTAGACTGTAGCAGCTAAGCCAATTTTTATTGTAGCACCCCACTCTCGCAAGACACGTACCCGAAATCATGAGTGATATTCGAGTACGTACCTTACGAGGGCGGCGTGCTAGAACAGTCAAACAGTTGAACTCATTACAAAATTTTCAAAACAATGTGCTTAAATGCAAAAAATCAATAAACAATTCGGGCCTATTTTTATTCATAAACAATTTCATTCATGAGTGTTACTACACTTATTAATCAATCTTATTTACAAACATTTCCAATTTGGAAAGTTATTACAAACAGAATTATTTAATAACATAAGATACAATAATTGCGGAATACACAATTTAATACAAAATTAAAGAAATACAAATGTAGACGGGAACTGATCTCAACCTCTATCACTTACTCGAATGTAGTGGCTAGACTCCAATTGGTATAACTGGAGATCTTTTTTAAGCCTAAAAAAATATTGCAAATTTGGGTTGAGTTTTGCGAATTCAGTGAGTGGACCATCCTCGATGGCTCATTCATATCATATAACACACATTGTTCATGAAATCGTGTAATTCACATCATTTCACTAATAAACATATATCATCACGTATCATTTTGATCACTTATTTCATGTTTCACATTCAGAGCAATCATACCTTCCATTTTAGTCATTCAAAATATACATATCAATTTTATATGCAATACTTATGAGACTCACTTCTAATTGTTATTATTGTGATTGAGTGCCTTTTTACTGGCCCATATCCTTTGTGGATACCGGACTGGCTCATATCCCTTATGGATACCGAGCTTGTATCAGATAATGTCCTATATCCCTTAGTGATTACTGGGTACGTTCACAACTGAGCTAGAGTCTCTTATCACATTATGAGTTTTAAGCTCTTTATATTGGCGACTCCGTTCACAGTTTCCTTTATCTTTCATGCATTCATGTAATGAAATGCATCACATTTATTCAGTCAATCAAAAGTGCTCAATATCACACAATCATATTCACTATCACATTCTCGTTCACATTTGTTTTTGGACCTTGGTTTGGCATTCAACATTTAAGTTGAGTATCATATATTTCCCCAAATTCACATATAAGGAGCACTTCCAATGATTTTTACATACATTAAATGCCTCGAAAATTCAATGTCCGGAATTAGTACAATCACAATCACATTTCATATCAATCATATTAGTAGTTATTCAATGTAGAAATTTAAAACAGAAATGAAATGAGACCATTTAGGTCGACTCACAGTACACTCCAGATTAGCATTATCTTCCATGATCTGGAATCGTTTAGATGCAGATGTTCTATCCTGTATCATCATTATGAAAAACACATATTGCACACACATTATTAATTGCACAATCTTATGAATACTCAATCACATACATATATATATGTGTGTTGTGTATAATGGATGCTCAATAACAATCCAGTATATTATCTAAATTCACATCTTATGCTCATTTTCATTTCATAATTCATATATGTCTAGATGAACTGAGGTTTACACTTCATTTGCACATAATCATTCTAAGTTCACCATTCAATCCATATCCTCTGTATGTGTCTAGCTTAACCTTAGGCTTACACCTCAATAACACTTGGTTATTCTAATATCATAACTCAATTTCTTATAATTTCTTTTCTAACATTATATGCTCTCATAATACCTAATTCTCATTCACATTTAATCACTTAATACACATTTTGCAACTTCTTTGAATCATAACTACAATCATACGAACACCTTCATTCCCATTATAGTCATGCCTTTGGTACTTTGATATCATCCATTCATTCACTAATTTATAACCCCAATTATCACTTCAAACATTTCACACATTAGTCACTTAATCCAAGCATCATTCTAGGTTCATTCCAAGTCCCATTTAAGCCTTAATTAAGTCCAATTAACCCGTGAATGTCCATTAGGTGGACATCTATGTCCATTAAGTAGACTTTTACGAGTCTCTTACAGAAACTTGAAAATTTGACCCTCTAGACATCAAAATCTCTTCTAGGAGTCTTTATAGAACTTGTAGATCTTGAAGTCCTATTTTTACTCATACTTAAATGACCTCAATCAGAGTTCTACAATAAAACTTATGCATCTTTCCCCAAACCTTTCCAATTGCATCCTTATTTTCTAGATTTCAATTTTTTACTTACTACATTCATTACGTTATGGTTGGTCTATCATTTCTAGTTAATTTTCTCATCATTTCCCCATCATTCTAACTCCATTTGAACTTAATATCATCTATAAACAAATTGTATTCTATGATTGATCATGAACATTAATAACGGAACATACACATATATACATTCATCATCAACTTTCTGCACATATTCACCTTGATTTCCACTTTCATTTCACTTCTAACTGTCACCTTAATTCATCTCACTTCAAAAACATAACTTAACATCTTGGTTAACATAACCTTCACTTTCATTATACCTTTAATTCTCTGCTCATAACACCTACATAACAACTCATCACTTATGGTTTTCATACTCTCAAAATAGAACACAAACATATGTATTCATTCATTAATTTTCTGCATCCAATACTCAATTTCAAGTCAAAATTTGAATTTCTTAAAGACAAAATTTGAATTCGATGTCTTCATAAAAAATGTAGCCATATGTCGTTAATTTAATCTAAATAAAAAATCATCTTATTTGGAT
>JAOQMP010000005.1:38699475-38721680 GCA_027563575.1 Erythroxylum pedicellare
TCTTTAGGATTGCAACTAATTCCTTCCAATTATGGTAAATATATTCATCAATAGGATTTCCCAACCTATTTATATGAAATTAGATTATGATCTAATATTCTCGAGTTTATTAAAACATAAATAAAACACGTCATTGAATCATAATATATCAATCAAATTAATTGCATTAATAAAAGAATCAAAACATGTTAAAGTATAAACATAGGGTTCATTTAACCTAAAACTAATAAGATGTTTAGTTTCACATTATCATAAACAAAATCAAACATAAACTGAAAGAAAAACAAATTAAAAATGGTCAGATCATAATTCTAAATCTCCTTGATTGTCTTCTATCAAGTATCCTTGCAAGGTAAGGGTTTGATATTGTATTTCAATGAATCTTTGGATGAATTCATCATGTTTTCCACTTCTTTGGATCAAAATCACCCTTTGAGAATAATCTCCATAACCAAAAATCGCCTCCTAATGTCTTCTCATGTCAATTGCCACCGAATACATGTTTTTAAACAATTTTGAGGCTTCTAGGAGATGCATGGGCTGATGCACAGTCATGCATCAAATCGTGCATAACCAAAATATCTGAAATTTTCAATTTTGCATAGCATGAGAGAAGTGCACAAGCTGATACAAGGCCGTACGTCCCTTTTATGCATTGAATCTTCGTTTTATGCCATGTTTTTATTCGAATTCTTCTTCTTGAAGTTCATGAAGGTAATTATACTTTGTAAACACATTTGGAGTGAATTAAGTAGCAAAGATACAATAAAATACATAATATTAAGTAAAATACATCAAATATGGGTGTAAAAATATAGTCAAATATGCGTCTATCATAAAATAATTTATATCTTTCATTGATGATTCTTTTAGGATATGTTAGGTGTATCTTATCAAGAGAAAAGCTTATATATTCTCAGCCTTTGAAGTTTCTAAATCATGTGTTAAATATGATTTAGTAAAAAGATCAAGTGTTTAAAAATGGATAATAAAGGAGAATATGTTTGGCAATAAATTTGATGTAATTTGTAAGTAAGAAGTAATTTAATGCGCTCATTAGTAAACAAAGGGGCAGAGCAGATGAACACAACTCTATTAGAAAGAATAAGGGCAATATTGCAGGCCTTCTTTTAGGAATAGTAGTCAATATTGTCTATTGTATAGTGAATCATGTCTGATTAACTGCAATTAAGTTAAAGAAACTAAAGAAGAAGTGTATAGAAGGAGATGAATTGTTCCAACCTCCATATATTTGAAAATCGTATATACATGATGTATAATGCTAAATAAACCATGAAGACATATCCAAAAAAAATTTAGAGGCTATGATACATGTGGAAAAGAAATTTCAATAAAATAATTATTTTAAAGCAACATTAAAGATGTTTATGAACTAGTTAAGTCTGGAACTTCAAAAATTAATCGATCAGATCAAATAAAAGGAGCATTAGCTCAAATTATATAATGAAGGGCAATATAGCATAATAGTTTTCAACAGAAGATAGGGTTGCATTAACTCTATAAGAAGCACTTAATAATCTAGATGCCTCTTAATGGATGAAAATAATGCAGAAAGAAATTAAAGCTTTTCATAAAAACAACAAAACTTGAAAACTTGTTCCATTACCTTGGGGAAAGAAATCAATTGGTAATAAATAGGTCTTTAAAATCAAGAAAATGGTTATGATAAGTACACTAAGATTGGTGGTAAAAGGATATGCTCAAAAAGAAGGATTTAATTAAATATTTTCCCATATGGTTTGACATACTATAATCAAAGTAGTCCTAACAATGAGTGATGTGCTTGACTTACATATAAAATAGTTAGATGTAAAAATTGCTTTTCTTTATAGAGATCTTTGATTCTTGGAAGGCATACAAAATGGGGAGTGAATTGTGTATGTTTACTTTTTTATTTCTAAATGAATGAATGGTTATAATAAATTCATTTATGATAACCACAAAAAATCACTATAATAAATAATAGAGAGTAAAGAAGAGTCAATTTTGATTTATAATGGTTCAGCTAAATAAGCCTTAGCCTACGTCTGCTACCCAATCCCCACTTGAAAGTTCACTATCTTCTTCTTTTATTAGGTGAAGAACATCCCTTCATTCAACACCTTCTTTTCTAGTGACGAAGAGAAATCTTTATAATCATCCTGTTATGTCATGAGTAAAGAGTAGTCACTTACAATTATTGTTCAATGTCAAAAAGAACCTTACAAAGTGTATTCTATGTAATATATAACTCAAAAACTCCTTTTGCTTGTACTGATGGATAATGGCTCAATGAGTGTTATGTAATACAAATATGCATTTTCTAGCCCCTTAAGACTCTTATCGACTCTCTATTATGCCCAAGCTACTTCATATAACTTATGTGTGATCAATTTATACTCAAAACCACAGAAAATAGTTGATAGAAGCAAAAACTAATCATGCCAACAATTGGTAACAGTAGCACTGGTCTAGCATTCTATAAATAAGTCAACCATTCTAGTACATTGGTTGACTAATGTACCACATTGGTTGAACAAAGTGATCATAAACTTAATACATGTTTTTAAAAGACATCTACTAACTACACCTCTATATTGATCTGCTATCCTATCATACTGGTCAACTACAATGCCACATCGATCAACAAATCTATCCAAAATCGACATTGGTCAATCAAATGAACACAATCAAACTTCCTAAAAGAAGCTTTTTTTACTTCTTGAATTCTTTCAAAGATCAAAATATATCCTCCCATTAAAAACTTGATTTAAAACCATTTTAAAACTTCTCTAAAAGCTTGTTTAAAGATCAAAACAAACTCTCTCTTGATTATGCCAATGTGCAAATGATCATAAAATGATTGAGCATCTAATTTATTAAAATGACCAAAATAAGGTTACAAGAAGGATTATAATAATTTGTGTAAGTTTTGATATGCTTGATTCCTCCTCATTCTTGATTCTTCACTTGAATTGCATATGTCCTTTATATTACTCGTTTTTTTTCGTTCTTTGATTGCTTAATTGATTAAATTAACCCTTTTACTTATTTTATTCTTCCATTGAACTTGATCTTTAACATTTAACTTAATAATATCTCTAAGCAATAAAAATGTTAGCAGTAACATTATTCTTTATCATTAAATTATAAATTAGAACTTTAGATATAAAGATTTAATTTATATGCTCCAACAAAACGAGTTTGAAGAAGAAAAAAAAAGATAAATTGAACATATTTCCATATAAGTCTTTGAACAAATGTTGAGAAGTTGGTATAAGAGATCTCATTTCTTCATCATAAGCCTTGGATACAAAAGACATAATAAAGTCACTTGCACATGTTTTTAATAAGTTTGGTGATAATACTTTCATTATCTTTCTATTGTATGTAGAAAACATGTTGATTTTAAATTCTAACAAAGATTGCATTAAAGAATTAAAACTATAGTTGGTTAGAGAATTTGAAATGAAAGGTTTAGGACCAAATATGATAAATGCTTGAGTTAGACCAAGTTAATGACCAAAAAAAACATATGACCTAAGCCTGAGAAGACCATCGAACAAGTAGGTTGTTTGAGTTTTTTGGGCTAAGCCTGAGGTTAATCCCTCATACCTAAGCTCAATTGAATTTCAATCAAATTGTATATAACCCATTGACTTCAGCATGATCAAGTTTAACCTTATCTACTTGAGACCAACATAAAAGATTCTATAGATACAAATTTATAGAAGATGAAATAGAGAAGATATTTGACTTTTGTAAAAAAAAATTCTCTCTCTTCCTATTAATTTAGACTATAATATGTTATTAAAGAAAATATAATAACAAATCAATATAATTATAATGAAAATCACCAAAATTTAGAAAACGGTTATAAATTCCGTCTACAAGTTACAAAAAACCTAGATTCTACTTTCTTCTTCTTTGTTTGAAATCTCCATTATTGCTTTCAGATCTTTCAATAAAAGCATGGATATTTTGATCTTTATTTTGAATTAGTAAATAGCATGCTACTTTTTAATTACGCTAGATATGGAGATTAATATGGATAACAACTTTTAATCTATGGATATTATTTTTTGTATATTCATATCGCTATACCCTACCCAAACTCAAACCCTTGCCATTCACGTCAACACGTAAACACTACGACGTTCAAATAATGTCAGAATTGTACAAATTTCTGATTGCACTTATAAATATGTCCAACAGGGTATTAATTGACAAGTTCATAAACTATAGTCGTCTCACACATTAAAGACGGTAACAATACGAAAATAAATTATAAGCTGGAACGTTCTCGTCGATTACACTCTATAAACATTAGTTAACTAATACTTACAATTACAAGTTTCTCCAAACCTTTGTTGTTAGTACCAATAAAACCACAAAGTCGAGCGAAATACAAAAAGAAGGTAATGCAAGCATAGAAATAATTTTCTTTTGGGTTTTGAGAGACCCTTAGATTCAATTCCCTCACATGGTGTTGAACCTGGTACACCAAGTCTCAGGTAAGGGGGGCACCACCAGGCTTCCTAATTACTCTTCAAAACTAAACAAGCGCCTATACAAGAACCAATATGTAATTTGCTCCTCCAAGGCCCATTTGGCCAAGGCATAGATCATGAGTTCTGACAAAGTCATAAACACCAATGAAAACGACGACGTAGTTATATAGGTAGAACAACATACCTAAGGGGTTAATTACATGGTACATACTGTGACTTTTAATAATTCAACACATAAGCGTCTCCGTTCAGCTGAATAGCATGGAAGATCATAATATGTGAACTTTTGCTGTTTCGCATCAGTCAGTGTTGACTCCGCGTCCTTCAAAATTGTTCTCATGGAAATTGATTTGCAATGACCTTGTCAATTTGGCTTTAAGGGTTAGGTATAGGGCCTATTGTCCCTCATTACACAGGTAAAATGGCAGTAAGAGAAAATATAAGCACCTTCACCCTTGGATTGAGGGGTACCTGGTTTCAAAATTTTCTACTCCTCGCAAGGCGAATGGCATTTATTTGATGAAGGTGCACTTAATTGAGGGCATAGTGAACCCGTTCAAGGAGCTGTACAACCTGATTTACAGGAAGAGGCAAAGAAGAATTTGATTTTGGAGATGCTTTTACTTTGTCAGAGCTAAGAGGTAAAGATAATATTGCCTCTTGCTGTACACTTGTTAACTCCAAGAACTGCGTGAGCAAGTCACCATCGAGTATTTTAGGCACCGCAACCTGCCAACCAAAGAAGAAGCAGGAAAACTTTAGAAAGACAGGAAAGGAAAAAGAAAGTGTGGAGATTTGCTTTGTCGAACCAAAACTATTGTATCCTAATATTTTTATCAATCTTGTGGCATAAGATAAAATGGGGCAAGCACTGAGCAAATTTGGAGCATTCAACTCAATTTGCAGCGGTAAAGGTCAAATATTGCAGTAAAATTAAGAATTGGCTATCATTTTTTAACTGATCCCACACTTAAAATATCATAATTACAACTCCAGCAAGATAAAGTGTCAGAAATATCTTGCAAGCGGTTTTACTTTTCCATAATGCTAAAGCTCAACTAAGCAAGCGGTTTTACTTTTCCATATGTACTAGGCTCAACCAAATATATGCATATTAAGTAACATTGACAGGCGAAGGGAACACACCACCGAAGCCCGTAAATAGAATAACAGCATGTTTCTCTTTCTAATATATCATTTCAATCTAATGGCAATATGTGAAACGGATGCATATTTTCTTACCAGATTCTCACGGCTACGGAACTCACTGTGATCATTTCCCAAGATAGGAGCAGTCAAAGGATGAAGGGCAAGTCTAGCTTGCACAGCTTCTAGGAGTAAATTCTCGTCGCTGTAAAGAAAAATCAAAGATGAATCTATTGGAAAAGTTAAACATTGGACACGTACATAGTTACAAGGAACTCAGTTTAGTATTATATGATCTTTTTGCATCTGAATAGCTATAAGACAAACTGAATCTACAATGTGTATGGATATATCGTGTGCACACAATGTCTACTTTTCCTTCAATTTTGCCTCATAATTCATATCACATCATTCTTCACATCCCAATGCTCTACGAAAGAAATTGTTGTCAGGCTTTTACAAATAGAATTCTGACTCGAGGTTTAGTTGAAGATCAATAGCTTTCAGAAATCTAGCTGTAGGGTAGATATTCAAATCAATGAATTCATCTTTCAATGGTTTGGAGGATTTGGAATGAATCGTTCCATCTTTACAGCAGTTGAATTATCTAGAAGAACAGTCTTTGAAAAATTTTATTGCACAATATTTCATGACTATCAATCTACATGCAAGCAGGTGGGTCAATCAGGGGACACTTTTTGGAAACAAAGATAGCTCCCAAGTCTATAATTCCGTGGATCTCAATTAAGAATTAGAGACCTCTGACTATTATCTGACCAACAGAAGTCCACAATTGATCCCTGTAGATGTAATGCTTAGCGCAAGGTTCATCAGAACTTAAGTTGTCAGCTTAAGGAGCTCCAAATATTCAACAGAGACTACGCAACTCTAAAGAACCAGAAGAGGCCCTAGGGAAAATAATGAAAGAACACACACCTCCTCTTCCTCAACAAAATATTCTTGTCACTACTCAAAAAGTGGAAATTGGTCACATAGTTTCTTATTGTGCAGCAACAGAAAAACTTTATCCTCTATAAGACATCCCAAGGGAATTTCAATTGGAAAATAACAGGTTCCATTTTGAAGGATAAAAGTAGGAATATATGATCTTTCAACAATCCTATCACAGGATGGCTAATCCCAGATGCCGACCAACAAATTTTCACTTCAAGAAATCTCCGCAAGGATTCCAAACTTTTTTATGGACTCAGCCCAGCAAGAAAATGAGAAGAATTTAATTCACTGAAGAAATCTCTCTTATTGGTAAAAGGTGACTTCTTTTGGTTTTCTGGGAGATGCAAACTACATGGAAACCAATTCACAATGTTTAGATTGTTGATTTCAGTTTGTCTAGCAGAGTGCATATATTTCATGCTAAGTTGACAAACAACACTACCAAGAACTAGTAGAATGCTTGAAGAAAACAGAAACTACATCCTCCACAAAAGAAATAGATAACTTACCTGGATAAAGGAATAAAGATTACTATACTTCCTATAAGTGTACTAGCCATGATAATATTGTTTGAAGCATCGATATTTGTAATTGCACTATCACATTTCATCAACATGTTGTCGGCCGGAAGCCTATAAGAGAATGAACCCTACAAAAGTAAAGGCAACAAGTAGCAGAGGACTGTTAAAATCAAAATCTAAAAAAGAAATAACCATCTCCCTCATGTCAGAATAATCATCACACTAAAAGGAAGATTGCTAGCAAACTATCTAATCAAAACATTTTAAGTAAAAGCAAACAAATGAATAGATGAAAATAGATTAAAATAACTAACTAAAATACAAAGTGCAACAAACTTTTTGGATATCCCTTGACACCAAACAGAGGAGACAATCTGGAAGTCATTGTTTTATCATTACTGTAATCTTTTAGCAATCCATTGGCAAAAATGAGAAAAACACACTTTCAGAGTGTAACAACAATGTAGATTGCAACTAAGGCTAACCAAAATAATTATGAATGACCAGTGTTGCCATGAAGGGTACAAGAAAAGCATATTAAGGACAATTGATTGTGCATGGAGGATCTGAAAGTCAATGCCTTAGGTTATTGTTGAAAATTATGCAGATTCACCAAATAATAATAATGTGTCTGTAAGAATATCAGGGGACATAATGGAAAAATATCGCAGGTATCTTATAAACACAATATGTCTACATATAGGAATATTCCATTATCCTATAGTAAAATGTTATATTTAGTATGTACTACCATATTATATAATGTTATAATTCTTACTATTAGAAACAGAAAAACAGATGAACTAAACATAGTTACTATATTTGAGTACTCTCGAGATTTTTGGATCCGTGAATACTTTCAGATGGTATTAGAACTCAAGTTCCAATCCTAAAACTCAAACCTCGGTTTCTCCCCCTAATTCAAAACCCTAACCTAGTTTCTAACAGGTGATACTGTAACCATTTTCAGGATTTTATGCTACTGGAATCACCACCTACCTCTTATATTCTTTCTTCTTTCTTCTTTCTTCCTTGCAATGTTGCTGGAATCTAACAGCAGTGCCTCTCTTCTGCTCCCTACTACTACTAAAATCTATCATCAAGCGTCTATTCTATCTCTCTTTCCCTTTCGGCTGAAAAGGAAAAAGAAATCCGACAATGTTGTTTGAATGGTTTCCAGTTCATCTACATCCGATGTAATATCATAATAGTAATTAAAAATAATATTATATGTATTCCTTTTTGTATTCCATAAGAATATTATAAGATATTTCATTGTCCTACTAGAAGGAATATTATAAGATATTTCATTGTCCTACTGTAAATAAATGTGCTAAACTTGGTTAATAGCACTCTTTGAATACTTTTGTGGTCTTTGCATTTGTAAATGTAAATTCTACAATGGAACCATGTTAAACCTTGTTTAAATCTTATGCATCTTTCCCCCTTTGTTTTCTCCTTTACTTTTACGTTTTACATTAGAGAAGAGTCACCTTCATACTTACGAACCTGAACTGGGAATAAAACTTGTTAACAAACAACTAGAAAATTGATTTTGCCTGTAATGATCCAGCAACTGCTACTTTGAAAGCCTTGTGAAAGACAATGGATGTATGGTTTTTAAAAGTTTAAATATCAACTCCCTGAATAAATATTTCTATTAACTATACTTCATGAGTTCCAAAGCATTTGTAGGTGTCCACCAATACCCAGTACTAGTAAGATTTTTACACCAATCATATCATCAACAGACTAGATGTTAGCCATCTTCTAATATAACTTATCTGCCTAACTGTTATTCAGAAAGGAAAGGACAAACTGGTAAGTTCATGCACAACCAAGCCTTTCAACACAAATGACCTTAATCTAAAGTGGGGCCCTCATTCCAGGCTTGACTTAGCAATGACAACAGAACATCTCTTAGAAGTTAGAAAGATGATCAGTTCAGTAACTTGGCAATAACTATATGATCTGAAGTTTTGCGTTCATATATAGCTTCAATTAAATAGGGCCCTGAACAACATGTGATTGGAACATTACCTTTCCAATGCTCATAGCTATCTCACCCATGTAATAAGCACAGCACAATGTCAAGTTGCATTCTGGACTGGCATTACCTAGAGCAAAGAAAGACAAGTACATAAATATGAACTCCCCAGTTACACCAAGCATTCAAGAGTAATAATCAGACAAATAAGCTAGACAACTTATTTAGCTTCAACCAGTAGTATAAGTTTTATCACTAAAGACTGCCCCTTATGATGCAAATGCCCCAAAGCTGAGGTTCCTCTAGAGCAAACTACGCAAAGAAATAGGACCCTGGTCAAATTGCAAACATTTGCAAGGTAGAGTTTGAAGTATTCCAAAACTTTGGCACTGCACATTCCCTTGATCCAGTTAAGGTGAAAAGAATATAGAATAATTATAGAACTAGTTCTCCCTTTAGACTAAAATTAAAGATCGCACTCACATCCTACCGTAGAGGTTGAATACTGCTATAAACATTAATAGTTACCTTCTAAACGATCCGAAGATGACAAAACAGCAATGCTTCCCTTACGATCTGAAACAACTGCTGTATCAACGTCCATAAGGACACAATCAGCAACTAACCTCTGAGTTGGGTCACAATAAAGCTGCTCCAGTTTTTTCGAATCCTAGCAATGGAAAAATGAGAAAATAAAAGGAACAAATCACTTCTGCAACAGCAAAATGAAACCCAGCAAGCAACCATCTAATGTATAATCTCAGAAACTGAAAGCGAAATGCCTTTCACCAACCTCGTGATAAGAATAGAAAAGGATCCCATCACGACAATCACCAACAGCAATCCTACTCAAATGGGTAGTCAATGACATTATCATGAAGCGTGTCCTCCCCACAGCAAGCCTTCTCACTCTTTTGGGATTATCATTTGGAAAACCGCATACATAGAACTAAAAAAGAAGATTGATATCTTTACCCAGTAAATAACGCAGACAAGCAACAGATAACCTTAATTCCAAAGACCATAAGATGTTCACTTACAGCATTACCAGCAGATACCAAGAAATATCGATCAAGGTATGGACAGATAGCGAGTACCATTCCAGGGAATGTAATTACATAAGACATAAGAAGCTGCCATGACTCATTCTCTTCAAGTTTGCTTCCATCACAGCTATTATTATCCGGGCTACTGCAAACACTACCACTTGATAGCTGTTCCGCAGCACAACCAACTTCACAAAATGGTGAAGTTCTTTGAGAAGATGACCCTGCCTTTGAACAGACTGTCATCGATCCACTATCTGAATTTTGAGCAGGTGAAAGGCAGAGAACTAATAAACGACCCTTGGTGCTGTTGAAGAAATAGGAAATGAGGTTTATAACTAAGGAAGGCAACTAAAATGCTCATATATAACTGTCATGAAGTAATGGAACAGCAAGAATGACACAGATTATATACCTCTCAGCTTCGCCACTATGCATAATAGCTGGGCCAGAGGACAGGCTAGTTCCAACCACTAGAACTTGTTCATTTCCAGCCCTCACCAACTCCATGGATTTTCCTGTTTCTCCAACATCAAACTTGTAAGATGACACTAGTGAGCCACTGATGGGATCAACACAACATATATCTGACAAATATGTGTCACCATCACTGTCACCTTCACTGTTAAGGTCAGTCCGCATCACAAGTAACAATTTGCTATCACTATGATAAAGGACCTTTCGCGGGGTACCTCCAAGATGAAATTTCTGTACATTGAGTCTCTTACTATGCACCATCTCAACCTGAGGCATAATAATAAAATTCATAATGTCAACCAAATCAGACAGATAGTTAAGAGGACTTCTACTTCAAATATGAAATATGGTGGAGTACTTGAAACGTTCATAGAAGTACCAGTTCAAAATTGCTCTCACTCTAATAACAAATGATGCCTCCCAGAAACTAAATGGGAAGATATAAGCAATAGAAATAGAAAACCTAGGATGGTCCGTTTTAACTGTTCTGTAACTTAAAAAGGGACGTCAAGAGCAATCAATCAAATTATCACTCCAATATTTCAATTTGGTCCATTCACCATCAGAGATATTCAGAATGCTGATTTCAGAGCCCAGCAGAAAACTACAAGTGATCAGAAGCCAATATCAATCTTTTTCTGAACTTTGAAAGTGGGAATTAATTCAAAATTGTAGAACTATTAAAATTCCTTTTCAATAGGTCTTTAGTTTGTTTTTAATTTGGCTGAAATCTATATTTAACAGTTATTGAGTTTTTTGTATTTTGCCAATAAAAGGCAACCAAGTTCATTATTCCGATGGCATAATAAAACTTGAGTGTTACTTATTCTTTTATCTTATCTTATACATGTTCATCTTCTATTTTTTTAAAAAACTTCTACATTGTATCAGAGCTCTCAAAGATCTTGAGGGACCTATGAGTGATTAATGCTTATAGAAGCTCAAGAGCAAAGAAGGGCAATGAGAAACCAAGAAAGTGAAAAGATGGTGGAGGGAGCCTATCTAGCAAATATCATTCAATACCATGCCAATAGTGCATGTAGATGATCCAAATAAAAGGGACCTCCACACTCCACCAAACTTTCATTTAAACCAAATGATCACTTCAGGGAATATCCATGAGAGGATTCTTTATTTATTAGATTTTTTTTCACAGATCTATATCTATATCTATAAATACAAATTCAAACTAGTAGAAACTAATGGACTAGAAAAACATGTAGAATATTGATCAATTAAATACAATGCAGTACATTGTTTTAGTACATGCAATTAAATATTTTCTTTAAATGATAGTTTAGAGAGGGCTTTTATAACGTTAAACATTATAATTTTAGATTCTAAACTTATAAGTTTCTCAGATTTTATAAGTTCTTAAAAGGTTTTCCACATTTTATGTTATATTTTTCAAAAGAATCATATAAGAAAATTGAAGGGCTCACAATAGTGATGGATTAGCCAATTAACTACAGTATTTACCTTTTTCAATATCAAGACAATGAACATTTAACACAAAAAATCAATTTTCCAAGAGTTAAGTTCTTTCATTATAATATAATAGTAATGACATAATACTTCTGAAAGCTTGAATATGTTGTTATACAATCAAAAAATGCTTAGTTTATATGTTACTTTTTATTTACTAATTTCTATTTAATTGATTTATTATATGTTATTTTTTATATATAGATATCAAAATCTAATTAATTTAAATTTTATTTGATCTGAATTTTTATAAATGCGTGTTATAAGACTAAAGTTTTAATAAATAACTGTTAAGATGTTAACTTAAAATTTATATTAAGTTAAACACTAAGAATAAATTAGGTTAAATTTTATTTAAATAAAATATTCACAAAAATGCAGGTTTGCAATTAGCTAAGTTATAAAGCTTGACAAAAGATTGTTTTCGAACAAAAGTACAGGTTGTCATGAAGAATGAATCTACCAAAAGGGTCTTACCAGATATAGACAGCTTTCTGCAACAAACAAAATTCCCTTGGGGCATTCACCAGAGCATACAGGTGTTGCATGTGTGGAAGGCTGAAATGCTATTGAAGTATAAGAGAGACCATGTCTTGCCGTGTGCAATAACCATGGCCTATCACTAAGAGCAATTATATCCGCATCAAGTTGATCGCTTAGTGGAACAAGGAAAACAGGAGTAATGCCGATACGGCGAGTTGCAATCAGTTGTAAATTAACAGGTTCATCATCCATTCCCTTTTCTGCATCTCTGTTTGACATGGCAGCATTAGGATTTACAGCACATGAACCAATAGAGCATCCATGACTAGGTGTTTCTAACGTCGAGGGCGTATAGGTAGCGGGCCACTCAAATCTTAGCAGCATTCCATTCCTCAAACCAGAAAGAACGTAAAGCCGATCAACCAGTACAAGTCTTACATCCTGAGGAATGCAACCACTAACAGCAGTCCCCATTGTATTTGTTAAAGAAATTGTCCCAAATGCAAGAACCTTTAATCCTGAATCGGGCACAAATGACAGAATTTCCACTGATGGCTTGTGTGTACCAATAATAAAGGTATTGCTCATGCCAACTCCAATTGGTAGGGCAGCTGCATGTTCCTCGTCCAAAGAATCGATTGAATAGTCCCTTTGCTCAAAATACTTTCGGGGTATGGATATACAAGATAACTCAAACAGCAATCTCAAATGTTGTATTTCAAATATTTGATAATGATATGCTGAACGTTTTCGGACCCCAAGGACATACAAAATGCATGGATTAGAAGTCGAGACAACAATAAACTTATGTCCAACTGCTCCCAAACTGATAGTTAAATTATTTGGAAACCACGATGCACAAACTGGAGATGACAGAGGTAGCCCTTCAATATGAGCAACCCTGGTTGGCAAACAAACTCGAACTGCAGATTGATAAATTTGGACTAGCAAACCATCATCCACAAGACCACATGCCAAAGTGCATACATCAGGCTTGAAACCAACTGAATCAGTCACATCAGTAAAGCTAACACCAACTGATAGTACCCTCGTCTCTTCAACAAAAGATAGCACGAGAAAAGAATGATATAAGTCATTTATAAGCATTCTAACCGTCCAAGCACCAGTAATCCCTTGATAAATAGGGGCAGTCTTCAATAGCCTTTCAACACTGATACCACTTCGAATGATCCTTAATGAGCCTTCTGGAGCCACCCCACAACAGGCAAACATTTGATCGCAATTTTCATCATGGTAATCAACAACTGATATGTCCAAGATTGGTCCAACATTTTGTATAGGGCTTGTGTACAAAAGTCTTCCATTTTCAACTTTCAGAACAATTCCGTCTCCCATCTCAACAAGAGCAGCCAAGAATCCACCTTCAACCCACAAAATTTCCTTGCAAGGTAGACCTTTGTATAGGCAATCAGATACATTAACTTTGAGACCCTCAGCTTCAAAGCAAATATCAATCATGAAAAATTCTCCCGTGTCCACACAAAAAATCATCTTTGGATTTTTAACATTATTTGGTTCCCAACTCCAGCAACATACATATTTGGCATCAGATTTCCCATTTCCATCTTGACCATCTACAGACATGGGATCATAATCCCCAAGTTCCAATAAAGCACGTGCAGCAACATTGAACAAACCATCGTCATCATTATCATTAACTTTGCATGTATCTTCAATAAAATTTTGCTCCTCCACTGCAGTTGACGTGAAATTTAAGCTTGTCCTATAGACACAACGGGGATTCTCAGCATTTCTAAGATCCATTAAGAGAGCATCACCCACCCTGAACAGAAAGGCAAATCCATTAGAATGAGGCACTTCAACAATGTTGTGTGCCAATGGTCCTCCTTCAACATATCGTGAAATAACATTTATAGCTTGTTCTCTAATGTTCCATTCCAGCAATATCAGTTCATTTAGCAGTGCTCCCCTCCTGCAGTAATAAAATATAATCACTGTGGTTAACTCGGCTAATAGCACGCAAAAAAGATAAGAGAAACTCAAGTGGCTGTTACTAAGCAATCAAAAATATTATTTGATGATCCACAAAGTTTAGCAAACATGACCAGCTACCATACCTATTCTGAATAATGGCAAGTAGAGGATTATGCTCTTTACTTGGTAGATTGGAATCTATTGAGATAAAGCACATGCTCCATATTGTACCAGCGATAATAAGTCTTTGAATACTTCTGGCAATACTTGCATTCTGCATACTCCTGGAAACACTGGCATTTCCTTCATTGTCGGGAGGATAAAGTATTCTCTGAGATTATGGCAAAAACAACTGTTCATGTTCATCCACTTGGTTTGTAGTGTCATTACAATTAAGTAGAATTTCTACTTTATGCTTTTTGTATATGCGTTCAGAAAAAATCTTCCATAACATGTGCAAAAGATATAGACACAAACCTCATCAATGATATCACTGCCACCAGATAGTGAAAGGGAGAACAGAGCCAACCGATCCTCATATGCACTAGTAGCAATGAAACTTCCACTGCAAAAAACAAAAACAAAAAAACAAAAAAGAATGTGAGAACCAAATTACAAATATATTAGACTCAGCTTCTCGCATGGAGAATCAAACGAGGGGCCAGCACATTGCTCTATGAGACTAGAATAGCCAACCCAAGATTTTGCAACCTACAAAGATTGTCTGCTTAAAGGAAAGTTTCTAAATGGTCAATTTCTTAATATGAATAGTAATCGGATCATGCTAAGCTCTACAATAGTATCGTTATCATCTAAGTACAAAGTATTCCATAATGCTATAAAATGGTAAAGGAAAGCAACTAACTATATGCTCTTCTTTGTAGCATTGACCCTTCATCGAAACTTTTTGCTTACTGAAGCATGCTTATTTAGTAATAAGATAAACATTTCTTAAGCTAACAAAGGAGAACAGGATCATTTAGGGCACTATTATAATCAAAAGATTGCGTGATTGAAGCAAATCAATCTCGTAATTACCTCAATCAATCAAATCATCATAATCAAAGCTGATTTACTAGCAAAATGTGAAATATCGTTCTTGCAAATAAAAGATATTGATACATTGGCACTCCTAACCCAAAGCTTAATCCTTACAAAATATATGAAAGCGCTATAGATGTCCATCAACAAGCCTAGATTTCCTCTTTAAGACATTCAAAATCCCCATCTTCTGCTTTGTAAGCTAAATTAGAATCTTTATATGATTTATTAATATTACATAATGTAACACACATCTCTTTCCTTCTTTTCATGTAGGTCATTTAGAAACAACCTCTCTATTAATTAGGGATAAGGCTACGTACTATTGAACCTCTCCAGACTCCGAGTACCAGTGGGATTAATACTGAATGTTGTTGTTAATGTACATAATGCAACACACAATTCAACTATATCACCACTTTTTGCTACCACTAATAAAGAATTGCTTCCTCCAAATAGTAGCATCATTGGGGAAAAAAGATCAGTTTAAAAAAATTCCTGAAGTGTGATTTCCACTTTGGTTTTAGTGCTTTGGCATAGGGTAATTGGCCATGACACTAAGTTGACCTTTATTGCATGCATAAGAATTACTAAATAATTACCGAGAGCTACATTGTCGTCCAAGGCTTCCCTTTTCAACTATTGCTAATTTTCATATTTCAAATACTGATACAAATCCTCTTTTGGCAATAACCCCCCTAACCTCTTACAGTTTCATTTTGTAGCTTCTAAGTTCACAGCAAACAATGACCCATAACCAAATTTCCTACATCATACAATTGTACCCAAGCGTGGATACTTCAAAGAAAATACGCACACATCATTTCTTAGAGATTTCATCTATTGAAGAAGGGCCCTGTTTGTGATACTAATTTTGGAATTGATAATCCAGAAGCCAAAATCAAATTCTATTATCAGCCAGTATTCTCAAAAAGCTCTTTCAATAATGTATAAACCCAAAAAAAGAAAGATTTAGTGTATTATATGCAAACAAAAAAAAAGCTCAATTTTTAGCAACATGAATGGTACTTGACAATAGAAGAACTGCTTACGTTGTCGCACAAGACATAGGCCAAACATGTACCCCATGATTCAATGCTACCCGTTCTATGAATAAAATCCACATAGAAAACAAAAAGTTGAGCACAAAACGAATGACCAAACATTATGACCATAACAGCCAGATGTTAAAAGGACGGTATCATCCATAAAGTAAACTTGCCTGGAATCAACAGCTAGCATCTTTCCAAGCTGATGTCTTGAATTACCGGGATTGGAAAGTTGGACATGCGTCAAAGGGAAAAACCTTACACAACAGTATTGTCATTATAATTAGCATTCCTGTACAAAAAGCAAGAATTCCAAAGACAAGAAATAGAAAAGAGAACACAAACCTGTGCATAACATTGCAAAATGTCAGCAAGGTAAGCTTCCCAGAATCAGAAATAACAACCAACAGGTCTTTCCCCTGCATCTAATGGAAGAAAAGGAGGAAACACACAATCAGAACAACAACTCACATGAATGTCCAACTTTCCACTAAATTGAGGTAGTTTCTAAATGCAGTTGAGATAAGAAAAGAATCTCCATGTTTTTTATTTTTATCCCTAAACTAAACCGCCTTGAACACATAACATAGATGTCCTTCTCGTTCAAACTGCGGAAGCTTAGACTTTTACCTGAGGGCTTCGTGCACTGAATTTGTTGTTCCAAGGTACAACAGCAAGATCTTTAATTATGCCAAATACAGACTGCTCGCAAATGGACTGCACAATTCCATCTTCCCCAATTATTACCAACTCTAGTGAAGTCTCCTACATAATTACCACCATTGACTCCAGTCAGACAAGGCTAATAATGAAGAAACTTAAGTGAAATTATTATAAAAAAAAAAAGAGTTTTGCATGTGATGCAAAAATTAAAACCATAACCTACTTTTTATCCATAAATCGAAGTTGAACGAGTCAGTAAAGAGAACAGGTTCTAACAATTTTCAGAACACAGCGAGACATCAATTACAAAACTAGCCGTAAAGAAAGTTAATAGCCTTGTAGTCAAATGTATTGTAACAGTAACTAATGCCTGATACCATCACCCAAAGGGTAATCAATTTCAGAAATTGATAAGAGAGGTTACCTTGCCGAAAACGATGTCGTTTGAGGAAGGAGAACGGATACGGCCACTAACAACCTGCAGAACAACGCTGCCTCGAAGAACGGTCTTGGCCAAGTAGTGAGCGTAGGTGCATGGCCCGGCGGAGGAAGGGGCAGAGGCGGAGGAGGATCGGGACTTGGCATTGGAGCATTCCTCCTCGGTTACCGCCATGGATTTGCGGGGGCCTGCTTGAGGGTATGTTTGTTTATCGAGAAAATGAAAGAAACTTCCAGTTCGAAAGGTACTCTAGTCAGAGAGCAGAGGATCTGTTTTAGAAAAAGGAAGAGGTTTCACGTTGCCACATACAAGTACATGTGGTGCACCCACAATATCACAGGTGTTTAGTTGTTCCACGCTCCAAGTTACAGAGAGACAAGAAATCTATATTTTGTGAAGCCAAGCAAGATGTAATTTTTAAGTTGTAAGTTGCGTCATTAATTTTTAAAAAATTGATACTTTCTTCTTTTAGTTAAGTTTCCGTTGTCGAAAAATGAAAACTGAAAAAGAAAGGCTGCTTGGAGGATGAAGAGAAAGTTTAGTTTTGATAGTTCAATTATTTCTGAAAGAAGACCAAAAAAAATAGTGAATATGCGCTTTACACAAAACACAAAACATAGAAGGCTTTGTCTTTTTCATCTTATCTGTCGCTATATATAGAGCTCACTCTGTCACTGTACGTAGAGCTCATTTCAGTAGTATTGTATAGCTAGCAATTAGTTAGTGTTTCTTTCATTCTAGGATAGCCAACTAATAGAAATAGAGGAATAATTGTATATATTTCGTCTGAATGGTCAATACTAAATTTCTTTCTTCACCTACTACCTATTTACCTCTTTTCTATCATGATATCAGAGCCTACTCTCTGATTCATTTATTCTAACCTAATATGTAAAACACAGGAGACAACAGTGGCTCCAATGCCACAAACCTACCAACTACACATGAATATGAACCTTACTTTGTCACTAACACTGAAAACCCAGGACCTGTGCTTGTCACTACCCCTTTCAACGGCAACAACTATATTACTTGGAGCAAATCCATGATCATAGCCTTGTGTGCCAAGGATAAACTCTCCTTCATCGATGGATCCTGCACCATGCCCATAGAAGATATGATTTTGTCAGCAAAATGGAAGAGAGCAGATAGCATGGTAAAGTCTTGGATCCTCAATGCCATGGTTAAAGAATTAAGTGATGCATTCCTATCATTTCTTACAGCTAGAGAACTTTGGATGGAACTACAAGAAAGATTTGAAGAAGCTAATGGGCTATTGTTGTATCAAATATAAAGGGAAATAAGTTCCCTAAAACAAGGTATTCTCAGCTTACTATACAAAACTGAAGAAATTATGGGATGACTTAACTAGCTTAAGTCCTATTCCCATGTGCACTTGTGATGCATCAAAAATCATCACTGACAAAGAAAACACTCACTGACTTGTGCAATTTTTAATGGGACTCAATGATGAGTTTGAGCATGTGGTGAATCAAATCATGCTAATGGAGCCATTACCTACTGAAAACAAGGCTTTTTCCATGCTACAGATTGTTGAAAGACAAAGGGTGGTCAACTCTATTATGGATAGTACCCCTAATATGGCAATGCTAGCCAAACAATCAAGTAGTTGGAAGAAAGGAGGGAAAAATAATACCAATGCTAGCAAAGGACCCTATCCGAAGAAAGAGGACAAATACTGTGAAAAATGTAACAAGAATGGGCATACCTTGGAGACCTGCTTCAAAATCCCTGGAGTCCATGACTGGTATAAGGAGCTTACTGCTCAGAGAGAAAAAGGAAGGGCAAACTTGGCATAGACAGTGGACAGCCCTACAGAAACGACACAAGAACAGAATGAGGAAAAATCATCGAATGGAGGAATCTTTTATGATCTTGCAAATTTTATTCAACAGGAGATAAGTAAAGCTATCAAGGGCAAAACTACTGGGGAGGTAAAATATTCAGGCTACCAAAACTATGCAGGTAATGCTACACACTCTGTAAACACGGCCTCTAATTATCCTAACTCTTGGCTTATTGATTTCAGTGCCTCTACACACATGACTGCTAATTTGAGTCTTTGCACTAAGTATGTAGCAAATAATAATACTTATAATCATATGATTCTACCCGATGGAACAAAGCAAGAAGTTGCCCACATTGGCTACACACAGATAGGAGACAAAATCACCCTCAAAGAAATCCTACATATACCTAATTTCTTCAAGAACTTGTTGTCTGTTAATAAGCTTACTACACAAAATGAGATTGCTGTCATTTTCCTATCTAATAAGTTGTTTTGCAAGACCTTCAAACTAATGATGTCATAACTATCATCAAGGTAGTGAATGGGCTATATGAGTTATACTCAGAAAACTTCCTAACACCCAACACCCTAAAAGGTCCTCTTTTAGAGTTTTACAAAACTGAAAATGTTGCTTCTAATATTTCAATAGTCTTTGATTTATGACATTCTAGACTAGGGCATATATCCAAGGAAAAGTTACAGCATAGCAATGAAATTAAAGTTTATGTTCCTCACAAACATGAATGTCAAGTTTGTCCTTTGTCCTTTGGCCAAACAGCATAGAAAAACGTTTCCCAAGCATGAGATATATACAAACAAACCTTTCGAAATCATCCACATGGACTTATAGGGACCTTGTAGTGTTCCTACAATGGGTGGTTCACACTACTTCCTTACTATTGTAGATGATTTTTCTAGAGCTACATGGACTTTTATGCTAAAACACAAACACCAAACCCAACAAACCATCCTACAATTCCTTACAAATTCTGAGAGACAATTTAACACCAAACTATTAAAGGTACAAACTGATAATAGGAGGGAGTTTACTAACCAGGAATTCAACACCAAAAGAGCAGTCCATACACACCACAACAGAATGGGGTAGTGGAAATTAAGCATAAACATCTTCTTCAAATCACTAGAGCCTTACTTTTCAAAGCCAAATTACCTAAGGGGTATTGGGTAGAAGCTCTGCTTATAGCTAAATACCTGAGTAATCGAATCCCAACCAAAGTCCTGGGGTGGATGATTCCCTTTGAAAAACTACACAAAAGAAAGCCCAATTATGAACATCTGAGAATCTTTGGTTGACTATGCTTTGCTTTAAACAAAACACCAAACAGAACTAAATTGGATCCTAGATCAAAAAGGTGCATTTTTCTTGGATACATGCCAGATTATAAGGCCTATAGAGTCATGGACTTAGACACTAAAGCAATATTTGTGTCAAGAGATGTGATGTTTTATGAAAGCAATTTCCCTTATATAGACCAAAATCTAAACACTACACAAGTAACCGAGCCTTTATTCTCAAGCACCCTAACTAATGAAGAAGCATATTACCCTACATAAACATCTATCACAACTGCCACCCTGCCAACAGAATCACTTTCCCAGCCACTTGATCATTCCCAACCCGACAACTCTCCAAGCCAAAACACAATACCAATTGTACCCACACAAAGAAGAAGCAGCAGGACTCACTTACCCCCTAAATACCTGTAAGACTATGTCCTTCAATCCATAACACAACAATCCACTCACTCCCTTGATGATTGCAATGTTGCATTACAAGTTTGTTGTCTTGCAGGAACAAATAAAGAAGGGTTAAAGATGCTAAACATCAAACACAACAAAAGTTACAGTAACTTTATAGGCAATGTCTCTAGAACTTTTGAGCCATTATCCTATGAGACTGCTAGCAAAGATGAAAGGTGGGTAAGTTCAATGAATGAACAATTATCTACATTAGAGAAGAATGGGACTTGGAAACTCACAGTACTACCTAAAGGGAAGAAGGCCATAGCTTCAAAATGGTTATATAAAGTGAAGAGCAATTCGGATGGGACAGTAGAGAAATTAAAATCTAGATTTGTAGCCAAGGTTTTTTGTCAAAGAGAGGGGACTGACTATTTGGAGGTTTTTTCCCCAGTGGCAAAAATGGTAACAATAAGGATATTTTTGGCTATAGCTGCCTCTAAACAATGGCCAATACATCAATGTAACATTAATGATGCTTTTCTTCATGGTCGTCTAGAAGAGGAGCTATATATGCTACCGCCACAAGGCTACAATAAAGCTAAGGAAGGATAGGTATGCAGACTCATTGAATCAATTTATGGCCTAAAACAAGCTAGGAGACAGTGGAACAAATAATTGTCCTCAAAACTATTCTCAATAAAGTTTATTAAAGCAGAAGCAGATCATTGTTTATACACTAGAGGCACAAGGAATGACTTTGTGGCAGTAATCATATATGTGGATAACATTTTGATAACAGGTGAAAATGAGGAACAAATTTGTTCAGTTAAGAAAACACTGAATGTAGAATTCATTATCAAGGATCTTGGATATGCAAAATTCTTCTTAGGAATTGAAATAGCAAGAGCAGAAGATGGAATGATACTCACCTAA
>JAOQMP010000005.1:38728185-38758763 GCA_027563575.1 Erythroxylum pedicellare
AAATTGCAATTAATGTTAGTCCAACTTTATGAGACATGGACAAAATTGTCCCTAAGGACAAAAAAATGTCTAACATGCATCTCACACCAAGAAGTCATTTGCAGGTTCATATTTGACAAAGTTGAAAGCTTTCTTTTCCAGTTTTGGGAGAAGAGAAATACAACTTGTGAATCATTTAAACCTTCTGTTAAGTGACTAAAACTTCACTGTAATGATCTCTAATGGATTGTACTACAAAGTTAAACTTTACAGAATAAAAAAGAATATTTATTCTCAAACTTACCCTTTTAACAGTACTATCGTTTCAAAACAAATGTGCCAAGTATGCTTCTACCAAACAACTACAGATATTTTTAACGTCATACCATAATGAATCGTTTACATGTTAAAAAGATAGCTACTGATGAAATTAAAATCTAATTCAAGGTTCGGAATTGAAATTAAAAGTAAAAGCCTGGTGGTTAAATAAAATGAAATTAGTTTAACCGTTGAATCAATTCTAACTTTTTTTTTCAAAAACCTTAAAACTTAACTCAACTTTCCCATTGAATAAGATTCTATGCTTTGCAAAGTTCAGAGGAGGATCATCAATGTACGTAGTCTTCCCTTTATATTTTTATAAAGAGACTATTTCCGTGACTCAAATTTGTATTACAAAGAAGCAACTTTATACTCTATCAATTTTTATTTATGAATTTAGTTTTGCACCTTTAAGTTTTTTGGATTTTGTTTTACCTTTATTCGGAACCAAAATTTAAGCTTTACTTCATCATTATTAGCATAACCAAATCCAATTATAATTGTGTCATACTATAATTTCATTGTAATCTTACAATATTTCAAAGGTAAATTACAATAAAAATTTTCAAATTTACCTAAAATTTCAATATTAGGCATAACTATTAAAATAATAATAAAATGCTTGAACTTTTAATTTATATCAATAATTGCCCACCATTAACTCCAAAATTAATAAATAGAAAACAAGTGATTATTAATAAAAACATTAAATAATCACGTTACAAATAATAAGTTTAACAAATATTTTACTTTCTTTGCAACCCTAAAACTAACAAACTCCTTCTTTCGAAATACCAATTTCCCGACTCTTTTCTAGAATTGTAAATTTCACATCTCAACTATTAGCTCGAGGATTATGATTAACGATTTTGATAATAAC
Source organism: Erythroxylum pedicellare (assembly GCA_027563575.1). Classification (NCBI taxonomy): domain Eukaryota; kingdom Viridiplantae; phylum Streptophyta; class Magnoliopsida; order Malpighiales; family Erythroxylaceae; genus Erythroxylum; species Erythroxylum pedicellare. Next base: position 38,729,366 of record JAOQMP010000005.1, read on the forward strand.
TATATAATAATTCAAAATTCAAAATAGATTTATTTTCTTGTATAATTAACGGTCTTATTCTCAAACGAAATAAAATCATAAGAAATATGATTTCTTTCTTGTAGGAACCTTTATTATTACAAAGTTACTTTTTTAAGTCATCCATAATTCACCCTCCTCTTGGGTGTGCTTGCTTTATCATCTGGTATCAAAGCGAGGTATCACATTTATTGTGTTTTACAGCATGTGATAGATCATGGCTAACACCTTGAGAAGTTTTGAAGGACAATCTGTCTCAAAGCCTCCTTACTTCAATGGAAACAACTAATAATACTGGAAAGACAGAATGAAAATATATCTCCAATCTGTATATATCGAAGTATGGTAAGCAATTAGAATTGGAGCTACAATTCCCACTACTCTACCTGATATGTGCGTTGTTTTTAGAAGAATATGAAATGATATCCTACTACTCTACAACAAAAGAAATGTGGGACAAACTATAAGTCACATTTGAAGGAACAAATGAGGTAAAGAAGCATAGAATAAGTCTTTTAGTGCATAAATACGAAATTATTGGCATGAAAAAGGGGGAGATAATAGATGAATTCCTCAGATGCTTTAACAACATCATTACGGCCTTATAAGCACTTGGGAAAGAAATATCCCAATGACGAGCTCATAACAAAGATTCTGTGATCACTACCAAAGGAATGGGGACCTAAGATAGCAGCTCTAGAAATGACAAAGGATCTAGACATTATTTCACTCGATTGTTTATGAAAATTTGATGATCCATGAAACATAACTTAGTGAGATAAAGCATCCTCCTACAGAAAAAGAATAACACTAAAAGCAACTGATGAATCAAATGGTGATGAAAGTGACACTGAGTTGCAAATAGATGGAGATGACGAGTTCCACTTTACAGTCAGAAAATATGCTCACTTCCATAAAAAGCAGTTGATGAAGAAAAAAGAAGGAAACAAGAAAGTTGGAAACAACAAGTTCCTATCAAAAGGCAATAGTAGCAATAGCAATACATAAAACAATTAAATGTTATGTTATCACCGCAAGAAGCCTAAACAAACAAGGCCAGAATGTCCTATTCTTCAAAAGGACAAATCAAAGAATAAAAAATCAAGAAAGCAAGTGATGATTGGAGCCTAGTCAAATGAGGATTATGAAAACTTTAAAGTAGAAGAACCAAAAAAAGTCAACAATGTTTGCTTCATGATTAAATAAGAAAACAATGAGGTATATTATTCTAACTCTAATATTCAAGTTGATGAATTGAAAAATGCATATCATGAATTTTATGATCAATACAAAAGGTTAACAATGAAGTATTTCAAAGAGGTTAAGAAGTACATGAGCAATGATGTATCTCTGAAGAGTAAGATTAAATCATTGAAATATGTGAATAAGAAGTTGGTGATTAAAATATGCCTCTTGAGGTTGACTATAAGCAAAAGATTTCTAAAAAGAAAGTTATGGAAGAAATAGTAATTAAGTTGGAATTGGAGACAATGAAAGTAACAATATCAGGCCATACAAAAACTTCTTTGTTAAATTCAACAGTAACTATATCTAAGATAGCAAGAACCTACTAAGTGACATAAATCATAACAACTATCATTCATTGTGTTTGTGCGATTATTGTAGTAAATATGGTCATATTAGTTATTCTTGTAATTTTTGTAAAAGAAATTATCTCAGATGTATGTTTGGAGACTAAAAGGTCAAACTACTAACTGAAAAGACCCAGAAAAATTTGGGTACCTAAAATGATAAAATGATTTCTATAGATATGTTTCAAAATGGATACAAGAGAGAATCAATGGATAGTTGATAGTGGTTGTTCGAGACACATGGTAGGTGAAATATCACACTTCATCTACATTGAAAGAAAAGATGGAGGTGATGTTTTCTTTGTAAACAAAAATAAAGCAAAGGTCATAGAATTGGTAAAATTGGTAATTCTGACTCTATTTTCATTGATAATGTTTTCTTTGTTGATGGTTTGAAACATAACTTCTTGAATGTAAGTCAGTTATATGATAAAGGTTACAAAGTCACTTTCTATTTATCTCACTGTGAAATTGTCGATATTCATAATGATAATATTGTGTTTTTTATTCCTAGAAATCAGAATATATATTGTGCTCAACTAGAAGAGATGTCCTCAAAAAGTGTTAAATGTTTTGCCTCTCTAGAAAAGGATTCACTTATTTGACACAAAAGATTTAGACATGCCAACATAAGCATTCTGTCAAACTTGTCCAAAAACGATTTAATAAGAGGACTACCAACCTTAAAGTTCAAAGGCAATCAGGTTTGTGAGGCTTGTTTAAAAGATAAACAAGTCAAAAGCAACTTTCCTCCTAAAAATATTATGTCTACTAATCAACCATATGAACTTGTGCACATGAATTTATTCAGTCCCACTAGGACTCAAAGTTTTGGTGATAAATATTACGGTTTTGTTTTAGTAGATGATTACTTCAGCTTTACATAGGATTATCTCTTATCAAATAAGGATGATGCTTTTGAAGTGTTTGAGAAGTTTTACATAAAAACTCAGATAGAAAAAGGATACTACATCACTTCAATTTAAGGCAATCATGCAGGAGAATTTGATAATACAAAGTTTGAAGAATTCTATGACAGCAATGGTGTAACTCACAACTTCCCTTATTCGAGGACGCCTCAGTAAAATGAAGTTCTAGAGAGGAAGAACAAAACTTTGGTTGCTATGGTCAGGACCATATTGTGTGAAAGTGGACTACCTCATGGATACTAGGCAGAAGCAATATCCATAGCATATCATATACTTAATAGATGCTTATATGACCTATTTTGAAAAGAACCCCCTATGAGCTATGGAAAGGAAGAAAACCAAATGTTTCTTACTTTAAAGCATTTACATACAAGTGTTTCGTGTTAAAAAATAGAAAAGACAACCTTGGAAAGTTCGATGTGAGATCAGATGAAGCTATGTCCTCAGGCTATAGTATTGCTAATAAAGGATTCAAAGTTTACAATAAAATAACTAAGAAGATAGAAGAATCGATACATGTGGTATTTAATGAAGCACTACCCTCGACAACAGCAACCGACTTAGATGATGAAGAGCATCCTTTAATTCCTAAAAATACATCGAAGAATCAAACTATAACTATAATATATTCAGTATCACAAAATCAAGAAGGCCCTCTAAAGCTAGAACAGAGCAGGCTCCTTTATATCAGCAGCAGCCTATGCAACAAGCAATATCGAAAGAACGGAGAGGTTTTGATACACATCAACATATTTTGGGAGATCCCTTTGAAAGTATAAAAACAAGATCATTATTCAAGAATAACTTTGTTTCTCCCATCTGATAAATATAATCGAAGACTGTTGAAGAAGCTCTTACTGATGAGAATTGGATCTCAGTTATAAAAGACAAGCTAAATCAATTTGATAAGAACAAAGTATGGAATCTGGTTCCTTGTTTAAAAAACAAGTCAATTATTGGAACTTGATGGGGTTTTCGAAACAAACTTGATGAAAATGGTAAGATGGTAAGAAACAAAGTTAGACTTATAGCTCAAGGTTACAATCAACAAGAAGGTATTGATTTTAATGAAACTTATGCACCTATTGCTAGATTGGAATCAATTAGAATTTTACTTCAAGTTATAGAAACTTTGAGTTGTTCCAAATGGATGTTAAAAGTGCATTCTTAAATGGTTACATTAACAAAAGAAGTATTTGTTAAGAAACTCTCCAGTTTTGAAGATGAAAACCATCTGGATTATGTGATGAAGTTATCCAAAGCTTTGTATGGTTTAAAGCAAGTTCCTCGAGCATCATATAAGAGGTTAAGTAACTTTCTGCTTGAGAATAACTTTGAAACAGGAAAGATCGATAAAACCTTGTTTATTAAGAGAAATGAGAATGATTTGCTCATAGTGCAAATATATGTTGATGACATAATATTTGGTTATACTAATCCATCCTTTTGTGAAGAATTCTCAGCATTAATGCAGGGGAGTTTGAAATAAGCATGATGGGAGAATTATCATTCTATCTCGGATTACAAATTAGACAAACAGAAAAAGGAATCTTCATTTTGAGAATACCAAACCGATGGGTACTCCCATGTACACTGGAACTAAACTTGATAAAGACGAAGAAGGCAAAGCTAAAGATGAGACAAAGTATAGAGGAATGATTGGATCACCATTATATCTTATAAGCTCAAGATTAGACATTATACCTAATGTGTTTCTTTGTGCACGCTTTCAATCAAATCCAAAAGAAAGCCGTCTTCAAGTAGTTAAAAGAATCTTTTGATATCTCTATGGAACTATGGATTTTGGACTATGGTTTCCAAAAATTGATTCATTTGACATAGTGGGCTATTGTGATGCAAATTGTGCAGGTGATAAAGTCGATCAAAAAAACACATTTGGTCACTACTAATTTCTTGGAGGATGTCTAGTATCTTGGTCCTATAAGAAGCAAAATTACACAGTGCATTCGACGATTGAAGTGAAATACATAGCAGCTATCAGTTGTTATGCTCAAATCTTATGGATAAAGAATCAACTATAGGATTTTGCTCTAAACTTTTCCCATATTCTTATATTGTGTGATAATATGAGTGCTATAAATCTTTTTAAAAATCTTATACATCATTCTAGGACTAAGCATATAGAAATCAAACATCGTTTTCTCAGAGATAATGTTTTAGAAGGAACCATTGATCTTTTGCATGTTAATACTGAGAATCAAGTAGTTGACATTTTCACTAAGCTACTCTCCAAAAATAGATTTTGCATGTTAAGAAAAGAGCTTGGTATGTGCAAACTCTCTAATATTATTTCTTTATAAATATTCTCTATTACTTGTCTTTGCATTTCGTTTAGCAGGCTCCTTCTACTTTGTTTCCTTAGAAAATCTCTCTTGGTTTGGTAGGCCTAATAGAGTTTAAAAGGCTACTCTTCTTTTTAAGGCTTCTCTCGGGTTAACATTCTACGTGACAAATAAATAGAGAGTCATTAATGGCATCGTTTTAGCCTTTTTAAAAACAGACGAGTAGTATGACAACTCTACGTACGTATTTGTCAAAAGATACGCAGTGGATTACACTTCCTCTTCTAGTTTATACATCTACTTATCCTCTCATGAGATCAACGCTCAAGAATCACTTAGTATACCTTAAGCAAACTTCTCTCATCTTCCCTGTTATTCTCTCTACACCCTAACTCTCTACATTGCCTCCTATTTTCCCTCTTAAACTTCACCAAGCTTTCCTAAAAACAAAGTCAAAAGGGTAAAAGAAATTTTTGGCCTAAACTTCTAGCCATAACGAAACACCTCGTCATGAACAAACCTTTACTTCTTATTCCTTGTCTTTATATCCCATTATAGGTTCTTTGGACACTATTACCGAACCTGTTTCTGTCTCCTCAAACATCCAAACTTTATAAATACCCTATCAGGAGACCCAAAATATAGGAAAAGGAAGGTTGTTGCTATGTTGTCTCTAGATTATCCTGATTCCTCTTCAAATGACAAAGAAGAAACAACTGAAAAACAATATGTTTATGACTCAAAAGAAGAAGAATAAGAAGAAAAAGAAGAAGAAAGAGGAAAAGAAAAGAAAGAAGAAAGTGAAGAAGAAGAAGAGACCTACTGTAAGGGGAGTTACTAAAAATATGTGAGATTTCATTTACCTATTCTCTCCCTTGAGCTTATTAGTAAAGATTGGAACCCCCAATTATGTAAGTGGTAATTGAAGATTTGTGAGTCTCATATCTTCTATCACTCTCACTGAATCATCACAACTTTGTGTAGTTAGATAAGCAACATTGATGCATAGATTGAATATGAGACTTAGCACTTCTTAAAATGTCTACAATTTTGTAAATAGTGTTCTAATAAATGTAGGATCATTGGCACAAAGCATAAGTAAGTCATCAGCAAAACAAAGTTGAGTGATGCCAAGATCACTACATTGATTATGAAATTTGAAGTTTATGTTGTCCTCTATACAAAGTTAAGTGATTCACTGAAGAACTTCTATAGAAATGGCAAATAACTTGGGAGAAAGTGAGCCACCTTGACTAATTCCTCTTGCAACTTTGTAAAGTTGGGTAGGTTCTCCATTTATCATCACTCAAAAGGACACACACGTGATACAAGCCTAAATCCATCTAATAAAATCATAAAGGTGTCCAGAAGCATGTAGAGAGTTGATAATAAAGCTCTATCAATAGTTTCATATGTCATTTTAAAGTCTACCTTGAGTACAAGACTCTTAATATGCTTCTTGGACTTGTATCTTTAAACTTTTCTTGGGCTAATAAAAATCATAAGGGTATCCAAAAGCATGTAGAGAGTTGATAATAAAGCTCTATTCAATAGTTTCGCATGTTGTTTTAAAGTTGAGTGCAAGACTCTTAATATGCTTCTTGGACTTATATCTTTAAACATTTCTTGGGATAATAAGATGTTGTCACTCATACTTCTACCAAGAATGTAAACACCTTGACTTGGAATAATTAATCTACCTAAAGTAACCTTTAACTTGTTAGCTATTACACCACTTTACAACAAGAAATAGGTATGAAGTCATTAAAGCCTGTATGATTAGGAATTTTAGGAACCAAGACTAGGTAATTCTTGTTCATCATTTTAAACAACTTACCACTCTTGAAGCATTCCTACACTACATTGATTACTATTATTTGTAAGACATTCCATTGTTCCTGAAAGAATCTTGCATTGAATCCATTTGGTCCTGGTGACTTATCGAGATGAAGAATAAAACCCTTACAATCTCTTCATTAGTGACTTACTTGATGAGTTATGAATGATGATATTGATTAATGGAACCAAAAACACTATTGAGCATCTCTTCTAAAAAGCAAGTAGTATGGGTAGTTTCACCATTTATAGCTTTGAAGTAACTTTTGGCTATCTCTTTCATCTCTTCTTGATCATACATCATAGTGCCATTATTGTCTTCATTGGACACAATCTTGTTTGTATTTCTCCTATCTTCAATAACACTGAAGAAATACTTGGAATTTCTGTCTCCTTACTGGATCCACTAAATTTTAGACTTCTACTTCGGTTGTGAAATGCAAGTATCAAGATCTTGTAGACAATTCTTAAGATCTACTTTCTCTTTCTTAATGAATTGGCATCCGTAGGGTTGTTTGTTTTTAAGTGAGTGATAGCTCCTGCATGGCTTATGGTTTATCTATCTTCATAGGATTAATGGCACCCGTCAGTAGTTTGAAACATTCAGATTTGATGAACTTCAAATTTTGCAAACATTGATATGCTTTAGATCTATGAAATATTTGAACAAGAGCATCTGTAATAATTGAATCTAGTTATGGATGTTTTAACAAAGAATTGAAAAACCTTAAAGGAGATTTCCTTATCATTGAGCTTCTGGTGATGTGAACATTGATTGGATGGTGGTATGAAAAAAAAGGCTCCCTGGACACTGTATAACTCTCTGTCATTTTGTTAGGCCATCGATCATTCACTAAACATCTGTCAAGTTTCCTCTAAATCAAATCTTCTCCCTGTTGATGGTTTCTTTAAGTGAAACTTAAGGTCCACCAATCCTAACCGAAAGATAAGTTTAGTTAACTCCTCTATATCTGCATGAGTTATAATTCTTCTCCTTATAAATCCAACTAGAGAAAGAAGATAGTAGAAGTCTCCAGCCAGCATCTAGGGAATTGTAATGTTTGATTCAATAATGTGTAAGTCCTTCCATAAAATAGCCCTTTAAAACTCCAATTATGTGCATATATGACTGTAATTGATAATGGCATATTGCCTGCTTTCATAACAAGTTCACAATGGATGAGTTGTTCAGTGAAAAACTAGTTGGATAGTGTTAGATAAGCTAGATCCAATGCTAACATGATCCTGCCATTTGGATGCTTCAAATGATTACTTAAAGCTTGTCATTATATTGGTATGAAATTTAAACCTCCCAAAAATACTTCTTCCTTTATTTTAGTTTCCTCCAAACCAATAAAAACCAAATGATTGGCCCTTAGGTATTCCTTTAAAGCCAATTGTTTATTAGGAAAATTAAGTCATCTCACATTTTGCATTGTAAAGTTCGTGAGGGGAGTTTAGGTTTTGATTTCCTCTAGGATGTCCTACTACCTATTACATGTCATTAATTCATTTTCTACTTAGTAACTTTTGTCTCACTTTTAAACTCGATTAGCTCTGCATTATTAGTAGGTAACTCATTTTCTTCTCCATCATCTTGGTCTAGTATATTAATCAAGCATTGCCTATTTTGTGTTTCTCATTTCCACATATATCCTATTGTATGGGTGAGTTTATAAGAGAAGTAACTTCAAGTTGCTGATTATCAAGGGGACTTGGTACATTTGAATCAGATGAAATTGCTAGTGGATCATTCCCATCCAGATTAGTTTCACTCTTCACATTTGTTTTTGAATTTTCATACAGACTCTATTTTTCATTTTTTTTCTGCCTAGGGTATCTCCTTGTTTTTAACTAGCATCTTTATTGGACTCTCTAGATTGTTTTCTTTGCTGGTGTCAATCATCACTATTTGGAACTCCATTAGTTACTAACTGGGGATATGTGCTATCTGTACCTTTTCCTTCTTCCTTAGTTTTGTTTTTCTTAGGGATCCTTTTGTCTTTAATCAATTTACTACCTTTACTATACCTCATTATAGGAATGGTTTCGGGCATGCTTTTCTCGCATTCTACTTCAATACATACCCGAGTATAACCAACTCTCTTGATGTTTACAATGTTCTTGTCTATGGTAAGAGGTGTGCCAATGTAGCTATTCAAATAACTTAAACCTTTCGAAGACCAATACTTAAAAGGAACATTGTGCATATTAATCGATATAGATAAAGTTCTGATCTCTGCTCTATCTAGCTTGAAACTGAATTCCCATTTTCTCAAGAATAAAGGTTTAACTTGTATGTACCAAAGCCCAAGGCCATCATCTTATTCACCATTTCATTTGAATAGAATCGAAAGATGAACATGTTTTCTTCTATAATTAGAGTGGTTTGGGGACCCCTTTTCTCTAGTTGAGTTCTGTCCAGTGTTTGGCACTCGAGTATGCCATCCTTTTGTCTAGAAGGTATCCTACAAGGGGTGACTACCATTTGGTAGCTTCTAACTATATCACAACTTCTAGTAGGGAGACAAATCCCTCTACAATATCAGGAACAAATTACAAACTTCCAAAAGTTTCTGGATCTCCTACAACCTAACTTCACATTGGCTTTTCTACCTTTCTGTAGTGGATTGTGAGGTGGGGAGGGTGCAAGGTTGGAAGATAGAGGAGAGAAGTCCTTTATCACTATTGGAGGTGATGGAGACGAGGATGAAGCCCCAGGTGAAATTTTACCATTAAAGGTAAACTGTCAGAACGCGATGCTAGATGAAAGGGTATCGAATAAGGAAAAAACTTGGTTCAGACCAAACAAAAAGAAGCAGTTCTAGAGGGAGAGAAAATGGAGAAGAAGAAGAAGAAGAAGAAGGTTAGTAGAAGAAACAAGAGGGCAGAGGTAAGGAAACATTCAAAAAGTGCAAGTTTCATGGTTGGTGCAAATGGAGGACTAGAGAGAAGGAGAAGAAAGGCCATCAAAAAGTTGACAACTAAAGGATTGCAAGATCTTATTATGAGAATTCTATAGGAAATATTTGATCATAATGAGTATAATTTTATTCAATCTTCATTCTGGATTAAGTAACCCATAATCTAATTTTTCTTTTGGTTTTCCTAAGAACTCATAGTTAAATTTAATCTTAATTGGTGTTTGGATGGTTATCACTCCAATATTAAGGAGTAAGAACTTGGTTCTTAAGGAACATAATGAAGTTTTTGTTCTAAACTTGAAATTTGTATAGGAGTAACCATATTTGATTCCAATCTATATTCTTCACAATTGCATGTTTCTTTAGAAAGTAAATATATATTCCAAAAGAAAATTTTACATAGAAAGAGCCATACAAATGATGCAAACATACAAGGTGTTGACCTGACAAGTTACCTATCTATATAAAAGAATCTAGATTAGCAGTTCCAAGTTGAGAAACAAGAGAGTTGTCTTCACAACAGACTACAATTTCTTTTATCCATATCAGTGAATTTCACTTAAGATTGATTATAGTCCAACAAATGAGCTTATGAATTAATAGGTACTTGAGAGTCTCATCTTGCTTGAAAATATTGTGGTTTCTTTCCTTCCAAACGACATATATGCAGTAGGAAAAGATAGTCTTGAATAAGATGGAATTGGACTTTGTTTGAATATAAATGTTGCTTGCCTATTGAACATTCTGTGGCCATTCATCTTTATCATAATATCTCTCCTTTGTTTTCACTCTAGACAAGAATGGAATTAGTATATGAATTGAAGAATAATTGCATGAATTATTCAAGTTCATCCTTATAAAGAGCACAAAGTGGAATGAAGTTGTAATTGTATCTATCTTTTGTGTGAATTCTACCCAAGATTATTAACCAGTAGGTTGTAAAGGCTTTAGGGACCAAGAATTTATGCCATATTAATTTGTCCCAACTGATTTTGGTAAAATGATCTCTAACTTTGTCCAAATAAGAAGCCTAAATGAATACTCCAAAGTTGTGCAATTGTCAGACAAGTAACTTAGGATTAAGGAATTAGGTATAAAAATAGGTAGGTTAGCAGTAAGAAAAGACATTCCTTTATAGGAGAAAATCTAGGAAATTATTTTTAATCATTCCTAAAACTCTAGAGTTAGGAGGAATTCTATTTCTAAGATAGTTTAGCTTAGGTCTTTGGTATAATTAGGTACTAAATGATACCAGTTATCAAACCCTAGCCAAGCTTCTTGTCTATTTCCTATATATTTTCATTTTGATGTATAAATATATTTGGTCTCTCATCCTCAACATTGTAATAAATTGCCAAGAATGGTCCCTATTTTCTTTAGAAACAATTGCTGATAAGGTATTGTCCGTGGATCCATTTGTACAAGTTGTCTCCTTATCATTAAGCAGCCTCTAAATCCATTTTGCTAATAACATGTTTTTATTCTTCAAAGATACTAGATCTAATCCTCCTTCCAACTTAGGAGAGAAAACTTTAGTCAAATTCACTTTGACTCCATAAGGTTAGCTGATGTCTCCATTCCAAAGGAAGCTAATGGATGCCCAAAATGTAGGCCAATAAGTTAGGATTGGCAATGTGTCAAGCTGGGTTGGATCGGACAACCTAAAAAATTTATGTTTATTGCCCTTGGCAGTTCGAAGCCCGGGCCAACATGGCCAGATTTTTTATTTTTTTAATTAAAAATAGTAATCGATGTTATTTTATTTAAAACAACATTATTTTTTTATTTTCAGGCTTCAATTAGGTCAGGGTCATGAGCCGGACTCTTTCCTTAAAAAATTTTAGAGTTTCGAGCTGGGCCAGTCTCAAACTTGACTCAAAATCCAAAAATTTTGAAAGAAAAAGTCCGAATTCGATCAAATCAGGCCAAGTCAAGTCAGGCATGGGTTAAATTGCGATCTTTACAATTAGTAGGTATAAAAATGTAGGAATTCTGGCTAATGTCTTCTTTCTTCGACAGGTAGACAATTCTACTTGGCTTCTCAGTTTCAGCAGAGCTGGAAATGCAGTAGACACATTGCAAGACCATTGCATGCCGATGTCAGCTGGTTACAGTGTGACCTTCCTAACCTAAAAGCAGGCGATCGACCTAAAAGAGAATGAGAAGAGAATTCAACGAGTAAAAGAGTTATTATGTATCTAGCCTACCTCCCTGCCATTTCACGCAAGAATACATCGATAATCATATCTAAGATCGTCATGTTTGATGACTCATCCACGTAAATGTTTTAAAACATGCACAAATAGCCATTAGTTACTAAGACATAAGTTGTACCATTTCTGATGTTTCGATTCAAAAGTAGGTTAGGGCATATAGAAATTGTATTCACCAGAACCTTGGTTTATAGCTTCTTCTGTTTTCGACTAGTGGGTGAGAAGGCAGATATTAATTAAGTCCGTGATACCTGATGTACTCCAAAGAGAAATAGAATTATAGAATACAAATTTATTGGTAGGAATGACTTAGGCCGGAGAGAAACTATTCAGATATACTAGGGAGCCTCTTAAAAAAGGAAAAAGAAAAGTTTGGTCGCAAGATATGCAAAAATATTTTCTGTTTCGCAATTGCATTGATATTGAAATAAGTACTCTCATCAATCCATGTGAATTCGTTTATGGATTATTTTTCCTTTCTATAATATATATATATATATAAGGAATATTATGGTTTTAATAAAATTTAAATAGGTATATCCGGAGTTTTATATGAAAAACAACTTAGGGGATGTAATTTTTGGACCCAAACAAATTTGTATCAATTAACCTTTGGACAAGAAGGACTGATCAAATTAAGAAAGGCTTTGTTCGCAAAAAAAATTGACTAATGAGTAGGCCTTCTATCTCTTACTACTTCTTTGTGTATTGGGCTCATACCTATTTATCTCTCCATCTAAAATTTTATAATTTATTATTTTTTGAATTATTACAGAATTATATTAGGTGAAAATAAAATTTTTATTCTTCGTATTGTATTCTTGTAGTGTTTATGCGCAAACATAATTAAAAGGATCAATTAGAATTTTACGAAGTGACAATTTCAAAGAATATTTATTTAATCTATTTTTAAAAATTTTCAAAATAATATTATGGACAATTTAACCTATATTAACAAACTATCTTAAAATAGGTCAACATAACATAAGAATAGAAATTTATTTAAATTTATTAGAACCGTCTTTTTGTTATAAGCCCACCAAACAATTTGAATTAAACATTGTTTGCATGACTTGCTTGTTAATCGATCATATGTCTTCCTTTATATATCAAGATAGTATACACTATTTTTTGTTTTTTTGAAAGGTAAATTAGTATTAAACCAAAAAAATTATATACAAGATTATTAGGGCATAGTTTGACTAAAAGAAGAAGATCAAAACAGTCCAACTACAATAATAACTTCAAAAAGTGATCAAAGTTTTAGGATACATTCTACACAAAAATCTTAGAAATCATAGTCTTTATCTTAAATACTACATGAAAGTATGTAAAAGAAGTAGAGTCTAAAGTAACTGCATTTCTTGTCTTCCACAAAGTGTAGATGGTGCAACAAAACACTAGTCTTGCAACCTTGCTTCTCAATCGAGCTCTAGTGTAGTCTTTATGGATCCATTTAATAGCAATAGGCAATATAGACATCCCCCATGCTAATCTAAGCCACCTTCGAACTGTATCCTAGACTGTAACTATAAATGAATATCTAAAATACAAATGGGCCACTGTCTCCTGCTCAACTCCACATAAACTACATGTTCTATCTATGTCTAGAAACATCAAATTATGGTTGGCAATCTATTACGCAAACCAAGTTAAGTAATAAAGAAGAACTTTAGGGGAATGTAGTCCAAATGAAGGCATCCATGGTCTTTTTATCTGCTTCATACGTAATAATTCATAGACCTTCCTTGAAAAGAGCTTTTATTTATACACATCTTCTGAAGTCCCCACACCATCATTTCCCTTCCATCAAGTTTCTCCATCAAAGAATCTCTAATAAAAGCAAACATCTTCATCAAAGGTGAACCTCTAGTCGAAGGTTTACAATCTCAAATCGATTTTCCCCTTAAACACACCTCATGTATCCATCAAACCCAAAGATTATCAGCTTTGGAATGAATATTCCAAAGAACCTTTGATAATAGTGCAACATTCCAAACTCTACAATTTTTTAAACCCAAGCCACCTTCTTCCCTTGGCAAACAAATATCCTCCCAGGCCATTTTTTAATGTTTCCCTCCCTATAAGAACAAGCTACACATAAAGGTGATTTTGTTTAAGATGGTGATAGTATTGGAAACGCTTAGAGCTTGAATGATTGTACACCTTGTATTACCGCCCTAATCAACTCAAGGCATCCAGTATAAGAGAGCGTTTTTGGGAGATCCCACATCGGTTAGAGAGGAGAGCGAAGTATGCCTTACAAGGATATGGATACCTCTCCCCCTAAAAAGCGTTTTCCATGCCCTAACGCACCGGATCCTATCAGACGTCTAAAGTTAAATGTGCTAGGGCAAGAGTAGTACTAGGATGACTGACCTCCTAGGAAGTTCTCCGGAAAAGCAAAACCGTGAGGGCTTGGTTGGGCCAAAGCCCAAAGCGGACAATATCTATGAGCGGGTGATCTGGGCTGTTACAAGTAGTATCAGAGCCGGTACCCAAGCTAATTTGCCAGCTAGGCTAGGGCCCAAAGAGGGCAGAGCCCTAAGGGGGTGGAGAATGTGAGATCCCACATCAATTAGAGAGGGGAACAAAATATACCTTATAAGGGTACAGATACCTCTCCCTTACAGACGCGTTTGAGTGTGACATCCCACATCGGTTAGAGAGGAGAACGAAGTATGCCTTATAAGGATATGGATATCTCTCCCTTTAAGATGCGTTTTCCATGCCCTAATGCACCGGATTCCATCAGAACTCCGAACTTAAATGTGTTAGGGCAAGAGTAGTATCAAGATGGATGACCTCCTGGGAAGTTCTCGGGAAAAGCAAAACCGTAAGGGCTTGGCTGGGCCAAGGACCAAAGCGGACAATATCTGTAGGCAGGTAGTCTGGGATGTTACAAATAGTATCAGAGCCGGTACCCAAACTATTGTGCCAGCTAGACTAGGTCCTAAAGGGGTGGAGAATGTGAGATCTCACATCAATTAGTGAGGAGAATGAAGTATGCCTTATGTATGGATACCTCTCCCCCTAAGACGCATTTTCCATGCCCTAACGCACTGAATCCCATCAAAACTTTAAAGTTAAATGTGCTAGGGCAACAGTAGTACTAGGATGGGTGACCTCCTGGGAAGTTCTTGGGAAAAGCAAAACCGTGAGGACTTGGTTGGGTCAAGGCTCAAAGCAGACAATATCTGTGAGCGGGTGATCTGAGCTGTTACAAGTGATATCAGAATTGGTACCCGAGCTAATGTGCCAGTTAAGCTGGACCCCAAAAGAGGGCTGGGCCCTAAGGGGGTGAAAAATGTGAGATCCCACATCGGTTGGAGAGGGGAACGAAGTATGCCTTATAAGGGTACGGATACCTCTCCCTTATAGACGCATTTTCCCATTGATGGGAAGAGCAAAACCGTGAAGGGTTCAGCCCGAGAGGCAACCTAAAGTGGACAATATCTACGGGTGGATGGTCTAGGCTATTACAGTTTTAGCATTCTAATTATTAATTTATCCCTCAATAGTCTCGATTAAACAAGAAAATTAGCCATTGAAACTTTTAACGGAGCCAATGGAATGCCCAAATAACGAACTAGAAATGCTCCTATTGGAAAATCAACCAATTCTATGATATCCTCCTGGTCTCTACCATATATTCCTGCAAGATACATATTAGATTTGGAAGGGTTAGCCTTTAGCCCTAACGGCCCTTCCAAATCTATAACAACATCCATAAGAATTTTAATAGACATAAAATCCCCTCTCGAGAACAACATAAGATCATCAGCAAAGGGAACGTGCATAATACCAGATTTATTACACTTTAGGTGATAGTTAAAATGAGAGTTTGTGGTTCTCATCTTCATCAACCAAGAAAGGTACTCCGAACACATAATGAATAAAGTAGGGGATATGGGATCACCTTGTCTCAAACCTCATTGTCCTCTGAACATACCATGTAAGACCCCTCTACCATTAATGGATATGGAGAATGATGTTGTAGTGACACACTCCATAATCCATCCCACAAATTGTAATGGGAATCCCAATCCAATCAACATATCCTCAAGAAAGGTTTAGGAAACAGTATCATACGCTTGAGTAGTGTCCATCTTGATCATGCAACTTGGAGAATTTCTCTTCTTAGTGTAGCCTCTAACAATTCCTATGCTAAAAAGACATTATCCACAATAGCTCTTCCCGAGAAAAAAGCAGCTTGGGCCAGATCAACCAAAGATCCAAGTAAAGGAGAAATTCTTTTAACCAATATTTTCGTAATCATCTTGTATGTAACATTTGTGCAAGCAATAAGCCTAAAATCCTTTGCCTTTGGGTCATTTTTGGTTTTGGGCATTCATGCAGTGATGGTATGATTTATTTGCTTAAGAAGTTTACCATTTTCAAAGAACTCCTTTATTGCTGCAACAAAGTCCCTTCCCACAATATGTCATTGCTTTTTGAAGAAAGTTGATGTAAAGCCATCCAGACCTGGTGTTTTATCATCCCTAATGTCAAAAAGTGCCCTTTTGATTTCATCCTCCAAAACTGGAGCAACCAAAACCTCACAAGTAGAAACATCAACTTTCGACCCATTTAATAGTACATCCCTTTCTATCCAGTTAGAAGTAACCGCGGTGCCAAATAACCTTTTAAAGAAATCTACCAAACAAGTAGCGACTTTTTCAATCGAATTAGTTGAAGTGCTATCCTCTCTAATAATATAAGAAATAGAAATTTTCAATCCCTTTCTATTTGCCACCATTTGAAAGTATCTTGTGCACTTATTGGATTCTATAATATGAGTACACTTTTCTTTTTTTGGTAGAAATGCTTCTCCGCTTCCAACAAAAAATTTGCCTCTTTTCTCTTCTTTTTTACAAGCTCCATAAGACCCAAATCAGTAGGATTTCTAAGGGAAGCCTTATAAGCCAATTTAAAGCTTACCTTAGCATCCTTATCTCTTGAAGAATATGGCCAAAAGCATTGAAGTTAAGCAATTTCAAAGTATACTTAAGAGATTTCAACTTTGAACATAAAATATATTGAGCACACCCATCAACACCCTTATCCCAACTACTAGTAATGATAGTCTCAAAGTTTGGGTGAGCAATCCATATATTAAAAAACTTAAAGGCTTAGTACCTCTGTAAGTAGGTTGAATGAAATCCACCACAACCGGGCAATGATCAGATTCTGTGGTCATAACCAAGAACTTTGCATTGCAAAATAAACCAATATTCCCCCAATTATGATTAATAAGGACTCGGTCAAGCTTAGCCCAAAGATTATTCTTATGCCAAGTGAAGAATTCCCCCTAAAAGGTTCATCCTCTAACGCAAGTGCAATCTGCAATCCGCAAGTGAAGTAAATCCTTAAGCAAATAAGCTGACAATGGATTACAACCAAGTCTCTCACTTTCCAATCAAACACAATTGAAATCTCCCATGATGGCCCATGATAAAGTCATGGCCTCTCTATAACCCATCAATTGTTGCCACAACTTTTTACTTTTGGTGACACTATATAATCCATAAACAAATGTTGAGATAAATATAATATGAGATACAAGGCACTGAATACGACAAGGTATATGTTGTTCTCCAACATCTAACATATCACATTGAACAAATAAAGGATTCCACATAATGATCATCCTCCCCCCAGCTACAGCATCAAAATTGTGAGAAGGTTCCACCCCAGGAACTTATTCTTCATAACCAAGTTTAGTTTATCCAATGACAATTTTATTTCAATAACACAACAAAAATGAGAATCGTGTTGTCTAATAAGACCAACAACACATTTTTGTCTCGAGGCCTTATTAAAACCTCAGACATTCCAACATAAGATCCTCATTTATCTCCTATGGAGGATTGGTCTCCTTCAAGCCTTTTACCTCTATCCCTTTTTTTGTTTCCATGGGTATTTTCTCAAATAACCACACCTTGATCCCGTATAACATGATTACTAAAACCAATCTTTTGCTTCAAAAGATTGTTAGTAAATATCATACTTTCTTTACTTTTATTATTTTTCACACACCTATGATTGCTCATTGTTTTCCATTAGTTATCCTTGGCCATATCCCCCTCTTGTTCATTTACCTTCTCATCATTGCCTTGGGAGGCTGCATTGTAGATCTGTGATTTGCTAGTTGTGGGCTGCGATGTTCCCTCACTTGTGCTGGAGTGATCCGTAATGTTTTTCCCACTTGCCTGCCCTATTGTCCCAGTAGCTCTTGGGCGCATTGCTTCCTTATCCGCTACCACATGGTGTACTAGTCCCTCACCCATACTCGTTTGCAATGCTACCTCACCTATTCTTGGGAGCATCTCACCCTTTTTTGATTGCCTTTGTTTCCCTCTAGAGCTTGGTCTAGCATCACCTATTTGTATGTGTTGCTAGACTAACCATGTTACATCCCCCACTACTTTTTCCAACCCAAAAGTCTGCCTTTCCTCCATGTGACCCCTTGCTTGTCACTCTCATTTTTAGCATTCTTCATTTCCTTCCTCTTTTCCTTTGCAATTGTCGTACAATTAAAGGGATTATGTCCAATTTTTTTGCAAAAGTAGTAATAGTTTAGAAAGGTCTCATACACCACCTTCTGTAAATATCATATTCCCCCTAGCAATTCAACTTCAAACGAAGTCATAGGTCTTTTTGATACATCAAGTTCTATGAGGATTCTTGCAAAACCAATCCAGGACTTCATACTTGTGACTTTGTCCGTATATATTGGTTTTCCCACATGTGATCCCAATTTTCCCAATCCCTTTGCATTCCATAATTCAAGAGGTACATTTGGCAATTGCACCCAAATCGGTACCTCTATAAATTCCTTATAATCAAAGGAAAATCCATGTGGCAACCGTTTTAGCAAGAGTGTTTTTCTAGACACTATGTATGGTCCTCCCGCAAACACATTGGTATGATTTTCACATTGTCAAATTGGAAAATGATCCACCCTTGATCATGTGGTAATATTTTACACTTGACATTCCATTTAGTTATCAACCCTCTATCGCTTTCAACCTTGGGAATCTACCCGTAAAGCCACCCATAAGGCAAAAACCCCCGCTCTTTCTCAATATGTACGATATCATTAAGATCCATAGTCACTTTATCACCAACCTCCACAAATTCTAATTGAATCCCTTGCTTCAAATCACAGTTATTCTTGAACATGCTAACGAATGATGGTTTTGAAGGGTTTGATTACTCCTCCACCACCTAACATATACCTCTTTTTTGTAAGTTAGGCATTTCATCAAACACCTTCATTGTACTGCTATCTTTCTCTCCCTTCTCTTCTGAAGATGTTGAATCCATTCCGCCAATTTCAGATTTAGTCATAACATCTTCACCTTCCTCCATAGGTGTAGTATCTTCCTCCACCAAAACCTCGCCTACTCCTACTATTGCCCTACCGTCCACACTGATGCGCCTTCCAGCCCCAACAATTACATCCTAGTGCATACCTTTACCTATACCCACTGCATCATCACATTCTATAAGCCCAACCCTCTCACCTGGCACCCAATCTATGCGCTTTCCTTTCGCAAATCCTATTTTAGCATTTGAACTCGCCGCATCAATGTGCGTTCCCAATCCCTTTTCTACATCAACCGGCACTGCACTACCTACACCTATAGACATGCCCCCTTTACCAAATGTGCACACGATTCCGCCTCCAACCCTCCCACCCTATCTTGGCTTTTTTATTTCATTTCAGAGTCTAGTTCCCAACTCTTTCTTTTCACCTTTCGATGTCTGCACTTGTATCCTATTTTGCATTTATTTCCAGTCTAGTAGCGAATGGAAATCCCTCAATAAAATTTTTCAAATTTGCTTAAAAATCCACAATAATCAAAGCCTAGATGATGGATTAGCCAACATAAAAATCCGATAGATGAAACTGGGATTAGTTGTGAAAGAATCAAGAAGGAATCTGCTGAGGAGGTTAGACGTGCAAGGTGCCTAGTAAGAGCGCAGATCTCCCCTAGGATGAGAAAAACTCACAGTCTTGCATATATAGATTAACTATCCACTATTATCTTGGAATGCTAGCTAGTAGCTCTATAAAAAAAAAATTAAAGGTGTGAGGTGTCATACCTTTTTCGACGAAGGCAATAAGTTTTGAATATTAAGAGAATGTATATTATTTTAATGATGGAGTGCCCTTTATAAGGAATAACCAAGAACGTAAAATTTAAATATGACTTTATTTCAGGCTTACACTCTACTTCTAATAAGTTTGTTCGTAGCCATAGACAAGATACTATTCCTTATTCTTGACTGTGTATGGCTTATGCTCATCCTGAGTATATAAGGTACAATAGGGTGTTTATAAGTAATTTCTCTTTCCAAAACACACTTAAAAATCTTCGATGACAATTTAGAGGGAAAGATTCCCCATCTTTGTAGAGATTCATATTCACTATCTGAGATTACAAGGTACAATAAGGTATTTATAAGAAAATTTTCCTTTAAACCACCCTTAAGAAGCTTTAATGACAATTTAGAGGGAAAGATTCCATATCATTATAAATATTCGTATTCATTATCCTAAGTTAAAAGAGAGTATTTTATTATTCAAAAATAGGAGAGATTAATCTTATTACTGTTAGCTCAAGATTTATTATTAATGATTTTGATGATAACTCTATAATATTTCAAATTTTAAATTGGATTTATTTCTTTAACGATATAATTCTTAAAAGGAAATGATATCATAAGATAAACGATTCCTTTCTTACAAAAACCTTCTTAATGAACTTGCCTTATTAGAAATGATTCCATAACATTTGGAAGGATCTTAATAATTTGAACAATTAGCTCCGAAAAATTTTGACAACTTTTCTCTTAATGTCTGAATATTGGGAGATTCCAATAGAGATGATATCAAAGATTCATTAGATACAAAGTCAACTCATAATTAAAATAAAGCAACAACTAGTTGAAGAAAACATTTACTTAAGGAAGAGTCACTGCATTTTGCAAAACACACACAGTAGCATATAAATTTGCAAAATACTTCAGTAGCATCAATATTCTTCAAAATCATATCTATATCAAACTCCTTGTGCCTTAGAAAGTGAAATCACTTTATTGAGAGAGACTATTAAACCCTTTAAACTTTTTATTGAGATGCAAATGTAGAAGGTTGAAGAACCTTAAAAAATATGTACTTGTGAGCTTCGAGAGGCTTGTAAGAAGTAAAATCCTTGGGGATTGGACGTAAGCTTCGTTATAAGTCAAACCAGTATAAATCAACTATGTTACTCTCTCTCTTTTTTAACTTTTAAATTTTTGCATTACAGTGTGTGTGTTTAATTTACAAGAGACTCCTTCTATTTTAATGTTGCAAGAGGTTTCTTTTATTAATAGGTTTTCTTCGTTTTTTAACAAGTTCTTGTCATTTTTAAACGTTAACATGCCCCTTTCCCTTTTTAAAGTTAATAGGCTTTTTTTCATTTTGAACATGCTCCTTTCGTTTTTAAAATATAAACAGGCTCCTTTCATTTTTTAATAGGCTCTTTCTATTTATAGATTTTTCAGTTGAAATTTAACAGGTTCTTATTGTTTACATAAATTCATAATAACTTCAAAAAATTTTAAGCCATATGTAATTCAACCCCCTACTGTGTGTGTTTGCTTTATCATTTGGTATCAGAGTGAGGTTTCACATTTATTATGTTTTATAGCACGTGATATATAATGGCAAACAATTTGAGAAGCCTTGAAGGACAATCTATCTCTAGGCCTCTTTACTTCAATAGAAACAACTATTCTTATTGGAAAGAGAGAATAACATTTATCTTTAATCTCTAGATATCGAAATCTAGCAAGCTATCAAAGTTAGAGCCATACCTCCTACTCTAGATAACGTAGAAGTGTGGATTGACGCTGATAAAAGAAACGCACAACTAAATGCCAAAGCAAGACATTATATGATTTGTGCACTATCTTTAGAAAAGTATGAAAAGATACCCTATTGCTTTACAACAGAGGAAATGTGGGACAAACTCCAAATTAATTTTAAAGGAATGAAAGAGATAAAGAAACATAGAATAAGTCTTTTAGTGCATCAATACGAAACTATTTGCATGAAACAGGGAGAAACTATAGAAGAATTCTTCGGACATTTCAACAATGTCATCACAGCCTTAAAGAACTTGGGAAAGGTATCTCCTAATGATGAGCTTGTAACAATGATTCTAAGGTCACTGCCAAAGGAATGGAGACCTGAGTTGACAGCTCTAGAAACTAAAAGGATCTTGACACTATTTCATAAAAAGAGGAATGACACTAAAAGCAGCTGATAAATCAATTACATTAAATGATGATGAAAACGACACTGAGTTACGAACAGATGGAGATGACGAATTCAATTTAATGGTCAGAAAATGTAACACCCCACTCTCTTCCGACACACATACGTGCACCCTACGATCACACGTGCACATGCCCGACAGAAGTGGCGTGTTAACTATCTCACCTTTACTTTACTACATGGCATCATAAGTAAAATCAGAAATAACACATTATCTAAAGTCCAAAAATTTCCTTATCTCACTTTATAAACCATAATTTACAATGTAGCATTAGATCCATCATTCATATGTATACATTGTCAGCCTATTAAAGCTCATAGTTCAGTTTACAAAGTATGCTACATAAATAAGGAAATAAACCAAAAACCGAAAACTAATCTTCAGTTCCCAATTGACTGACCTTTGAGCCATAACTTGTACCAAAATGTGGTCTTAGCAGCTAAGTCATCGCTCTCTTGAATATGAAATTATCAATGTTGCAATTTTGGTGAGTTTTGCAAACTCAGTAGAATAACCATCCTCAATGGTTCACTCTTGTCATACAACACAACAATTCATATTATCATGTAATTCACATCAACTTGGTCACTTCAAGTAATATTATGAATCACTTGTTCACAAATCTCATAATTCAAACACAAGTTCATACCATTCATTATCATATATCATACAAGGGAAGTCTTCATAACAATTCAGTTATTCAATTTATTCATATCATATTTGAACACAATGTTTATGAGACTCAATTCATTTATTACGTTGTTATGATTCTGTGCCTTTTTCACTGCCCAATATCCTTTGTGGATACCGGACTCTTTCATACTGTTCTTTATCCGTTAGGAATATAGGGCTCATTTTACCCATTAAGCCTTAGGCTCTTTCCACAAATGTATGATCTTTAAGCTCTTTTTCACTGGCGATATCAGTCATAGCTGCCTTTATATTACATGTACTGAAATGAAAAGCATGCCATAATTTAGTCATCACATTCAATCACTTTCAATCGCATTCATTTTCGTATACATGTAGTACTTCTAATAATGGTTACATGCATCAAACGCCTCGGACAATTATTGTCTGACATTTAGAACACAATCAATACATATCAAATTCAATTCAGAAATAAACAGAACAAATTGAGGTGAGACCATCTTAGGTTACTCACTATTGCTCCCCTTTTGCTTATTGCCTTAAAGTTCTAGCAACATTTGGAAGCAGACGCTCTACTTGCTCTTCTATATGCAATCAAATACAATTTCATGTTACCACATTGTTCATGTAACTGAATATGCATTATTATCAATGTATCATGTAGCATGCATGTTCAATGACATATGCCCGGGTATACTTCTAATAAACCGATGCAAAGATCAATTATACTCCGAACGTGCCAAAATTCATAGACTTATTAACTATTCAACCTTTCTTTTCAACACAAACTTTCAATTCAACTTTACATGATCATTATGACAAGGAAAATGGTGCATTTCTGTAACACTTTCTTTTACACAATGGTGTTTCTAATGACACCAAGATCATACAATTTGGTTAATTATTCTATGAGTTATGCTCAAAATACTACATACTAAGTACATTTGAAATTTTGGCTAGGGCATAATCAAGCATTCAAAGCTATAAACCCATATCTCTTAATGCCAATATCCTACAATTACAAACTTTATACCAATAGAAAGCTAAGCGAATAAACTACAACTTTTGTGAAGACACCTTTGTCTAATTCAGTCTATATCAATATAGTTTATTCAATAATAATAGGATATGATTTCTATCACTAGTAGTGTTACAGCCTAAGCCAAGACTCAATTTCAAGTTAAATTTCAAGACCCTTAAGGACAGAATTCTCTTCTTAAGACTTGTAACCAAATGTCTATAGTTCAATTTAAATTAAGAATCATCTCATTAGGAAACCTACAGATTAAAATATAACTAAAATACTGAAGCATGATCAGTAAAATCATTCCAGTTTAGCAATATTCCAGCACACTCACTATTTTCATCCTAAATTTGTCACTCAATCTTTTTTAATGGATTTAGATGTTTATAAATTTTGGTGAAGTTGAAGAAGAATGTGTTATGAGTCTATTGGTTCAAGTCTCATGTCATTTGGATGCCAGGAGAAGAAGTTATAATAAAAAGAACAAAGGATGTTCAGAACTGTCTCTCTTCAGTAGCCATAAAAGTCACATTCATGCATCTCTTCTTCTTCACCGAAACTGTAGTTTTTCCCTCTCTTCCATTTTTTTTCAGATTTGTTATTCGTACACTTTACAACTAATACCTCTAATGCATAAACCATCTTTTCTACTTCCATCTTAGCTCATCTCAACACAAACAATTTAAAATTCCAAGCTTTAAACATAAACATCAAAAACCAACATCCCTCACGTATATTCCTTATTTTCTACATTTTTCTCCATGTTTCTGTACTTATTCATTCTCACTAATTATCACCAAATTTATTTCTTCCCATATCACTCATGCATGAATCCATTTACAAAACATTAAAACATCATGAAAATGTTATTCACGAAAAACTTACTTGATTCAGTAAAATTCCAGCTCAAAAATTCCAGATTTTCTAATACTTCCAAGCAAACAAACATCAACACAAACTTATAATCATATTCAGCAAGTTCTTCAGCAGTTGAGAGTCAGAATCTAAATACACAAACAGGCGTAACAAGTTGTTTCGGTGATGGATGAAAAGAACAAGGAAAAGAGTTTCAGTGTTGGCGTTTTTAGTGGTGAAGAACATATGTGAGCTATAGTAATTTTTCCTTACTCAAAACAAGACAACATGTGTTCTTAATTCACTGCCATATGTCTCCTTTGCATATGAGCCAATTGTCACTAATTAAGCATTCCATGTGTCACACAAAAATTGGCTCATATTTCAACATTTTTTAATCTGAAAATACTCCAAATTTCCAAAATACCTGAAATATCACCAAACGTACCAAATCAATTTTAATACACTCCAATTTAATTTTCAAGACAATTAATCCACGATTCACATTTTAATTGTATTTATAAATCAATTATACTTCGAAAATTTCAATAAATGCATGTACAATTATTTCATGAATATCAACAAAATTCACATATTTAAATATGCCATATGATGCATGAAATGTACTTCTAACTTCTCAATATACTCTCATTTACACTATTATAAAGTCCTAGCCCCTAACATGGGATATTGGGACATTACAGAAAATATGTCCGCTTCTATAAAAAGAAGATAGTTAAGAAAAGAAAAGGAAACAAGAAAATTGAAAATATTATATTTCCATCTAAAGACAGTAGCAGTAGTAGCAATTCACAAAATAATCAAATCATATGTTATCACTACAAGAAGCTTGGACACACGAGACCAGACTGTCCTCTTCTTCAAAAAGGTAAAACAACCAGAAAGCAAGCTATGATTGTAGCCTGGTCAGATGAGGATTTTGAAAACCTTAAAGAAGAAGAGCCTAAAGAAATAAGCAATGTTTGCTTTATGGTTGAATCATGGGATAATGAGATATATTATTCTGACGCTGAAATTGAAATTGTTGAATTAAGAGATGCATATCATGAACTGTATAATTAGTATAAAAAACTAATAGTGCAGTATTTCAAAAAGGTTGAGAAGTCAAAAAATAATGATGCATCCTTGACAAATAAGATTAAATTACTAGAATCTGATAATAAGAATTTGTTGTCTAGAATTATATCTCTTAAAAATGCCAATAAGCAAAAGGTCTCTAAAAAGGAATTCAAGGAACAAAAGGTAAGTCTGTTAGAAAATGCATTGCTTGAAAATGATTTTGTTGAGGTAAAACAATTAGAAGAAAAAGTTACTACTCTAGAACTTAAGAAAGAAAATTTTGCTTAAAAAAATCATTTCTCTAGAAAAGGATCTTGCCAATTTTGTTGATGGAAGGAACAATCTTGATGCATTACTTAGGAATGGTAAACATGTTTTTGATAAGGCTATAATAGGATATAATGAAAATAAAATATTAAACCATACAAGAATTTCTTTGTTAAATCCAGCAGAAGCCATAGTCAAAACAGGAAGAACCTGATAAATAACAAAACTTACAGTAATTCTCATTCATCTGTTTTATAAAATTACTATGGTAGACATGGTCATATTAGTCATTCTTGTGACTTTCGAAAAATGAAGAAATTATCTCAAATGTATGTTTGGAGACCGAAAGGTCAAACTACTAACCTGAATTTAAGTACCTAAAATGAGATGATATATTCTACAGCTAAAATGAGATAATATATTCTGCAAATATGCTTTAGAACAGAGACAGGAGAAAATAAACGGATAGTTAATAGTGGTTGTTCATGACATATGACAGGTGAAATATCACATTTAAACTATACTAAAAAGAAAGATGGAGGTAATGTTGTTTTTGTTGACAAAAAACAAGGCAAAAGTCACTGGAATTGGTAAAATTGGTGACGTACTTCTGCTTTTATTGATAATGTTCTTTATGTTTATAGTTTGAAACATAACTTGTTAAGTGTAAGTCAATTATGTGATAAGGGTTATAGAGTCACTTTCTATGCATCCCATTGTGAAATTATTGATAATTTTAATGACAACATTTTATTTGTTGGTCCTAGAAATTAGAACATATATTTTACTCAATTGGAAGACGTGTCTTCACAAAATATTAAATGTTTTGTTTCACTAGAAAATGATTCATTTATCTGGCATAAAAGATTTGGACATACTAGAATGAGCATTCTATGAAAATTATCTAAAAATGAGTTAGTAAGAGGACTACCTGAGTTGAAGTTTGATAATAATTAGGTTTGTGAAGCTTGTTTAAAAGGAAAACAAATCAGAAGTAGCTTCTTTCGTAAAAATATTGTTTCCACTAACCAACTGCTTGAACTTGTACATATGGATTTATTTGGTCCTGTTAGGACTTAAAACTTTAGTGGTAAACATTATGGCTTTGTTATAGTAGATAATTATTCAATATTTACATAGATATATTTTCTATCTAATAAACATTATACTTTTGAAGTCTTTGACAAGTTAAACATTTGAATTGAAAAAGGAGATTACATTACATCAATTTGGAGTGATCATTGAGGAGAATTCAATAATAGAAAATTTGAAGATTCTGTAATGAAAATGAGATAACTAATAATTTTTCATGCCCAAGGACTCCTAAGCAAAATGTAGTTGTCAAGAGAAAGAATAGGACTCTTGTTGATATGGCCAGGAAAATGTTGTGTGAAAGTGGTCTACCTTATGGTTACTGGGCTACTACTTGTTACATACTTAATAGGTGCCTTGTAAAACCTTTTCTCAAAAAGACCCCCTATGAGTTGTGGAAAGGAAGAAAAAAGAATGTTGCTTATTTTCAAGCATTTGGCTGCAAGTGTTTCATATTAAATAATGGAAAGGACAATCTTGGAAGATTTGGTGCAAGATCAGATTAAGCTATTTTCTAGGTTACAGTACTACCAGCAAAGGATTCAGAGTTTATAATAAAAGAATAAAGAGGATAGAAGAATCAATACATGTGATATTTGACGAAGCACTACCCTAGATAACAATAGCTAATTCAGATGATGAAGGACATCCTTCGGTTCCTAAAAATACATCGCAGACTCAAACTAAACCTATAATGTCCTAGAGAATGGAGAGGTCAAGATACACATTAGTAAATTCTAAAAGACCCTTATAAAAGTCTAAGAACCATATCTTCCTTTAAAAAAATTATGTTTCCCTCATTTCATAATTAAAACCAAAGACTATTGAAGAGGCTCTTACTGATGAAAATTAGGTTTCCTCTATGAAAGACAAACTAAATCAGTTTGACAAAAACAAAATCTGCAATCTAGTAACTTATCCATAAAATAGGTCAATCATTGGAACTCATTAGGCATTTCAAAACAAATTTGATGAAAACAAAGCTAGACTTGTAGCTCAAGGTTATAATCAACAAGAAGATATTGATTTTGATGAAACTTATACGTCTATTGCTATATTAGAATCGATTAGAATTTTACTTGCCTTTACATGCTATAAAAATTTTTAATTGTTCCAAATGGACGTTAAAAATGCCTTCTTAAATGGATATATTAATGAAGAAGAGTTTGTTCAGAAATCTCCAGTTTTTAAAGATGAAAACCATCCTGATTACATGAAGAAGTTGACTACAGCTCTGTATGGTCTAAAGTAGGCTCCTCGAGCATGGTATGAGAGGTTAAGTACATTTTTGCTTAAGAATAACTTAGAAAGAGGAAAGGTAGATAAAACCTTATTTATTAAGAAAAAGGAGAACAATTAACTCATAGTGCAAATATATGTTGATGACATAATATTTGGTGTACTAATCAATCCTTCTGTGAAGAATTCCCAGCTTTAATGTAGGGGGAGTATAAAATGAGTATGATGGGAAAACTTTCTTTCCTTCTCGAGTTGCAAATTAGGCAAACAGAAAAGGGAATCTTCATTAGCCAAGACAAATACACAAAAGAACTCATCAAGAAATACCATTTTGAGAATGTCAAATCGATAGGTACTCGTATGTATTCTGGAGCTAAACTTGATAAGGATGAAAAAGGTAAGGCTATGGATGAGACAAAGTATAGAGGACTGATTGGATCACTACTATACCTCACAAGCTCAAGACTAGATATTATGCTTAGTGTGTGTCTTTATGCACGAAATCCACCTTCAAACAATTAAGAGGATCTTTCACTATCTTAGTGGAACTACTGATCTCTGGTATTCTCTCCTCTCCAGTTTGTCTATCGTAGGTGTTGTCTTCCTACTGCATCTTTTGCTCGTCAACGTTCTCTTCTCCGACCATTATCATCATGTCCTTCGGTAGAGGCATTTTCATATATTGGGTGATAGTTGTATTTGGGTATTTGATTTCTTTCATTTGTTTATGTATTTTGCGATTGAAAAATAACTTTAAGGTATAAATGTTATTGATAAAAGGGATAAGACGTGATTTTGGTTCTGATGTTGGGATGAATTTCTAATGCATATAAAGTGTTTGATGAAATGTATGTTCTTTAAAAAATATATTTGTGTGACTATTTGAATTCTATCTATTTTGTTGGATTAGAGAATAATGTATTTATGTGACTATTTGAAGGCTATGCATAGTCTATAGAAAGTTGACTCATTTTAACCGAAAGTTAAGTGACTAGTGTCAAAGAAGAAAGCCAAGACGTAGGTAAGCTTTAAGTATTAAAA
>JAOQMP010000005.1:38758863-38784707 GCA_027563575.1 Erythroxylum pedicellare
GATTATTAGTGATCAGATGTCATGGAAATGGTTCTTGGAGTTAAAGTAGCAATGAAATGATGTATTGGATTAGTTTAGAGAGTTAGATATGGAAAGGTGATAGGCTCTGTTTCTTTATTGTGCAAGTATGAATATATAGGTGTTTATACGTGAGCTGATGAAAGCTTAGTGATATTCAAGAAAAAGGTTTTGAGTCCAAGAGTGTAAAGAGGTATTGTCTGTGATGACGTCATTCCTCTTAAGAGATGCATCGTTTGTAAAGACATATCATTTGTGATGACGCCATTCGTCTTAAGAGATGCATTGTCTGTAAAGACATATCGTCTGTGATGACGTCTATTGTCTTAAGAGTTGTATCGTTTGTAAAAATGTTTTGTCTTAAAGTTGTATCGTCTTAGGTTGACTTTTGCTTCATCTTAAGTTGACCATCTGTATCATTTTAGGTTGACTTTTGCTTCGTCTTAAGTTGACGATCTGAATCGTCTATTTTTGTATTCGTCTTCTTTTGCATTCTTCCGCTCTTTCTATTCTTTTGCTTTTTCGAATCATCTGCTTCCCAATCGTCTGCTTTTACATTCGTTTGCTTTTGCATTTGTCTACTTTTGCATTCGTCTGCTCTTTCCATTCGTCTGTTTTTTTGAATCGTCTACTCTTTGCATTCGTTTGTTTTTTGAATCGTCTGCTCTTTGCATTCGTCCTTTTTTTGAATCGTCTACTTTTCATTCATCTGCTTTTGTATTCGTCTGCTCTTTCTATTTGTTTGCTTTTCTGATTCGTCTGCTTTTCATTCGTATGCTTTTGCATTCGTCTGCTATCTGTTTCATCTTATATAGACAGAACCTTAATTGATTCTTTCATCCATAACTTTGTCGTCCAACCTCTTAAGGACCTGATTTTGAAGCATTGGATTCATAACACATTTCTCTATCTCTCTCCATAGAAATTATAGCTTTTGGTTTGACTCAAAAAAGATTGCTCTAATCAAAGTAAGGGTATCGGTTGGAAGAGCATGAACTAGATATTTGACTGAACATGTTCTTGTATTTTGATGATATCTCAATCTGTAGGATTTCAAATTAGATGATTTTTAATTTGGAGTAAACTAAAAATATAGGCCTACAAATTTTCTTAAGAAGTCGAATTGTGAATTTAATGGTTTTAGTGAGGCACAAACCTAAGTATTAATTATACTTAGATGAGTTTTGAATATGAGAATAATCTTGTGATAAGATTGATGGTAAAATACCTGAGGTTATCATGAGCATGCATTGTAGATATTTCATTTCATACATGTGCATTATTAAACACTTATGATGTACAAATTGAGATATTGTGTATGTTAATTGATATAGAGGAGCAAGTGAAACGTCAACCCTTAGACGTTGTCGGAACTTCTAGACATTAGCTTCAGGAGCAACCTGTAAGTAACGTAGACGGTTTCTCTCAACTGTTGTTTTCTTAAATTATGCTTGAATGATGAATGAATTAGTTTGATTGTTGATTCCGGACAGGAGGTCCATTGATTGTAAAATGTGAAATGTATATTGAAGTGCTTTATAATGCAGTTGACTGTGGCATATGTATTCCATACATGAGTGCATAATCAGATAATGACAGTTGTGACCAGAGTAGCCACTAATTAGAGCTTAAAGCTCAACGAGTGAAAAGAGCCTCGAGCTCAAACAATGAATAGGATCCTAAGGCTCACTATGTACAATAAGCCCTGTATCCTCATTAGATAAGGGACAGTTAGTAATGAGCCCGGTATCTAAAATAGATACGGGACAGTTCAGGCACTCGGTCACAACAATGTAATAATTCAAAAGTGTCTCATAAGCATTTCATAAGCATTTTTATCAAGCATGTCTGATTGATTGAAAGGTCGAACTTGCTTATGCCTAAGTGAAAGTGTGATATTATATAAAGTGCAATATGTGTTTATATACTACGTGAAATAACGTGTTGCATGAATTATGAGAACCATCGACGATGGTTACCTCATTTGAGTTTGCAAAACTCACCAAAATTGCAACGTTGTCTTTTCAAGACCGAGAGATGAATTTAGCCACTGAGAGGCTTTTCCCGCCATGTAGATTGCGTTTGGCAAGAGAAGTCATGGCTCAAAGGTCGGTCAGCTGGGATTTTTGGACGGCTTAGATAGATTGTATATATATAGATTATCCTCTTTCATGTAATACCTTTGTACTAGGCTGATGATGTTCTTGTAGTAAAAGTTGAAAGACACAATATAGACTTTCAGTTTTGTGCAATGAAATAAGGAAAAAGAATTGGTTTTTAAATATTGTGGTCTTTTTATTGATGCTTTA
Organism: Erythroxylum pedicellare; assembly: GCA_027563575.1. Classification (NCBI taxonomy): domain Eukaryota; kingdom Viridiplantae; phylum Streptophyta; class Magnoliopsida; order Malpighiales; family Erythroxylaceae; genus Erythroxylum; species Erythroxylum pedicellare. Next base: position 38,761,191 of record JAOQMP010000005.1, read on the forward strand.
TAATTGAATATTGATATGATGCCATGTGACGTGAATGCAGAGATCGAACGTAGCTCACCCTTATCGTAGGATATGTACCGAAATAGCCTCTAAACATTCCGGTGTGTACCTTGTGGTAAGGGGCGCTACATTTAGGTGGTATTAGAGCATGGTTTGGCATATGTTGGGACATATAGGAATGTTAAGCATGAAATATCGTGAGAAATACGGATAATGATTGAAGTTATTGTTTGTTATAAGTCATTCGCTCTAGGTGATCAGATTGATCAACCTGCTGACCAAGGATTGGTAGGAGCCAATAGGGAGTCCTCGGTGCCTCGATTTGGGGAGGTGCCTCCTAGAGTTCTCGAAAGAAGGGAGAGGAGGTATGATAGGCTGTGAAAGCAAGGAGCTGTGGGCTTATATGGCAGCACAGACCCTGCTGAGGCTAAGGGATGATTAGAGAGAACAGAAAGGGTATTTAATCAGATAGATTGCGAGCCTGATGAGAAGTTCGACTATACATTGTCCTTTCTATAGGGCCAAGCTTACCAGTGGTGGAAGACTATTCCAGGCAGTACCACTAGGCCTTGCTAGTTGAAGTGGGGAGACTTTCTGAGGGTCTTCAAATACAATTATATGCCGAAGATCTATTTGGACATGAAGATGCAGGAGTTCTTAGAATTGAAGCAGGGTAGGATGTTAGTGGCTGAATATGAGGCCCAGTTTAATTAATTAAGAGGTTATGCTACTGCTCTAATCCCTACAGAAGAAGACAAGTGTAGGAGGTTTGAGAATGAGCTCAATATGAAAATCAGAACAAAGTTGGTGCTTTCAGACCTGGGCACTTTCACTGAGTTTAGAGCTACTTTAATTAGAATTGAGTAGCTGCTAAGAGAGAGACAAGCTGAGATTGGGTAAGGGTCCAAAGGGAAGAGGCCTTGAGCAAGTCAGGGCAGTTCTGGTAGGGGCTTTAGTAAGCGCCAGAACAGAGCATTTAGACCACCAGGTGGATCCAGACAGATATGATTTGGGCAGAAGGGCAGATTTTCACAGGCTGTCAGTAGAAGAAGTGCATGACAGAGATTGAATCAGTATCCAATTTGTGAGCACTGTGAGAGGAGTCATGGTGGTGAGTGTTGGAGGCTGACGGGAGCTTGCCTCAAATGTGGCTCTATGGACCATCAGATCAAAGATTGCCCTACTACTTTAGAAGCTCAGACTGTTTTCAGTGGGCGATCTAAGAGTAATACTACAATCTAGCAGAGAAGAGGTAGTGGATCTAGAGTGAGAGGCCGAGGTAGAGGCAGAGGGAGAGTTGGGAGTCCTTCCATAAGGACTGAAGGGCGGGGCAGCTGACCGCACCCAGGCCAGAGTCTATGCTATGACTAGGCAAGAGGCTCAAGACTCACCAGATGTTATGGTAGGTGCACTTCTCATTTATGATTTTGAGGCATTTGCACTGTTAGATCCAGGATCTACACACTCCTTTATCGCACTGCATTTGGCATATAGACTGCATTGTGATAGGGAGTTGATACAGTATGGGCTAGAAGTGAGTACACCTCTAGGTAGTACTATTGTTATAGGAGAGGTCTGTAAGGAGTGCTTGATTAGGATTGATCAATCAGAGTTAAATGCAGACTAGATTATACTACAGTTGAGGGAGATTGAGGTTATCCTAGGCATGGATCAACTCACTGCTCATAGGGCCATCATGAACTGCTACACCAAGGAGGTAGTACTAGAATCTCCTGGACAGCCGAGGGTAGTATTCAGAGGAGTTAGTCAAGCAGTACTAGCCAGGATGATATCCTTCATGAGCACATTGAGATTGATGCAGGGAGGATGTGAGGCTTATTTGGCCCACGTCATTGATACTAGGGCTGAGCAGAGTTGTAACATCCGTCCCGATATTAAGGGTTAGAACCCAAATTTTAATAATGGAGAGAATAGTAATGTGAGAGTTAGAAAATTTGCATTTCATGCTCACAGAATGTCAACATAAATACATGTGAATTTGAATCTTTGCACATATGAAAATAATTGTATATGCACTCATTGACATTTCGGGTATATTAAATAGTAATGGGATAGATTGGGGATTGTGGTTATAGTGAATGAGTAGAATGAAATGGAGTAGAAAGACTAGAAATAAAATTTAAGTGTTGGATTTAGTGAACGAAAATACATTGGAGAAGTTTACTGATAATATTTTAGTATGGGAGTATTAGATAATGGAGTAGAAAATTATGGTCTTTATAAGGGGGAGATGTTCAAGAGCATAGATGTATCGTCTGTAAAGACGTATCGTTTGTGATGACGTCATTTCGTCTGTAAAGATGCATCGTCTGTAAAGACGTATCATCTGTGATGACATCATATCGTCTATAGAGTTGTATCGTCTGTAAAGACGCTTTGTCTTAAGAGTTGCATCGTCTTAAGTTGACCCCGCATTGTCTTAAGACTTTTGCTTCGTCTTTCTTTCACTTCATCTGTTCTTTTATTTCGTCTACCCTCTTTGCTTCGTCTGTTTTTTTTTCATCTGCCCTCTTCGCTTAATCTGTCTTTTGTTTCGTCTACTTTCTGCTTTTATGACCGAGACTTCTTCCCTTATTTACTATTCATCTAATACCATCGTCTAGTCCATTTTTGACTCTTTAGACGATAGATTCTGTCTTCAAGGTCTTCATGAAAGTGGTAAATCTTGAAGTCCTCTTTTAAACTACCTAAAGAACATCTAAATCCTCTACCCATAATGTATTCAAATTTCCCCAAAATAGGTTTAGTATAGTTGAGGGCAAGTACAGTTTTCCGTCAAATGTCTCCGAATGTTTGGGTTCCGAAAACGGGATCCAACAATCTAATCATGCTTTCGTGTATGAAATGCATCACATTCATATTCAATCATTCATTGTCTCAAACATTCCTATTTGAAATCCCACTCAAACATATTTATAGTCATATTTTCATTTGTCATCAGATCTTAGTCTAGCATTCAAAAAACATGTTGAGAAACATTTATTTCACAAAATCCACAATCAAGGAACACTTCAGTATCACAATATTAAGTGAGACCGTCTAAGTTACTTACCGTACACTCCAGATAGCTATTGCCTTGAAGTCCCGGTAATGTCTGGATGGTGGCGTTCAATGTGCTTCTGTATATCATACAATACATACACATATCACTATTTTGCACAATCATACACGTGCTCATTTATGCACATATATGTATACATAATACATACAATGCATGTTTATGATAATCCCAAGTTCCTTATCATTATTCTTGTCACAATATTCATTCATATATCAATACTCAATTGATCAATCCAGATTTGTCTAAAAGCAAACTTTCGGGTCCACTTTGCATGATTATTCTCATAAGAAAAGTGAAGTACTTTAATAACACTTCCTCATAGAAAATTGTTCTCCCATGTATTAAGTTTCTAATGATACCGAGATCATACAATTTGATTCATTATTCCAGAAGTTATACTCAATATACTACAAACTGAGTACATTTGAAAATTTGGCTAGTGCGTGATCAGGCACTCAAAGTTATACAACTTATATCTCACAATTAAAATATCCAAAAATTATATACTTTATACCAATTAAAAGATAAGAGAATAAGCTACAAATTTTGTGAAGACAACTTAGTCTGATTCGGCATACATCAATACAGTTTATTCGATAACAGCAGGACATGATTTCTATCACGAGTAGTGCTACAACCTAAGCCAAAACTCAATTTCAAGCTAAATTTCAAGACCTTTAAGAACAGAATTCAAATTCAATTTCTTTTTAAAAATTGTAGAAAAATGTCTCTAGGTAAATTTAAATTAAGAATAATCTCATTTGGAAATATGCAAATCAAAATATAGCCAAAATACCGAAGCATGATCGGTGAAATCTTTCCAGTTAACAATATTCCAGCACACTCACCATTTTCATCCTAAATTTATCACTCAATTTTTTCCAAATGGATTCATATGTTCATAATTTTTGGTAGAGATTAAGAACAATGCGTTAGGAGTCTATTGGTTTAAGTATCATGTCATTTGGATGTCAGGAGAAGAAGTTATATTAAAAAGAACAAAGGATGTTAAGAGAAAACACTACAACAAACATATTCCAGCAATTCTTCTTCACCAATATCACATGCATTTCAGTCCAATTCAAACAATATTCTTATGCTAATAAACATACCATAAAGATCAAGTTTACTGCCTACGTTTTAAGCTTCCAATATCAGCTCACAACTTTAGATTATCAAAGCCTCCATTCATGCATGATTCATCACAAACTCAAGGTGAAAATAGGTTGAATTTTGGACAGCAATATGATGACCACGTTAAACTGGCTTTTTTGGCTATTTTGTGAGGAATTAAAATCTAACTTTTCTGTAGTAATTTGAACTAGAGTTTAACCACAATTCAAAGAGAAGATGGATGCAATTTCGGTGGAGAAGGTGAAGAACAAAAGAGAAAACTGCAGAACTATCCTAGCTGTAACTTTCTTTACTAGACGCTAGGTGTCATTAATTTAGATTAACATGTGTCCATATGCATGCTGGCCAGTTATCATCTTCCTAAGCCACCAAATGTCACCATTAAGCTAAGCCATTTGTCTCCCACTCATTACTGCCATTTGTCAATTAATTAGCTATGCCATTTGTCACTAATTCATTAGTCCATGTGTAACATTATAAATGGTTCATATTTTTACATTTTTTTAAACCCAAAAATACTCTAAATTTCCAAAATAATCGAAATATCACCAAATTTACAAAATCAATTTTAATACACTCCAATTTAATTTTCAAGATAATAAAATCCACAATTCCCATTTATAAATCAAATTTACCTGGAAAATGTCAATGAATGCATATACAATTATATTAATGTGCAAATATCAATATTCTCGTATATGTATATGTCACATTATGCATAAACATGAAATACCCTTTCTAATTTCTCATTTACCTCACTTATACACTATTTTAGACTTATCGCATTTATGAACTTCAAAGCCTATGTGGAAAATGAAGTAGGAAAGAAAATTAAGACGCTTTGTACGGATTGAAGTGGTGAATATTGCTTTAAGGAATTTGAAGCTTTTTGCATAGATCATAGCATTCGGAGAGAACTTATAGCTGCATATACACCACAACAAAACGGTGTATTGAAAAGGAAAACAAAACCATTCTAAACATGGTTAGAAGTTTGTTGGTAAGAGGAGGAGTTCCAAAAACATTCTGACCAGAAGCAGTAAATTGGAGCATCCATATTCTAAATAGAAGTCCAACATTTACTGTCCAAAACATGACACTAGAAGAGGCTTGGAGTGGAAGAAGGTCAATTATTGATCATTTCATAATTTTTAGATGTATTGCATATGCCCATTTTCTAGATGAAAAAAGGAAGAAACTTGATGCTAAAGCTGAAAAATATGTCTTTCTTAGTGTAAGTGAGAATTCTAAATCCTATAAGTTATGCAATCCACTAACAAATAAAATTATGATAAGCAGGAATGTTGTTTTTGATGAAGAAAACATTTGGGAATGGGATAGGCAGTAGCCTAACCAAATTATATATGATAGTAATGCTAAAATATAGGAGCAAAATTAGCCACCTCTTGCAATCCAGGAACAGAAATCAACAGCTCATATGACTGAAGATTCAACTCCATCATAAGCTAAAATTATATCAAGAATGGAGATTGAAAACGAAACTTACTCTTTTCGTCGTGTTAGAAAAAGCCCTACTTGGATGTTAGATTATGAGGTAACTGGAATTGAAGATTGCATTACTCATTTTGCTTTATTTTCAAATTATGATCCTACTACTTTTGAGAGTGCTATCAAAGAAGAAAAATGGAAGAAAGCAATGGATGAAGAAATTGATGCTATCGAAAGAAATGATACTTGGGAACTATCTGATCTTCCAAATGGACATCAAACCATTGGAGTGAAATGGGTCTACAAAATGAAATTGAAAGAAAATGGTGAAGTTGACAAGTACAAGGCACGTCTCGTGGCCAAAGGATATAAACAACAATATGGTATCAACTATACTGAAGTTTTCTCTCCTGTAGCAAGACATGACACAATTAGATTAGTGGTGGCATTGGCAACACAAAACTCATGACCTATTTTCCAACTTGACATCAAATCTGCGCTTCTGCACTGACAATTGGAGGAACAAAAATTTTGGACAATTTTCATACGAAGGATTATAATCCTTCAAAGTACTCCTGCTGAGTTTGGCCTAAAGCTTCACAAAAATTTTGAAGGAAAGAAAGTTAACAGTACATGCTTCAAGCAAATTGTTGGCAGTATGATGTATCTTACTGCACAAGACCAGACATCATGTATTCTGTAAGTTTGATAAGAAGATATATGGAGAATCTTACTGAAATGCACCTAATGGTAGCGAAAAGAATTCTACGCTACTTACAAGTAACAAGAGATTTTGGGATATTTTACAAGAAAGGTGAGAAGTTAAGTTTACTTGGCTATACTAATAGTGATTATGTAGGAGATCAAGATGAAAAAAGAAGCACTTCAGGTTATGTGTTCGTGTTTGGCACAGGTGCTATCTCATAGGCATTTGAGAAGTAATCGATTGTAACTTTGTCAAGTACTGAAGCTGAGTTTGTTACAGCTACAATGTGTGCCTGTCAAACTATTTGGCTAAGGAGAATTTTTGAAGAACTACAGAGAGAGCAACCAACAACAACAGTAATTTTTTGTGCCAAAACTTCAAGAATTAAACTTTCTAAAAACCCAGTGTTTTATGGAAGAAGCAAGCATATTGACGTGAAATTCTATTTTTAAAGAGAACTTAGTAATATTGGAATAACTAAGTTGAGATACTGTGGGAGTGAAGATCAATTTGCTGATATATTCACCAAACCACTTATGATTCCTGTGTTTCAAAAGCTCATAAGGAAGTTAGGAATTTGCTCGATGATTAATGTTATCTATTAAGCTAAAATTTGCAGTATTTTAGTTTAAAGGAGGGAATGTTACGTGAGTCAAAAGACCAAGTCAAAATGATCACGAAATTTGCAGCGATTTAAATTGTTAAAAAGAAGAATAAAAATGTTTAAGAAATCAAATTTTGAGTATAATTATGCTTTAGTAATTTGAGATTCCTACAAATATTTTCAGGTTAAAGGCATTACATTCCTTATTAAATTTAAAATCAATCATTTTTCTTTTTAATAATAAAAGCTCATTTTTAATGTTAATTTTTGCGTTTTTGTCATATAACATTACAACCTCTATCATCCAATTTTTTTTGGTTAAAATTAAATCTCATAACCAAAATATGTAAATCGGTATTGTGTTCGTGTATTTTGTGTAAACCTATCAAAAAGACAAACTGTAGTCTAATAATTTAAACCTAAATATATTAAGATACAATTGAAAATTTTAAATTTCTTATTAAAGAGAATTTCTCTAATAGTTAGTAGCATAGAAACTAAAAACAGTATGGTGGGTTAGGTATGTGGTGCGGACCAGTGACGGAGCCAAGAATTTAAGATAGGAGGAATTAAATATTTAATTCTTTTAAATTTTGGGGGGCTCAGTGTACCATTGGTCTCTAAATAACTCCATCTATATATATATATATATATTATTTTTAAATCTTGGGAGATCCATTGCACCATTGGACCCTATGTACTTCTGTTTCTGGTGTGGACATTTGTCGCCGGGGTAGGGACAGAAAGAATTCTGGGCACCTAGATCTACAGCCCGACAATTCAACGTGCATGATGACCAAACAGCAGCCTCCTCCTGTTTTTTGATGATTTACATGTAAACCTCACTTCAACCTCCTCCCTTCCTTGGCGGCAAGGTAACCAATTAAAACACGCCACCCGACTAGTACTTGTTAAGTTTCAGAACCCATTTTAGTTTGCCTCTATTTATGCTCGGTCTTAAAATTAATGCTTTCCCGTTTGGATGACAACAATGCACTTGGACATCCGCAAAGCACTTCATCTTTTCTTGTCCATCTCACATCTCGTATGTCTACACTAAACTAATGATTCCTCTTCATAGTAATGATGTCACAAGATAATTTGTAGTTCTATCCCTATCATTTACTTTATGAACCACATTATGTTCATTTTCATTAACTAATGTAATTACCTCTTTATAAATCGTGCTATATAACGCTTATTCCATCATATTTCCCATTTTATTGTACCTTAAATTCTATTTAAACTCACCATAATACATGTTATCAAATATCAGGTAAGTTTTCTGACAAGAAAAAGGCCTTAAATTAGTGGTTGGTAGTTTCATGCGAATTGATGTGGTGGTGGTTCAAGTTTGGTTTTGTATATTGTATATGTGGTGGTTCAAGTTTGGTGCTAATTTTTATCAGCTACCAACTTAAAACACCCAAGAGAAGAAGTTGTCAAAGACCAGGCAAGTTACATATAATCCACAGTTTTGAGGTACAAAGTCCCCTCATTGGAGGGAGCTACACATATGATAATGGGATCGCATTTGACTCAACACCGAGAACCCCACAGCCCAGACTGTCTTTTTTTTTGATAAAAAGGTAAATTTGTATTATACAAAAAATTATATACATGGTCATTGGGGCATACCCGACCAAAAGCAGCAAATCAAAACATTAAAACATTTCTAAGACTATAATAAACTCAGAAAGTGATCAAAGTTTCAGGATACATTTGATACAAAAGCTGATAAATCATAGTCTTTATCTTAAAAACTACATCAAAGCATATAAAAGAAGTAGATTCTAAAGTAACTATGTTTTGTGTCTTCCACAAAGTGTAAATGGTGCAACAAAACGCCGGTCTTGCAGCTTTACTTTTCAGCCTTGCTCCAGTATAGTCTTTTCTGATCCATTTAATAGCACTAGTCAAAGTAGTCACCCCCTTGCTAATCCAAGCCTGAAAATGAGCATCTAAAAAACAAATGGGCAACTGTCTCCTGCTCAACTCAACTTTATGTTCTATCAATGTCTAGAAACATCAAATTATCTTTAGTTGACAATCTATTACCCAAATCAAGCCAAGTAATAAAAGAGAACTTTGGAAGAATGTAGTTCTTCCAAATGAAAGGCATCCACGGTCTTTTTACCTGCTTTATACGTAATAAATCATAAACCTTCCTTGAAGAAAGTCTTTCATTTATGCACATCATTTGAAGTTCCCTCACCACAATTTCCCTTCCACCAAGTTTCTCCATCAATAAGTCTCTAATAAATGCAAATGTCTTCATCAAAGGTGAATCTTTAGTGGAAGGTTTCCAATCCCAAACTGATTTCCCCCTTAAAAATACCTCATGTATCCATCAAATCTAAAGAGTGTCAGCTTTGGAATGAATATTCCAAAGTACCTTTAACAATAGCAAAGCATTCCAAACTCTACAATTTTTTAAACCCAAGCCACCTTCTTCCCTTGGCAAACAAATATCATCCCAGGCCACCTTATAATGCTTCCCTCCCCATAAGAACAGTTTACACATCGAGGTGATTCTGTTCAAGATAGTGATAGGTATTGGAAACGTTTGGAGCCAGAATGATTGTACTCCTTGTATTACCGCCCTAATCAACTCAAGACGTCCAGCATAAGAGAGTGTTTTGGCATTCCAATTATTAATATAACCCTCAATAGTCTCGAGTAGAGTGGAAAATTGGGCCACTGAGACTTTCAACAGAGCCAACGGGATGCCGAAAAAACAAATGGGAAATGCTCCTAATGGGAACTCAACCAGATCCATGATATCCTCCCAGTCTATACCATATACTCTTGCAAGATACATATTAGATTTGGAAGGGTTAACCTTCAATCTTGACACCCCTTCCAAATCTCTAAGAGCATCCATAAGAATTTTAATAGACATAAAATCTCCTCTCGAGGACAACATGAGATAATCATCAAAGGCAATATGCGTAATCCCAGGTTTATTACACTTTGGGTCATAGTTAAAATGAGAATTTGTGGTTCTCATCTTAAGCAACCTAGAAAGGTACTCCGAACACAGAATGAATAAAGTAGGGGACATTGGATCACCTTGTCTCAAACCTCGTTTTCCTCTAAACATACCATGCAAGACTCCATTAATGGATATGGAGAAAGAGGTTGTAGTGACACACTCCATAATCCATCCCACAAATTCTAATGGAAATCCCAATCCAATCAACATATCCTCAAGAAAGATCCAAGAAATAGTATCATACACTTTAGTAATGTCCAACTTGATCATGCATCATGGAGAAATTCTCTTTCTGGTATAACCTCTAACCAACTCTTGTGCTAAAAAGACATTATCCACCATAGTTCTTCTTGAGACAAAAGTAGTTTGGGTCGGATCAACCAAAGATCTAAGTAAAGGAGAAATTCTTTCAGCCAATATTTTCGTAATCACCTTGTATGTGATATTAGTGCAAGCAATAGGCCTAAAAGCCTTCAATTTCGGCTAATTTTTTGTTTTAGACAGTAAGTCAATCATGGTATGATTTGTTTATTTAAGAAGTTTACCATTTTCAAAGAACTCCTTAATTGGTGCAACAAAGTCCCTTCCCATAATATGCCACTGCTTCTTGAAGAAAGTTGATGAAAAACCATCCAGACCCGATGCTTTATCATCCCCAATGTCAAAAAGTGCCATTTTGATTTCATTCTCCAAAATTGGAGCCGCCAAAGCCTCACAAGAAGAAACATCAACTTTCGGCCCCATTTAACTGTACATCCCTTTCTAGTCTAATAGAAGTCGCTGTGGTTCCAAATAACCTTTTTAAAAAATCCACCAAATAGGCAACAACTTCTTCAATCAAATTAGTTGGAGAGCCATCCTCTATAATAATATGAGAAATACAATTTTTCAATCCTTTTCTCTTTGCCACCTCATGAAAGTATCTTGTGCACCTATCAGCTTCTATAATATGAGTACACTTTGCTTTTTGTTGGTAGAAATGCTTCTCCGCCTCCAATAGAAAATTTGCCTCTTTGCTTTTCTTTTTGACAAGTTCCATAAGACTCACATCAGTAGGATTGTTAAGGAAAGCCTATAAGCAGATTTAAAGCTTACGTTAGCATCCTTAGCTCTTGAGGAAATATGGCCAAAAGCATTAGAATTAAGCAACTTCAAAGGATACTCAAGAGATTTCAATTTCAAACACAAAATATATTGAGCACATCCATCAACACCTTTATCCCAACTACTAGTAATGATAGTCTCAAAGTTTGGGTGAGCAATCCATATATTAAAAAACTTAAAGGGCTTAGTACCTCTGTAATTAGGCCGAATGAAATCCACCACAATCGGACTGTGATCAGATTCTATGGTCATATCCAAGAACTTTGCATTGCATGATAACCTAGTAGTCCCCCAATTTTGATTAATAAGAACTCGATCAAGCTTAGCCCAAAGATCATTCTTATGCCAAGTGAAAAATTCCCCTTAGAAGGTGCATCATCTAACCCAAGTGCAATCCGCAAGTCAAGTAAATCCTTAAGCAAATAAGCTGATGGTGGTTTACTTCCAAGTCTCTCACTTGCCGAGCAAACATAGCTGAAATCTCCCATGATTGACCACGACAAATTCATGGCTTCTCCAAATCCCATCAAATGTTGCCACAACTCTCTCCTTTTGGTGACACTATACAATCCATAAACAAATGTTGAGATAAATACAGTCTGAGATACAAGGCACTGAATACGACAATGTATATGTTGTTCTCCAACATCTAGCGTATCACATCGAACAAATAAAGGATTCCACATAATGATTATCCTCCCCCTAACTATAGCATCAAAATTGAGTATGATTCCACCCCGGGAACCTATTCTTCATGACCAAATTCAATTTTTCCAATGACAAGTTTGTTTCAATAACACAACAAAAATGAGCATCGTGTTATCTAAGAAGGTCAACAACACACTTTTTTCCCAAGGTCTTATTAAAACCCCAAACATTCCAACATAAGATCCTCATTTATCACCTAAGGAGAATTGGTCTCCTCTAGGCCTTTTACCTCTATCCCTGTTTCTATTTCCTTAGGTATTTTCTCGAATATCCATACCTTGATCACGTATAACATGATTACCATAACCAATCTTTTGCTTCAAACGATTGTTAGTAAGTATCAAACTTTCTGTACCTTTATTGTTATTTATATACTTATGATTGCTCATCGTTTGCCATTGATTGTCTTTGGCCCCATCCCCCTCTTTTGCATTCTCCTTCTCACCGCTGCCTTGGTGGACTGCATTGCAACTCAGTGACCTGCTAGTAGTGGGCTGCATTATTCCCTCACATGTGCTCACATTTGCTTGCACTATTTTCCCAGCAGCTCTTGTGCATGCTGCTGCCTTGTCTGCCCCCTCATGATGGACTAGTCCCTCATCTATATTCAATTGCACTACTGTCTCACCTATGCTTGGGAGCATCTCACCCTCATTGGATTGCCCCTGTTTCCCTCTAGAGCTTGGCCTAGCCTCACCTAGTGACATGGGTTGCTGGACCAAATCCGTACCGTCCTCCACTCCAACAATCTGCTGTTCCTCCATGATCATCCCTTGCTTATCATTCTCATTTCTAGCAATCTTCTTTTCCTTCCTCTTTTCCTTTACAATAGTCGTACAATTAAAGGGATTATGACCAAATTTTTTGCAAAAGTAGCAATAGTTTGGAAAGGTCTCATAGACTACCTTCTGCACATAATATGCTCCCCCTAGTAATTAAACTGCAAAAAAGGTCACAGGTTTTTTTGATACAACGAGTTCTACAAGGATTCTCACAAAACCAATCCGGGACTTCATACTTGTGACTTTGTCCGTACATATTGGTTTTCCCACATGTGATCCCAATTTTCCCAAGCCCTTTGCATTCCATAACTCAAGAGGCACATTTGGCAATTGCACCCAAATCGATACTTCCATAAATTCCTTATAATCAAAAGAAAAACCATGTGGCAGCCGTTTAAGCAAGAGTATTTTTCCAAACACTGTGTATGGTCCTCCCACAGGCACATTGGAACGGTCTTCTTCATTGTCAAATTAGAAAATGACCCATCCTTGATCATGTGGTAATATTTTACACTTTACATTCCATTTAGTTATCAATCCCTCTATCGCTTTCAACCCCAAGAATCTACCCATAAAGCAACCCACAAGACAAAAGCCCCATTCTTTCTCAATAGGTACTATATCATCAAGATCCATAGTCACTTTATCACCAACCTCCACAAATTCCAATTGAATCCCTTGCTTCAACTCATGGTTGTTCTTGAACAAGTTAACAAAGGATGGTTTTGAAGGGTTTGATTTTTGCTCATCTACTACGATACCTCTTTTTTTTTAATTCAGGCATTTCATCAAACACCTTCACTGCATTGCTATCTTTCTCTCCCTTCTCTTCCGAAGATGTGGAATCCCTTTCGTCGAATTCAGATTCAGATATAGCTTCATCAGTATCCTCCGTGGAGGTAGTATCTTCTTCCTCCACAACCTCAATTGCTCCCATTTTTGCCCTACAACTTACACCGATGCCCCTTGCAGCCCCAACAGCTTGCATCTTCATCAGTGTGCCTATCCGTTTCTACCGCAGATCCTGTTTTAGTGTCTGATATCACCGCAACATTGTTCACTCCCAATCCCTTTTCTGCATCAGCCAGTACTGTACAGCCGACTTCCGCAGACATGCCCCCGTTTACCAAATCTACACATGATTCAGCCACCAACCCTCCCACACTATCTTGGTTTTTTCCTTACATTTTCGAAACTAGTTCCAAACTCTTTTTTTCTCCCTCCGACATCTATCCTTGTAGCCCATTTTACATTTAGTTCCAGTCTGAAAACGACTGGAAATCCCTCAATATTCTCGCCAATCTACTATAAACCCACCAGAATCGAAGCCCAGATGATGGATTAGTCAACGCAAAAATCCAATAGATGGAACTGAGAAGAGTAGTGAAGATATCAAGGAGGAAGCTGAAGAGGAAGTTAGGCGTGCAAGGCACCTAGTGAGAGCGGAGATCTCCCCTAGGGTGAGAGAAACTCACAGTCTAGCCGCAAAACCTCTGTCGTTCACCCCTGCTTAATATAACCATTAACGTGCAGTGCGGCGACGACCGTAAGGCATATTTGGTTGCTACCATGTGCATTTTTTTGCGTCTAATTTACTGAACAGAGGTTATAATTTAATTCTCAATCTCATGAACCTACACAAACCAATCATCTTCTTATGTCTTTGCACACATAAAGTAGGGGATGTTGGACCCGGCTACGAGGGTTGTGGTATTTTTAATTTTAGTTGCGCTATTCACCCTTGTCTTCTACGTAAATATAATACTACAGTTTAGTGTAAAATAATTATATTTGGAAAAAAAAATAAACATACAAAATCATATATCTAAAGAGATAGAAAATTAAGATTCATTTTTAATTGATAAAAATGTTGTTAATCTCATAAAATTAACGAGATCTTTTGACCAAAATTTATTTATTTTTTATAATACATCTTCTTATATTCTTTGTTTTTTAATTATAAATTCTTGATTTACTTGAATCTTCAATTTTTAAGAAGTTGGAAACAATTTTTTAGCAATTATTTATTTAAATTTCTATTTACTTTTTTTTTTATTTGCATACTGTTGTATTAAGATGTCCATTTTCATTTTTTAAAACTTCATAATTAAATTAAATCAAATTTTCTTTATGTTTACTTGGAATTATAGATTTTATGGCTGGATGCATTTATCATCTTGTAGTATAAGTTTATATATATTCTATTTATTTTTAATGGAAAAACTAGTTTAGAGAATAAAAAAGTTTTAGATAGGTGTGCAATTTTAATTAAGAATTGAGCGATAGGTTCACTTTGTTATTGACTTTTTTCAAATTGCATCCGAATTAAGACATGGATTCGTTCACCGCAGTCGTATTTTTGAAATATGAGAAGAGGATTGAGCACTAGATGCTTGTATGAATCCAACTAGAGTTAGTGGGGCAAGTGGACATTGATGTCTTAGTTTCAAAGAAATGCAAGATATAGATTGGTTTTACATGTAGAGAAGAATTTAACAGAGTTAAGAAGATATTAAATAAGATCTACCTTAATTAGTTTTTCCAATTAAAAATAAGATAATATTCGTTGATTTAGATTATACATTATATTATTAAACGTTTACTATTTAAAATTTTAAACTATGTCTGAAAAAGAATTTACTGTCAAAGACTCAATTTTATAAGTATATAAATTAAATAATGGTTCAAAGCCTATTAATATAATAATCAAAAATTTAAAGGATAGTAAATTTGTTATTAATTTATTTGTAAATTAATCGAGTCTTTATTTACTCGTGATTAATTAGGTTTACTTGGATAGATTTAGGAAATTTCATTGAAACTTATTATGGCTATCCTAATATGTTTTGGATTAACTACTTGAATTGTGACAAATATTCTTTTTAGACCAATGATCAAAGTTACAATTGGATATGATCTTTCCCTTGAATCGAAGTTTAATATTCTTGAATTTCTTATTTTTATATTCAATTGATTTAATTTGATTTCTTGTTAATTTTAGTTAATTAATTAATTAATTGAAAACCCCCAACTTTTTTTTTATTATTTGAAATTAAGAAACTTTTATTTGGTTCTCTTGGAATTCGACCTAGTTCCAGGACTATTACAAGAAGTTAAAGAATCATAATTAATTTTAGGAGTTTCGACAATCCAACCATTGGTTTTCAAGAACATCATCCGAGGTAGTCTTTTTGAGTTTTTGCAAGGTTGAGGAGTCAAACAAATTTAAAAAATCATTTATCGATATCTCTAGTAGTAATTAACAAAGTTTTTGTATAATTAAGTTGCTTTTATTTTTGTAATCATGAAAGGTATGATTTTAGTTCAATGTATGCAAAAGGAATAATAATTAAATGTAAAGATCATAAAAGGAAATTATCTTCTTTTATTATGATATTCATAATAACTAAAACTAACATTTTATAAGTAAAATTCAAAATGCGCAGAATAGCATAATAAGAACTATATGCGTAGAATAGCAGAATAATAACTATTAAAGCTAGACAAATTTGATGGTGGAAGATAATAAATATACAGTTATGCAATGAAGAAAACATCCAAACTACAAAGCATATATAGAGACATGCATAACTTATATTGAAGTAAAATAAATAAAATAATTTAAATGTGTTGTTGGAGTAAAGTTTAAATTAATTAAAATTAGTGGAAAAAATGAAAGTAAATTCTAAAATAATTAAAAAGGAAAAGAAAACAAAATCAAAATAAAAAGAATGACCAGTTGCCATTCATATTGAATAATAGAAATTGACACGAGCACTTATATCATCCTAAAATTAAGACTTTTTTCAATATAAAAATAATTTTAATATTTTGTTAAATTAGAAAATTAAAATTAAAAGATTATAATTTTTTTACTTAATTTCCATATCAAACTCTTTCAAATTGTGATTTTGAAATTTAAAGATTCAACTTTTCATCATAAAATTACATAATACATTGAAGAAGTCCATATATCTAAAATGTTTAAATTTTTAATTTGAAAAGGTTAGTAACTTTGTTTTTTTGAAAATTGAAAGATGATAATGAATATTTTGATTGCATGTATGGAAATTGATGACTTTATGACAAGTTGCTTTTTTTTGTGGGTAACAAATAACATGCCAATTATTATGTATGTAATCAATTCTCATGCTATATCTTGAAGAAGTCGATAGGTTAATATTAGTAGAGAATTTACAATTTGTTACTTTTTTATTGGAATAATTAAGTAGCAGAAGAAAAAGACAAAAAGTGCAAAGACAGGCAAAAGGTCAACCACCATCAAAGTGTGTAAGCCTACTGTTAGACCCTTGAACTTCGGAGCATTTCTTAGCGACCTTTATGATGTGCCTTAGGAGGAAGGTTAGCTGGATTACACGTATAAGAGAGGCATGCGAAAACATTAAGGTAAATATGGGTGAGTGGGATCGAACTTGGTGCAAATTTTAGTAGAGTCTTGGACCTTATGAAGATTGACTAGACCTAGGCTAAGGACTTAATGGACTAAGGACTTGACCCATGCTCAGATGAATGGACCACGACTAGCAGACTTGTTGTGGGAAGCATTGGATTAGGCTAGTGTGCTATGTGGGCTTCGACAAGATCACCCTGTATCATCAACAGATAGAGATCGTGGGGAGATCTTGGATGATGTGGCTACAACTAGGAGTTAGAGTTGTAGTGGGACTCAACATCTAAAGATAGTGGAGATCTTTGAGGATGAGGATACTAGTTTCCTATTTGAATGTAAACTTTATTTTTCTGTTATCTTGTAGATTCAATCTTATCAATTAGAGTCTTATTTGGATGAGGGTGTCATCCAATTGGTCCACATGACATAACCTGATAAAGATAGATGTGATCTTAGCACAATTTTAGGTAGTTTAGTTTAAGTGAGATTTTTAATGTAATTTAACGTCTAAGTTAGAGTGCCTATATATAGCTCATTCGAGCTTTGCTTTCCTCATTTAGTCAGAGAGGTTGGTTTTACTGTATCTCTGTTGTTTCCTTGTTGCCTTTATAATCTTATTGCTTTTGTAGCTTTGTTTCTTCAAGTGTGCGAGGTAAATACTTTGAGGTTCGTTGAAGGCTAAAGTCTTGCTTAAGTGGACCTAAGTGAGACTGTCATGCAAAGGGTGTTGGTGATCAACTTTAGTGAAAGTTTGAGTCTCAAAGTGACCTTTTTATCAATTGATATTAGAGACAAATTTTAGGATGGCAGTAGGCAACTTGACAGAATGAGTGACTAGGGTGGAGGCACTCATTGGGCCAATTTCTCAAGGGAAAGAAGAGGTCACATCTCACAATCCTCAATTCGACATATTAAAGGTACGAATCCAACAATTGCAATAATAGATGGTGGATTTGTTGAAGGCACAAAAAGAGGCCCAGTTTGAGATCACTATGCTGAGGTGTGCCATTGCAACGCTAGATATTGATCGGGTTGAAAGCTCCACACCACAACTTTCATCTGTAAAGGTACGTGAACCCAGGATGTTCGAAGGCCTGTGGGATGTTAAGGTGTTGGAGAATTTCTTGTGAGATATGGAGCAGTACTTTGCAATTTCTAGGGTATCCAACATTAAGAAGGTCAATGTGACAGTTATGTACTTGGATGGAGATGTCAAGCTCTGGTGGAGGACGAGGACCTTTATGGAGATCAATGCGGGTATAACTCCCATAAAAACGTGGGTGTATATGAAGAAGGAGCTTAAGGATCAGTTCCTTCCTATTAATACTTCTTGTCTCGCGAGAGATGCCTTGAAGAAGCTCAAGCAGGATGGATCGGTAAGAGACTATGTCAAATCATTTAATTCTCTAATGCTGGATATTAAGAATATGTCAAACGAGGACAAGATCTTCAATTTTCTATCTGGGTTACAACCGCGAGCTCAAATGGAGTTACGGAGGCAAAACATGAAGGACGTGGTTGGTGTAATCGTGGTTGTTGATACCTTGGTAGATTTTTTAATGGAAAAAGAATATAAGGTGAGCTCCTCAAATTCTTCCAAGGGCAAAGGCCACGCCCAATAGGAGAATACTGAGGGTAAGAAGAAGAAAGACTCCAAGAAAGGGGGTTTTAAAGGTAAAGGCAACCAGAATGATGGCTCTAAGAACGAGGAGATGTCCTCAAAGAAAGGCAAGGTTACTTGTTACTTGTTACTTGTGCAGTGGTACATAATTTGCCAAAGAGTGCCCAAGAAAGGAGAAGTTGAATGTCCTAATTGTCGAAGAAGACGGTGTATCTTCAGAAGATGTAACACTAAATCCAATCACCTTGCTTAATGTGGTTAGTAGCGAGTCAATTCCCTTTGATAAACTAATGTATGTGGGTATATAGGTTTGGGAGAAAGATGTGACCGTAACGGTAGATACATGTGCGACCCACAGTTTCCTAGTGGAAAAGATAGTTCGAAAGTTGGGCATAAGGGTGTCTAAGGACCAAATGAAATTAAAACCTCTAAGAGGAAGGCACAAGCAGTTGCGGGAATTGCTTAGAACGTTCCAGTCAGCATTGAAAGTTGGTGTGCCAAGATGAACTTCATTATCATACCATTGGAGGATTTCGAGATGATATTGGAGGTCGATTTCCTCAAAGCAGCAAAGGTGGTGTTGTATCCGAGTTTGGGAGGTATGACATTAATGAACTATCAAAATTCCTTCTACGTGAATTATTGTAGGTTCGGTGGTGGAATGATGAAGGCTACAACTTCGGTAGGATATGTTTCGGCCATAAGCATCGAGAAAGGGTTGAAGAAAGGCATAGAGACCTATCTTGCTGCCATGTGTGAAATCAACGAAGACCACGTGGTGGAAGTCCCTAATGTGGTTGCAAGTTTGTTTAGGGAGTTTCAGGAGGTGGTGTCGAAAGAGTTACCAAAAACTCTTCCCCCTTGTCATGAAGGAGATCACAGAATTGAGTTAGTTCTTAGAGCGATCTCACTTGTATGTGCCCTATATATGATGTCTTTGATGGAATTGTTGGAACTTTGAAAACAACTTAGTGAGTTGTTGGAAACAAGTTTCATCCAACCATCTAAAGCCCCATATGGCACCCTGGTATTGTTATAGAAAAAGCAAGACGGTACACTTCGAATGTGTGTGGATTATCGAGCGTTGAACAAGGTAACGATAAAAAAAAGCATCCGATACCTTTAATTCAGGATTTGATGGATAGGTTGTTAAGGGCTAAGGTGTTCACTAAGTTGGATCTTCGGAGTGAGTATTGGCAAGTGCGGATAGCTAAGGGTGATAAGCAAAAGACAATGGGCGTAACTCGGTATAGATCATACAAATTTTTAGTTATGCTGTTTGGATTAACTAACGCCACTGCCACATTTTGTAACCTTATGAATGATGTGTTGTATGACTTCTTGGATGAGTTTATTGTGGTCTACTTAGACGACATCATGATGTATAGCACTAATATAGCAGAACAGATGGAACACTTGAGGCAGGTGTTTGAAAGACTAAGGCAGTAGAAGCTCTAAGTAAAGATGGAGAGGTATCAGTTTGCCCAGTTGGAGATCAGATTTGTGAGTCAAGTGGTGAGCAAGGGTCAGGTTAGGATGGATTCAAGAAAGGTGAAAGCCATAGTTGATTGGCAGGCTCCCACGACAGTACGAGAATTGCGAAGTTTTCTTGACCTAGCGAACTACTATAGAAGGTTCATTGTGGGATGCTCTAAGAAGGAGACGCTTTTAACGGACTTGCTGAAGAAGAAGTAAGCGTGGTATTGGTCAAGTGCATGTGAGGATGCATTCAAGAAACTTAAAGTCGTTATCTCAACCGAACCTGCATTGAAACTACCTGTATTCGATCTTCCATTTGAGGTACATATTGATGCTTTGGACAAAGCCATTAGTGGAGTCCTTATACGGGAGGGTCATCTGGTAGCATTTGAGAACCAAAGGCTCAATGGTATGGAGCAATGTTACTCGATGCATGAGAAGGAGATGCTTGTGGTGGCACATTGGTTGAGACATGGTGAGTATATTTGCTGGGAACCAAGTTCATTATCCAAATGAATAATGTTGCTAACACGTTTTTCAGGATCTAAAAGAAGTTGTCTGCAAAACAATCCCAGTGGCAGGAGTTTCTTGATGAGTATAACTTTGTGTGGAAGAATAAACCGAGGAGGCACATTAACGTGGTAGATGACTTGAGTAGGAAGTAGGTATTTGCGGCCCTTTATTCAGTCAAGAGGGTAGAGTCTAACCTATTGCAGCAAATTAAGGCAGCAGCTCCATTAGAGACCATGTACTATAAGTTGATTTCTCAAGTCAAGGAATGTGTTGTATGCAGGTTTTGGCTTGACGATGATGAGCTTTTGATGACTAAAAGTAGTCAATTATATGTATCGAGCTTTAGTGGATTGCGGAAACAATTGTTGAAGGAGACGTATGACTCGCAATAGGCAGGTTATCCAGGAGTCCAATGGATGCTAGCGCTTCTATCTCGTTCCTATTTTTGGTCGAAGATGGAGAATGACATGGAATGTTACGTCAAAACATGCCTTGTTTGTCAGTTGGATAAACTGGAGAGGAAAAAGGAAGCCCTGATTTGCTACAGCCCTTATCCATCCCCGAGAGATCGTGGATGTCGGTTTCAATGGATTTCATTAGTGGGTTTTCAAAGGTGGACAACATGGCATCAATTATGGTGGTGGTTGACAGATTCTCCAAGTATACAATCTTTGTGCCAACTCCTATGACTTGTCCTTCAAATGTATCGATTGAGTTGTTCTACAAGAACGTGGTGAAGTATTTCGGAGTTCTAGCGGTTATTATGAGCGACCAAGATGTCATATTTATAGGGCGATTCTGGATATCCCTTTTTAATATAATGGGTTGTGATTTGAAGTTTTCGACGACAAATTACCCACAAACAGATGGCTAAATAGAAAAAATCAACGATTTGATCGAAGAGTACTTACGAATTTATGTAGCGCAAGTCAGCGTAACTGGTTGAGTTTACTTGATACCGCACAGTTTTGTTATAACTTGTATAGATCTTCGATTACGAAGAAAAGTCCCTTTGAGATTATTAGGATGACAACCTCTCACACCACTCGAGATTGCTCAACAAAGGACAGGTGACAAATGTCCTGCGATGTATAAGTTTGCGATAGAGAAGTAGGAATTGTTAGATGAGACGAGGAATAGTCTTCAGAAAGCTTCTCGACGGATGAAGAAACAAGTGGATCTTCGGAGGAGACTGTTAGAATTTGACATGGGAGATAAAGTTTTGTTGAAATTAACCCCATATATTTGGAAGAAGAACTCGAGTAAGCAAGTTCATAGCAGTTTGGTGCCAAAGTATGATGGACCTTTTAAAGTGCTACACAAAATGGGGACCATGACATACAGATTGAAATTGCCTAAATGGTTAAAGGTACACCCTACCTTTCATGCTAGTTTTCTCAATGCTTACTATGAGGATGCATCAGATCTGAATAGGAGTCAAGTGAAGCGAGCTCCACCGGTTGTGAGGAAACAGTTCGAGGATTAAGTGGAGAAGATCCTAGATCATCAAAAAATGGGTCAATATAAGAAGAATCGACATACTGAGTTCCTGATTTAGTGGAAAGGTAAACCTATCGCGGAAACAACGTGGGAGGAAGTTACGACTTTATGGTAATTCGAGGACCAAGTGAATGCCTACCTTTAGACTAATTCGACGAGGGTGTTAAATCAATCTGGTGGGGGTGGTTTGTTAGATCTTAAACTTCGGAGTACTTCTCATCGACCTTCACGAGGTGCCTTAGTAGGAAAGTTAATTGGATTACACACATGAGGGAAGTATGTGAAAACATTAAGGAAAACATAGACGAGTGAGATCAAACTTGGTGCGAATTTTGGTAGAGTCTCGGATCTTGTGGAGATTGAATCGACCCAGACTAAGGACTTGGCCCATGCTCGGATGAATGGATCACGATTAGCGGACTTATTGTGTAAAGCATTGGATCAGGCCAGTATGCTATATAGGTTTTGGCAAGATCACACTGCATTATCAACGAATAGAGATCGTGGGGAGATCTTAGATGATGTGGCGACAACTAGAAGTTAGAGTTATAGTAGGACTCAACGTATGAAAATAGTGGAGATCTTTAAGTATAATGATATTAATTTCCTATTTGAATGTAAACTCTATCTTTCTATTATCTTGTAGACTCTATCTTATTAGTTAAAGTTCTATTTGGATGAGAGTGTCATCTAATTGGTCAGATGTAATTTGACAAAGATAGACGTGATCTTAGCACGATCTTAAGAAGTTCAGTTTAACTAGTTGTTTGGAACACATCGAATTGAATTCAATTTGCTTGTTTAGAACAAAAAGAATGGCATGAATTCAATTCATGCGTGGGTTTAAACCCCACTTCCTTCATAAATTCAATTCACTCTACAAATGACGTGAATTGAACTCCAAAGCAATCGAGCTCTCTTCTCCCACATTGAAACCCAATAATACCCACACGCAGCCCTAATCTTCAGTAGCCAAAGCACCCAAAATCAAGGCAGTAACCCTCATCTTCAGCAGCCGACCACTTGTCTCCAATGACGCAGCAGACCAGACGACGTAGCTCCCACGCACCAGCAAACCGACGATGCCTTCTCCCACGCCAGACGACGCAACAGCAGAGTTAGAGGTATCTCTCACTTTTACTCTATCTATTAGAGGTATCTCCCATTTGCTCTTTTTAATTTCTTTAACATGGTTATGCTCTTTTAGGAAGAGTAATTTCTTTTGGGGTCAATATTCCAAGACTCATTTGAGTAACAGAATCGGATTGCAAAATCATATTCAACAATGGGCCATCTTTTGAATTGAATTATTCACACAATTACTTAATATGTATGCCTAAGTACTTTTTTTATACTTTTCTTGCAACGAGCCTTAGGAATCACAAGTGATGTAGTTTACCTATGATTTCTCTCTGTTTTATGTTTGAAT